>JAYESA010000014.1:141543419-141608419 GCA_036927795.1 Iris macrosiphon
AGCGTTCTACCGCCGATGCTGCGGCGTAGGCTGGACGTACCCACGACTCATGTCCGATTTTTCGGATACGAGTCGTGACAATATATATATATATATATATATATATATATATATATATATATATATATATATATATATATATATATATATATTATAATTTTTTTTCTATGAGAGGATCCGATTTGGGATTATCTCACTATGTATAAATGAATGATCAAATCTTACCGTATTTGGATTATAAATCAAATCTACAAATGAATATTCCTTTTCATTTAGATTACTTCAATATGTCGATAAATCAAGTTTACCTTATTTGCTTTATTAGATTTATCTCAATATATAAAATACTTCTCATTTAGATTTTCTTTGTGGAATCCTAACCCAATTTAGCTAAATATATAGATAAATCAAATTTAGTGTCTTACTAAAGACGCACCACTAGTTGTTAGACGACATCACAAATTTTGACAGTACGGTCAAAATTTTAATAGTTATATATATATCCAGAAATGCTAAGATTCTAAATTTAAGTAAGATTCTAAATTTAGATTAGCATATTCTTTTCTCATCTAGATTAGCATATTCTTTTCTCATCTAGATTCTAAATTGACCATGTGTGCAGGGGCCAATGGCCTCGGGTTCAATATTAATGGAGTTCTATAATTGTCAGCTTATAATAGGATTTGGGTTAAATCAAGAATGACCAGTGGGAACACATTCCAAGTTCTCTAACTTTGTGCTATGGGTAAGCGAACAAGCATGTTTGGCTCTTCAAAGAAGAACGAGCACAAACTGCTTTCGAGTCTTGGGAAGATCCCTGCACATGTATAATGCCTTAATTAGCTCATAGTCAAGGGCGGATTTATTGGTGGGCTGGGGTGGGCTCTAGCCCACCCAGCCAATTCGATTTTTTTTTTTTTTTATATGTTCAGTGGCCCAGTGGGTTGTCAAAGCATTCAGTCCACCCAACCAAATGTCCAGTCCACCCTGACCAAAACCAAAACCACTTTCTCCAACAGTTCAACAACTTGGTTTATTGGTGGACTGAAGAAGCAAACAAGTTCCTAATTGTGAAGAACCAAAACCACTAGCTCCAGCCCACCGTTTCTATTTTCCATCGGCTGCTCTGCTCGGCACAGCCGCACAGGCACAGCAGCCTAGGATGTAGGGCCCCGTTCTCCTGGTGCGGAGAGCGCGGCTAAGAAACACAAGACGGTATCGTTCGATCGGGATAGATTGAATTAAGAACTCGTCCTCGTTATGGATTTGTTTCTTCGGAATCGATTCCCATATTCAGTGGACCGCGCCCCAAGGATCGGCTTAGCGGCAAAGTCAGGAGGGACCTCTCCGCTGCTATCTTTTATTGGCTCGGTTTTCGATGTCGCTTGTTGCTTTCGTGCTTTGAGTTGGTTTTGGAATTTGCTTGTTTTCCTTGAACGGTTTCGATGGTTTCATTGTTTTCGTTCATTGACTTGCACTTCTATTCCGAGATTGGAAAGAGAGGAAGGAATATTAATCGAGCTGTTCGTGTGCAGGTGAACGAGCAGTAGGCGGCTTGCGAGTGGAGTCGTGAAGCGCCTCTTTCCTTCTCCCTACCAACAATCTAAGTGAGTGGCTACCAACCCGATTAGCTAGCCCTGCTTCCAAGCTTCACATCTAATAAATCTGCATTCTCCTTTGCCTCGATCTAACGATACCAAGTAATAATAAAAGAAACCAAGATAAAAGAGAATAGACTTGGTATATATGCTTGTCAATAACTGCACGAACGGATACTTAATGGCATGCTTGTTCGCTTGGGAATAAATCGTAAATTATTGCTTGTCTTGTACAATTGCTTGTCTTGTACTCTTGTTGCCTCAAAAGCATGAACTGTTAACTAAGTAAACATATTGTTCGATCACAGACAACTTGTGCACAAGGTCATTGGTTCCTGCGGACGGTCGCTGGGGCACTGGCACCGATCCGGTCCGGACGAAACTCTATTGTATAGTCCATTGTGCTGGACGGGGTGGCATGTAGCGCTCTTTGTTCATTCGCTGCATACCATTCCCGCCAGTAACTAGTGTCCATTGTGGCATCACACCAGTGATCTCTTGTATATTTAAACCTGTTGCATACTAACTTGTGTCTTCGTGACAGGAAAGGCATGGTAAGTATTGTGCAGGTGATTCAGACGGTCAGGTAAAATCCCTCGTTGAAACAGGTTGTAAAATCCTTCGTGACAGGAAAGGCACGTTCATTTCAGTAAATTCTATATGCTGCTTACTTGTAAATGAACTAAGGCAAGATAGAAACCCACAAATATGCATGCTTCATTAAAATAACGTATTGATTGGTATAGTCAGGCTAGCTCGCCTTCACCAGTATGTTTCGACATGCTGACCCTCGTTGAAACAGGTTCTCCGCACTAAGACGAACCGAGCGAGGAGCCGAATTCGTCTTCCCGATCCAGTCCAGCTGTTGGCGCATCTTCACCGCGCCCTTGAAGCCTTTTGAAGTCCGAAACTGCAACTCTTCATACACAAATGCAGCTCCGTGGCAAAGCTATCCTCCAGCCTGGAGGTCTTTATCATTTTGAGTTTATAAAGGGATATAATGTACAGGACTGCTATCTCATTTTGAGTCATCTCTTTTGTAAGCCGTTCGGCATATTAGCTGACTCGTTCAGGAGTTTGTAATAGATGTTCATTATCAATAAAGAGAACTTTTCCATGTTTCAAATCTGTGTTTCAATTTATCTGCGTACTCTGAATATGTGCTTGTTATGCAAATCATTAAAACCTTGTGCGGGCGCAACCCCAGGCCCGCACGGCGGTCACGATTTGGGGGACGCCTCAAACGATTCTACGAAAATGGCTCGTGACATAGTGGTATCAGAGCACAAATTCAAGTTCCTTAGACTTCGTGCTGGAAAAGTTCCTTTAACGATCAAATTTCTGTACGAACTCTTGAACTCGCTAGGCCAAAATGAGATACATTCATGCAATAAGTCCATAATATATTATGATTCTAATGTAATTTACCTTCTTTTGAAGGAATGGTACCAGCGCAATCTGCAGCGCAAGCTCCGAAAGAAACACAAGAAAGCAGTTCGGGCACTTCGGGAAGCTCGCGGAGCCAGCGTGGCATATCTCAAGTCGACCCGCTAGAGCGGGTGATACAAATGTTAGAATCGCAACGACAAAGAGATGATGCTCGCCAAGCCAAGTTCGAAAGCAATATGGAGACCCGATTCTCAGTCCAACAAAAGCAGGTAGATACCCTGCAACAGATCGTTCAGACTTTGGCTGCCAACCATTCCACTGCAACTGCAACGACTCCGGTGGAACAGCCCGTGCTTGAAGTAGAGACGCCACAAATTCCAAGGCCGAGGAACGTGACTGCCTTCAACTTGGGACACTTCAAGAAAGTCTGCAACACCCCATTCAATGGGACTGAGGACCCAGTGGTAGCTCTAGATTGGCTAGCCGAGCTTGAAGATCACTTCGCTCTGCTAGAAGTTCCCGAAGAGAAGCGCGTCACCTGCGCCCAACTTCAGCTCCGCCTCAACGCGCACGATTGGTGGAACGTGCATCGACGACCTCTCCAATTTGATCACGGAGAGGAGGTGATCTCGTGGACGACTTTTCGTGTCGCGTTTGAAGAGGAGTTTATACCCCCTCCAGTATAACGTCAGATGGAGAATGATTTCGTGCAGCTGCGGCAGGGCAGTATGACAGTTAAGCAAGACTCCGCCGAATTTAACCGACTCTCCAAATTTGCTAGGGCCTATTTACCTGATGCAGCGAGTCGAGCCAGAAGGTTTGAAGGTGGACTACGCCCTGCCATCCATGAGCACGTGGTCAATAATCAGTATGGAACAATGCGTGAAGTCATGAATCACGCCTTATCACTTGAACCGCAGTATCCTCATGTCACGACCCGTACCCGATGTAAGGATACTAGTCGGAAACAACGCCCAGCCTACGCCGCAGAATCGGCGGTAGAACGCTGTCTAGATAGTCTATCTAACAATAAAATGAACCACCAATAATGATAGTATACTCAATCACATAACTAAGATAGAATGAGCACGAATCAGATGAGAATAGAATAGTCATCATACAACTCATGAGTTTAAAAATAGTACATCAATGAGTCGGGAGAGTAACAAAATAAGCTGGAGACAAATCCAGTACAAAAGAATACTATCATACTACAAAGCTACAACTCCAGGGTCAACTGTCTCAGTTGGGATAAGTCCCTCTTGAGCCAGGGTCTCAGAATCTAAACCCACAACATCCTGGGGTCCATAATAGGTAGGGTACTCCTCAGTATCATCTGGAAAAATATATCCAGTCAGGAAAGGAGCAGAGTACATCTCTAACAGCAGTTCTAATCCATGATAAAAACTATGTAACAGTAAATAGCTATGGATAAACAAGATGCACAAAATAGATACAAGAGATATATAGACAATAAGTAAATACTGGAAAGAAATACAATAATGAACAATATGCCAATGAAATAATAATACTAATGACTAAGTGTGTGAGTACTAGCTTAACATGTGATCGGCTTGGGCAAGATACAATGCGGCCTGGCTAATCATACGTGCGGTGCATGATCAACACTATTCGCTTACCAATACTTTATTCAATAGGGATTTGATCACATATCTATACTAATACTCCCCACCCCCAACTGGTATAATAGATCCAACCACGGTATGCTATGGCACTAGATTCCCCAAGAAGAGAGCGACTCCTCCCGAAAATCGGTGTCTGTACATGTACAAGATAACCAATGAAACAATACTTGCATCATATACACCATATACCAAGGAATAACATCTCATAACGAGATCCGGATATACCAATCCGTGTAACCATAGTGTCAAGAGAAACATGTATATCTACACTAGATACAACGAACATAGAGGATATCATAAATGAGAAACTATCAGAGAATGTACTCGCCTGAAGTCCAATGAAAAGTCTCACAGATGTCTGACTCGGTGCCTCGAAGACCTAGATATGGAATACCACATTAATACAAGGTCCCGGAAAGAGAACAAGTCAAACTAGTCAACTTCTAGGTCAATAAATAAATTCTAAGTCAAAAGTCAACTATGGTCAACTCTAAAGTCAACTAAAGTCAAACATGGTCAAACCAAGGTCAACCTCACAAGAAATCTATATAAAAAATATAGAAAATAAAATACAACAATTTAGGAATCAAAATTAGATCCCAATTGATACCCACACAAAGTATACTGATAATACAATATTATACACTCTAAATAATGTATATACAAACCAATATTTATACAAATAAAATAATATATTATTATTAGTATTATACCTCACAAAAATACCTATATATATACATATATATATATACAAATATAATATATAATATATAAATTAAATCTGCCAAATCGTCACTGAAAACAGTGAGCTGAAAATACAATTTAAATAAAACAGCTTATAGTGACAGTCTCAACTGTCACAGAAAATCTGTCGCAGAAACTCTATATATAAACCACTGCTGTCACAGTTTGATGACAGTTTCAAACTGTCACAGAAAACCGCCGCTGAAGGATTTGCCGCTCAAAACTATCCGCAGCATTAATGACAGATCTGTCATTAATGCTGAACCACTGTTACAGCGGCTGCTGTAACCGATCGAAATAATGACAGTTTTCAACTGTCATTAAACCTACTGTCACCAAAAAAAAAAAAAAAATATATATATATATATATATATATATATAATACATATATAAACATATAAATCAATATATATATATATATATATATATATATATATATATATATATATATATATATATATATATATATATATATATATATATAACAATTAATAACTATATACTTATATATATACAATTAAATACTATTAGTTACAAAACACAATGCACATATTAATGTACGTATTTTACATGGCTAGAAGCACACATAAAAATACATTCATTAAATTAACATTTAAATATATAATAATTTATAAATAATATAATTACACATTTAAACACATAAATATATTTTATAAAACATTTATGTATAAATTATTATTAACATAAGTACATATATAATTGAATGCAAGAAAGCTACATACATATATTTATACATCACATTAGAACACATAGAAATATAGATCTATGCTACAATAAATACCATAATAAATACACTAAAATAATATATAATATCTATATATATTTACTAATTATAAATGAAGAATTTAAAGCATAAATAATTAGATCTACACATAAACACACCAAATTTGGAGAGTATCACACCGTATCCCACTAGATCTAGGATACGCATGCGACACGAGTCCAACACACCACCAATTGCACCCCGAAGGACACAAACAAGTCACAAATAATATTTATGAACAAATCAAAGTGTCAAAAGTAGATCTATGTGTCCGTGTCAAAATACGACATGTTCAAAGCCCCGTGTCGGAGGAAAACCCCCAAAATGACACGTATCACCAAATAGTTGGGATACGAACCACATGTACCCAAATATGGACACGACACAAGCCCCAAACACATAAGCACATGCCCAATTGATCTATAGGATCAATTGACACACACAACAAAATGTAAATTCGAAATTCCAACAAAATTGACACAAAAAGTACCATAACTTTCTCCATGGGTCTCCTATGAACATAAAACAAAGTCCTATGGGTAGTACATACATATGGGTTGATTTTACATGATTAAATCTCAGATTTAGAAGCTATTTTAATGGAAAAAAATAGAATTATACCTATTGGGAGATGGATTCTCAATGAAACCTCCAATTGAGATGAACTTGCTTCCAAATTGTAGATCCTTGCTCCTCTTTGTAGATCCTTGTTTCCTCCTTCTATATCCTTGCTTTTCAACTTTCTAATGGTGAATTGGAAAGAATTTGGGATGAATTTGGTGGAGAATTGGAATGAAAATGAAAAGAATTTGGGAGTGGAAAATTCTAGATCTAGATTTGGAATGAGAATGAGAGGAGAGAGAAAATTCCCCCCTCTTTTAATAGGCCGGCCTTGCCCCTCTCCCAAGCAATTGTAAAATATCCAATGTACCCCTTAGGGCCTCTCATGAAGAAATAATTAAGGAAGGAAGCTTATAGTGTAATCACTTAATTAATTTAATCCATCTCCTTAACTATGGGCTTTCTAAATGGGCCAAGTCTAACTATTTAATTCATGTTGGTCCATGGGTCCAAACTATACTAGTTGGGTCTACTAAAATAAGTCCAAAATAATTAAATAACATCCAACAACAATTAAATAATACAACAAAAATTATTTACCATGCACAATATTTATTTAAATAGGAAATTACTAAAATACCATTTTTCCTAAAATGTGGTAGTGACAAGTCTACCCTCCTTAAAATAATTTTGTCCTCAAAATTTAAAGATGAAAACTACCCTCAGAAAATCACAGAACAGAACTAAAGAATCATAACTAACTAATGAACAAAACATAACTAGAAAATAACATACCTCAAGGTACAAACAAATATGGATAACGCTCTCGCATGTCATCCTCTCTCTCCCAAGTAGACTCCCCCGGAGAGTGATGCCTCCATGCGACGCGTACCAAAGGAATAGTCTGGTTCCTCAGCACCTTCTCTCTCCGATCCAGAATCTCAACTGGCTGCTCTGGATAGCTAAGAGTAGGGCCCACCTCTATCTCTGAGTGATCCAATATATGACTAGGATCTGCCACGTATCGTCTCAACTACGACACATAAAACACGTTGTGCACTCCCTCCAATGCAGGTGGCAAGTCTAGTCTATAAGCAACTGCACCGACCCTCTCTAGAATAGTGAAAGGTCCGATGAATCGCGGACTAAGCTTTCCGCCTCCACCGAAGCGAATCGTGCCTCGTGTCGGAGAAATCCTCAGAAACACCAAACCACCCACCTAGAACAAAATACCATCTTAAGAACTTAATCTATAACAAACAAGAACAAGCACAAACAAAATCTAAAGTATACCTCGAACTCCAAAGGTCTCCGATGGCTATCGGCCCAATGCCGCTGTCTGTCCTGCGCCACTCGAAGTCTGTCTCTGATCAACTGAACCTTCTCCGCTGCATCCACAACCATCTCAGGCCCAAGCAAAACTCTCTCTCTCCAACATCGTCCCAAGACAAAGGAGTACGATACCTCCGACCATATAGAGCTTCAAAAGGTGACATCTCTATACTGGCCTGGTAACTGTTGTTGTAAGCAAACTCTACCAAATGGAGATGGTCCTCCCAAGAACCCCCAAAATCTAGTACACAAGTGCGCAACATATCCTCGAGAGTCTGGATAGTCCGCTCAGACTGCCCATCTGTCTGGGGATGATATGCAGTACTGAATTTGAGCTGAGTGCCCAAACTCTCCTGCAAACTCCTCCAGAAATGAGAAGTGAAACGACTATCCCGATCTGAGACTATGCTGACGAGAACTCCATGTATCCTAACGATCTGCCTCACATACATCTCTGCCAGCTTCTCCGTAGATAAACCCACCTTGAAAGGCAAAAAGTGGGCCGACTTGGTCAACCTATCAACAATGACCCAAATCGCGTCTTTCCCTCCTGGATATCGTGGAAGTCCGGACACAAAATCCATAGTAATGTGTTTCCACTTCCACTCTAGAATGGGTAATGGCTGAAGTAACCCTCCTGGCCTCTGACTCTCGGCTTTCACCTGCTGGCACACTAAGCATCTGGATACAAACTGTGCCACTTCCCTCTTCATGCCATACCACCACACACTCTCTCGCATATCCCGATACATCTTGTTAGCACCTGGATGTATGGAATACTGAGAGCGATGCGCTTCCTGCAACACCTTCTCTCGCAACTCCCCACTAGGCACACACAATCTAACTCCATGCCTCAAAGATCCATCCTCTGCAATAATGAAATCATCCTCCAATCCTGCTCTCACCTGAGCTCTGATACTCCTCAAAGATACATCATCATACTGTGCTGCCTTAATCCTGTTCATCAAATCTGAGTGTATCTGCAATCCCCACATCTGCATAGCACACCCAGGAACAATCACCTCAATGCCCAAGCTCTCCAAGTCCTCCAACAAATATCGATCCTGCGTCAAGAACATAGCTACCGGATACCTGCTTAAAGCATCGGCAACTACATTGGCTTTCCCAGGATGATATTGCAAAGAGATATCAAAATCCTTCATCAGTTCCAACCACCGACGCTGCCTCATGTTCAACTCCTTCTGCGTGAAAACGTACTTCAAGCTTTTGTGATCTGTGAAGATCTCCACACGTTCTCCGTACAAATAATGTTTCTACAACTTCAAAGCGAAGATGACGGCTGCCAACTCCAAATCATGGGTAGGATAGTTCTTTTCATGAGGACGCAATTGCCTGGATGCATAGGCAATCACTTTCCTATGCTGCTGAAGAACACAACCTAAACCCTTTCCCGATGCATCACTATAAATAGTGAAACCTCCGGACCCTGATGGCAACGTCAAAATAGGAGCAGACGTCAACATCTTCTTCAACTCTTCAAAAGCAACCTGGCAATCCTCCGTCCAAACAAACTCCACATCCTTCCTTGTGAGTCTGGTCATCGGCTCGGCAATCCTCGAAAAATCTTGCACAAACTTCCTGTAGTAGCCTGCCAATCCCAAGAAACTCCTGATCTCTGCTACCGAACTCGGAGTCTTCCAAGATTCCACTGCTGAAATCTTCTTCGGATCCACTGAAATACCATCACCAGTCACAACATGCCCCAAGAACTCCACCTTGTCCAGGAAAAACTCACACTTGGACAACTTTCCATAAAGCTTCTCCTTCCTCAGCACATCCAACACAATCCTCAAATGCTCCTCATGCTCCTCCGGTGTCCTCGAGTATATGAGTATGTCGTCGATGAACACCACCACGAACTTGTCAAGGTACTGGTGGAACACCTTGTTCATCAAGTTCATAAATACCGCCGGTGCATTAGTCAAACCAAACGGCATCACCATAAACTCGAACTGACCATACCGAGTTCTAAAAGCAGTCTTCGGTATGTCCTCCGGCTTCACCTTCACCTGATGGTAGCCTGATCTCAAATCTATCTTAGAAAATACCTTCGCACCACTCAACTGATCAAACAGATCATCAATCCGTGGCAAAGGATACTTATTCTTGATAGTGAGATTATTCAAAGCCCTGTAATCAATGCACATACGCACCGATCCATCCTTCTTCGGTACAAACAATACCGGGGCTCCCCATGGTGAAGAACTCGATCTGATAAACCCCTTATCCTGCAATTCGTCCACCTGCTTCTTCAACTCGACCAGCTCGCTGTTGTTTACTCTATAGACATGTTGTGAAATTGGTTCTGCACCTGACACCAAGTCTATAGAAAATTCAACATCTCGATCTGGTGGCAATCCTGGCAATTCCTCAGGAAATACATCCAAGAATTCTGCTATCAACGGATGCGGCAACTCCTTGTCTTCCACCATAACTCCACAAATAATGCCTTCCCCCTGCTCTGCAGCTCCTCTAGCAAACTCGAACTCTGGCTCTCCTGGCGAACCAAACAAAACTCTACCTCCTCTACAGTCTATGCTAGCACGGTGCCTACTCAACCAATCCATCCCAAGTACAATGTCGTAGCTCGGAAGTGGCATTACAAGTAGACACGCACTCAACTCCCGGCCTCCCAGAGTAACTCTTCGATCCTTGCAAATATCATTAACCAGGATAATACCTCCCCCGGTCATGATCTTGCAAGTCCTAAGCAAAGACTCAGCTACCAAACCATGCTTCAGAGCAAAAGAAACAGATACAAAACTATGGGAAGCACCACTATCAAACAAAGCTAAAGCTGGAATGGAATCAAGAAGAATAGAACCTGCGATAACATCTCCGGTGGGTTCCTCCTCTTCGACGGTCATAGCAAACGCTCGTCCCTGCCGAGCACCTCCCTGCTGTTGATGCTGGACAAAATGCTGCTGCTGTGTCGGAAGCGGTCCCCTCGGCTGTGTTGCAGGTGGTCTCGTCTGTGTCCTCGGAGTTGGAGCTGCTCCCTGAACTGCACGACGAGGACACTCCCTCGATTGATGCCCTTCAGTACCATAATACAAACAAACTCCTACTCTCCTCCTGCAAACTTCCCAGATGTGGCCGGGCTTCTTGCAGAAGTTGCATGGAGCTTGCTGTAACTGTCTCTGCTGCTGAGGTGCCTGGTGAAAAGGCGCTCTAGCTGGAGTCTGGTTCTGCTGTGGCTGCTGGAAAGGTCTGGATTGGAAATGAGGACGTTTGGCAGATACTGCACTGCCGTTGGCCCCCAGAAAAGAATCACGGTCTCTCTTGGTCTTCAAATCCAGATCCCGCTCAACCTTGCGTGCCTCCGCAAGTATCTCCGAGTATGTCTCATAAAAAGACGGAATGAGAATCTTCACTTCCCAGTTTAGACCCTCTCGGAAATGAATAGCTCGAACCTCCGGCTCTCTCACCAAATAATCTGCAAATCGGCTCAACCTACCGAACTCCGTAGCGTATTCCTCCACAGACATGCTCCCATGAATGAGACTCTCAAATTGTCTCCCCAAGTCAAGCCTGTCTATCCGGGCGAAAAACTTCTACTTGAAAAGGTCCTTGAATACCTCCCAAGATTGTCCTACGTCAACCAGAACTGGCTCATTCCTGAACCAAGTACGAGCGACGTCGAACAGTTGAAGTCCTACCGCCTCAACCTTCAGATATTCAGAAAGACGGGACACCCTCATATGACGCTCAATGTCCTCGAGCCAATCATCAGCATAGACGATGCCCTCCGTCCCTTTGAAAACCTTAGGCTCCAGTTTCTTGAAGTCCTGAATGTTGCCTGGCCGAAGCTGAGCAACCTGAGGAACAACCTGCTGCTGGATCGAAACTCCTCTCTCAACTACAGCACGAGCAAGCTGATGAGCACTCTCGATGCCCTGTCGTAGGACGTCGGTCTGCCTCTGATGTGCCTCTGACTGAGCTCTCTGTGCCTCGAGCATCTCACGAAACAGTGTAAACATCTGTGACGCCTCTGCTGGCACAGGAGGTGGAGGTGGAAGCCCCTCAGATACAGCTGGCATAGTCCTCTGAGTAGGTGGTGGACCTCCGAAAGCAGCTGACACTCCAATCACCGGAGAAGTGACTGGTGCAGGCCCTCGGGATGTCGCAGACCTCTCAGAAGCTGCTCTCCCCTGCTGTGATCTAGTCTTAGGCGGCATCCTGAGATAAAGCGAAAGAAAGAATCAATATGGCACAAGATGTAAGACATCAAGGAAAGGACAGTTTAAGGGATCAAGTATCAATGTCAAAGGAGAATAGTTGAATCAAAAGAATTTTCCTATATGTGATTGAGTATCTCAGCCTATATCCTATATCCTATCGCAGGCTCGCAGTAGTACAACTAAGTTATCGCACTACCACGACATCACATACTTGTGAAGCTAGACCTGCATGGGCCACCACCAAAAATGTGTCACGACCCGTACCCGATGTAAGGATACTAGTCGGAAATAACGCCCAGCCTACGCCGCAGAATCGGCGGTAGAACGCTGTCTAGATAGTCTATCTAACAATAAAATGAACCACCAATAATGATAGTATACTCAATCACAGAACTAAGATAGAATGAGCACAAATCAGATGAGAATAGAATAGTCATCATACAACTCATGAGTTTAAAAATAGTACATCAATGAGTCTGAAGAGTAACAAAATAAGCTGGAGACAAATCCAGTACAAAAGAATACTATCATACTACAAAGCTACAACTCCAGGGTCAACTATCTCAGTTGGGATAAGTCCCTCTTGAGCCAGGGTCTCAGAATCTAAACCCACAACATCCTGGGGTCCATAATAGGTAGGGTACTCCTCAGTGTCATTTGGAAAAATATATCCAGTCAGGAAAGGAGCAGAGTACATCTCTAACAGCAGTTCTAATCCATGATAAAAACTATGTAACAGTAAATAGCTATGGATAAACAAGATGCACAAAATAGATACAAGAGATATATAGACAATAAGTAAATACTGGAAACAAATACAATAATGAACAATATGCCAATGAAACAATAATACTAATGACTAATTGTGTGAGTACTAGCTTAACATGTGATCGGCTTGGACAAGATACAATGCGGCCTGGCTAATCATACGTGCGGTGCATGATCAACACTATTCGCTTACCAATACTTTATTCAATAGGGATTTGATCACATATCTATACTAATACTCCCCACCCCCAATTGGTATAATAGATCCAACCACGGTATGCTATGGCACTAGATTTCTCAAGAAGAGAGCGACTCCTCCCGAAAATCGGTGTCTGTACATGTACAAGATAACCAATGAAATAATACTTGCACCATATACACCATATACCAAGGAATAACATCTCATGACGAGATCCGGATATACCAATCCGTGTAACCATAGTGTCAAGAGAAACATGTATATCTACACTAGATACAACGAACATAGAGGATATCATAAATGAGAAACTATCAGAGAATGTACTCGCCTGAAGTCCAATAAAAAGTCTCACAGATGTCTGACTCGGTGCCTCGAAGACCTAGATATGGAATACCATATTAATACAAGGTCCCGAAAAGAGAACAAGTCAAACTAGTCAACTTCTAGGTCAATAAATAAATTCTAAGTCAAAAGTCAACTATGGTCAACTCTAAAGTCAACTAAAGTCAAACATGGTCAAACCAATGTCAACCTCACAAGAAATCTATATAAAAAATATAGAAAATAAAATACAACAATTTAGGAATCAAAATTAGATCCCAATTGATACCCACACAAAGTATACTAATAATACAATATTATACACTCTAAATAATGTATATACAAACCAATATTTATACAAATAAAATAATATATTATTATTAGTATTATACCTCACAAAAACACCTATATATACATATATATATATATACAAATATAATATATAATATATAAATTAAATCTGCCAAATCGTCACTGAAAACAGTGAGCTGAAAATATAATTTAAATAAAACAGCTTATAGTGACAGTCTCAACTGTCACAGAAAATCTGTCGCAGAAACTCTATATATAAACCACTGCTGTCACAGTTTGATGACAGTTTCAAACTGTCACAGAAAATCGTCGCTGAAGGATTTGCCGCTCAAAATTGTCCGCAGCATTAATGATAGATTTGTCATTAATGCCGAACCACTGTTACAGCGGCTGCTGTAACCGATCGAAATAATGACAGTTTTCAACTGTCATTAAACCTACTGTCACCAAAAATAAATATATATATATATATATATATATATATATATATATATATAATACATATATAAACATATAAATCAATATATATATATATATATATATATATATATATATATAACAATTAATAACTATATACTTATATATATACAATTAAATACTATTAGTTACAAAACACAATGCACATATTAATGTACGTATTTTACATGGCTAGAAGCACACATAAAAATACATTCATTAAATTAATAATTAAATATATAATAATTTATAAATAATATAATTACACATTTAAACACATAAATATATTTTATAAAACATTTATGTATAAATTATTATTAACATAAGTACATATATAATTGCATGCAAGAAAGCTACATACATATATTTATACATCACATTAGAACACATAGAAATATAGATCTATGCTACAATAAATACCATAATAAATACGCTAAAATAATATATAATATCTATATATATTTACTAATTATAAATGAAGAATTTAAAGCATAAATAATTAGATCTACACATAAACACACCAAATTTGGAGAGTATCACACCGTATCCCACTAGATCTAGGATACGCATGCGACACGAGTCCAACACACCACCAATTGCACCCCGAAGGACACAAACAAGTCACAAATAATATTTATGAACAAATCAAAGTGTCAAAAGTAGATCTATGTGTCCGTGTCAAAATACGACATGTTCAAAGCCCCGTGTCGGAGGGAAACCCCCAAAATGACACGTATCACCAAATAGTTGGGATACGAACCACATGTACCCAAATATGGACACGACACAAGCCCCAAACACATAAGCACATGCCCAATTGATCTATAGGATCAATTGACACACACAACAAAATGTAAATTCGAAATTCCAACAAAATTGACACAAAAAGTACCATAACTTTCTCCATGGGTCTCCTATGAACATTAAACAAAGTCCTATGGGTAGTACATATATATGGGTTGATTTTACATGATTAAATCTCAGATTTAGAAGCTATTTTAATAGGAAAAACTGAATTATACATATTGGGAGATGGATTCCCAATGAAACCTCCAATTGAGATGAACTTGCTTCCAAATTGTAGATCCTTGCTCCTCTTTGTAGATCCTTGCTTCCTCCTTCTAGATCCTTACTTCTCAAATTTCTAATGGTGAATTGGGAAGAATTTGGGATGAATTTGGTGGAGAATTGGAATGAGAATGGAAAGAATTTGGGAGTGGAAAATTCTAGATCTAGATTTGGAATGAGAATGAGAGGAGAGAGAAATTTCCCCCCTCTTTTAATAGGCCGGCCTTGCACCTCTTCCAAGCAATTGTAAAATGTCCAATGTACCCCTTGGGGCCTCTCATGAAGAAATAATTAAGGAAGGAAGCTTCTAGTCTAATCACTTAATTAATTTAATCCATCTCCTTAACCATGGGCTTTCTAAATGGGCCAAGTCTAACTATTTAATTCATGTTGGTCCATGGGTCCAAACTACACTAGTTGGGTCTACTAAAATAAGTCTAAAATAATTAAATAACATCCAACAACAATTAAATAATACAACAAAAATTATTTATCATGCACAATATTTATTTAAATAGGAAATTACTAAAATACCCTTTTTCCTAAAATGTGGTAGTGACACCTCACGTTTCCACCGGCGCTGTGCATACCTACAATCACAAACGCCAAGGCGACGATAGAGGAAACAACGCTGCAAAGCGTCACAACGACGACGGTTCACAAAAAGGGAATCGGAGACCAATTTGCCATTTCTGTAACAAGCCGGGGCATACAGCCGACAAGTGCCGTCGCAAGCTTGGGTCTTGCCTCCGTTGCGGTGATCCCAACCATCGGGTCGATGTTTGCCCCCTCTCGGATCGCCGTCCTCAACATAATGCTCCCTAACGGTAGGCCATATTCTTAAGTTTCGGGACGAAACTTCCAATTAGTTGGGTAGGATGTAGTGCCCCGTTCTCCCGGTGCGGAGAGCGCGGCTAAGAAACACAAGACGGTATCGTTCGATCGGGATAGATTGAATTAAGAACTCGTCCTCGTTATGGATTTGTTTCTTCGGAATCGATTCCCATATTGAGTGGACCGCGCCCCAAGGATCGGCTTAGCGGCAGAGTCAGGAGGGACCTCTCCGCTGCTATCTTTTATTGCCTCGGTTTTCGATGTCGCTTGTTGCTTTCGTGCTTTGAGTTGGTTTTGGGATTTGCTTATTTTTCTTGAACGGTTTCGATGGTTTCATTGTTTTCGTTCATTGACTTACACTTCTATTCCGAGATTGGAAAGAGAGGAAGGAATATTAATCGAGCTGTTCGTGTGCAGGTGAACGAGCAGTAGGCGGCTTGCGAGTGGAGTCGTGAAGCGCCTCTTTCCTTCTCCCTTCCAACAATCTAAGTGAGTGGCTACCAACCCGATTAGCTAGCCTTGCTTCCAAGCTTCACATCTAATAAATATGTATTCTCCTTTGCCCCGATCTAACGATACCAAGTAATAATAAAAGAAACCAAGATAAAAGAGAATAGACTTGGTATATATGCTTGTCAATAACTGCACGAACGGATACTTAATGGCATGCTTGTTCACTTGGGAATAAATCGTAAATTATTGCTTGTCTTATACAATTGCTTGTCTTGTACTCTTGTTGCCTCAAAAGCATGAACTGTTAACTAAGTAAACATATTGTTCGATCATGGACAACTTGTGCACAAGGTTATTGGTTCCTGCGGACGGTCGCTGGGGCACTGGCACCGATCCGGTCCGGACGGAACTCTATTGTATAGTCCATTGTGCTGGACGGGGTGGCATGTAGCGCTCTTTGTTCATTCGCTGCATACCATTCCCGCCAGTGACTAGTGTCCATTGTGGCATCACGCCAGTGATCTCTTGTATATTTAAACCTGTTGTATACTAACTTGTGTCTTCGTGGCAGGGAAGGCATGGTAAGTATTGTGCAGGTGATTCAGATGGTCAGGTAAAATCCACCGAACGGTGGCACATTCATTTCAGTAAATTATATATGCTGCTTACTTGTAAATAAACTAAGGCAAGATAGAAACCCACAAATATGCATGCTTCATTAAAACAACGTGTTGATTGGTATAGTCAGGCTAGCTCGCCTTCACCGGTATGTTTCGACATGCTGACCCTCGTTGAAACAGGTTCTCCGCACTAAGGCGAACCGAGCGAGGAGCCGAAGTCGTCTTCCCGATCCAGTCCAGCTGTTGGTGCATCTTCACCGAACCCTTGAAGCCTTTTGAAGTCCGAAGCTGCAACTCTTCATACACAAATGCAGCTCCGTGGCAAAGCTATCCTCCAGCCTGGAGGTCTTTATCATTTTGAGTTTATAAAGGGATGCAATGTACAGGACTGCTATCTCATTTTGAGTCATCTCTTTTGTAAGCCGTTCGGCATATTAGCTGACTCGTTCAGGAGTTTGTAATAGATGTTCATTATCAATAAGGAGAACTTTTCCATGTTTCAAATCTGTGTTTCAATTTATCTGCGTACTCTGAATATGTGCTTGTTATGCAAATCATTAAAACCTTGTGCGGGCGCAACCCCAGGCCCGCACGGCGGTCACGATTCGGGGGACGCCTCAAACGATTCTACAGAATCGGGTCGTGACATTGGATGTAGCCATGTAGCCGTAGGCTCTAGCAATCCCATCAGCAGCGGCGTGGCCGCGTGGTCGACAGGCTGTCGTCGACAGCTATGGCGCCGCAGCCCGCCGCTAGTCCTCAAGGAGGAGAAGGAGACTGGATCAGACAGTGTTGTGGTAACCTATTTCTCTGAAGTCTCTCATCTCTCTCTATATAAAGATCACCTAGTCCTCAAGGAGGAGAACTGGAGAAGGAGACTGGATCAGACACCTATTTCTCTGTCTTTCTCTTTATAGACTATTTTGCCCACAGGTATTGCTAGCTATTTCATTCTCTACTTATGGGTGTTAGTATTATGCTCGTTATTGCTAGCTATTTCATGGGTGTTAGTATTGTGCTGGTTATTGCTAGCTATTGATTCTCTACTTATGGGCTCATATATTAGTGGTACATTTTTCTTCTGTCGGTTCTTCTAGTACTCTAATTAGGGTTATTGCTTGGATATTGATATTGCGTTGCTTGGTGCATTCTACTAGCAGTAGCACCTTTTGTTATTTAGTTCTTAAGGAATAGTTCTATGAGTCATCTTAAGGAATTTTAGTTCTTAAGGAATTTTCAATAACTACTTTCTATTTTATTAGGATGGAAAATCAAAAACAAAAAAAAGCGAAAACTATTTTTTCGTTCTTTAAAAAGAAAGGTGAAGAAGAAACATCAACAATTGGAGCATCTTCGGGTTCCAAATCTACTCTTGCTCCTACGACTCAAGTAGAACCATCAACGAGTATCGATATTCCTATGATTACTGCAGAACCTCAGCATCCTGCAAAGATTCTGTAAGCCCCTGATTTTTCAAAAATATTAAAATTAGGATTTTTAACAATTTTCTGGAATTTTTTGGGAATTTTCTGAAATTAAAATCAGGGTTTTCAAATATTACATAATTTTTAATTAATAATAAACAATATTAAAATATTATGTAAATAATATTTTTGGGTGTAAAATGAAAAACTGGACTTAGGGTAATTTTTCTGGAATTTATCGGGCCCCGGACCTATTTTTAAATCACCTAAAACTATTTATTTATTTATTAAATAATTTATTTATTTATTAATTATTATTATTATTATTTATTATTATTTTCTGAATTAGCCCTGGCCCATTGGGCCTGATCCGGCCCGGCCCACTACCCCAGCCCAGCCCGTGACCCGCCTAGCGGGTCGGGTCGGGTCCGCCCGACCCGAGACCCGACCCGGCTTCCCCTCACCCTCCCCACGACCCAGCCCCCGCTGCCCGCGTCCATCGGCGCGTCCGCCGCGCCCGGCCACCACCCCACGAACTCCGCCCGCTGCGCCTGACCCCGCCCGCTGCGCCGCCTTGCTCGGCCTCCCCTCTCCCTCTCCCTCCCTATATAAGAACCCCCCGCACCAGCCTACCCCGCCGGAACCCTAAAGCCGACCAACCGCAGCTCCCCTCCGCCCTGAGCGTCGACCTCCCTGCCCGGCCGCCGTCGTCCCGCTCCGGCGTCGTCGCCTCACCACCCCGCAGCTGCTCCTCTCTCCTCCTCCTTCCTCCTCCCCTCCGGCGTCGAGCCACAGCAGCCGGCAGCAGCGGCCAAGCTCGCCTCCGGCAGCCGCTGCCGACCGTCCCCGCTCCCCCGGCGAGCCGCCCTCGGCCTCCTTCCGCCCAAGCCGCCGCAGCTCCGGCCACCTGAGAGAAAACCCTAACCCTAATTCCCAATTCTCCGTGTCGTGTCCGACACGACACGGACACGAAAATTCTCAGTTTTTCAGTCCCGTTCAGGTACTCATATCTTCTTGCTCGTAGCTCCGTTTTCAATTCAGTAAATTGCGTTGCGAAGCCTGTATGACCCTCTCGGTGCCCGGACAAACCGCTCGGGACATCGCGTCCTGTGGTGATCGCACACCGCGATCCAAAAACAGGAAAAACCAGACCCTGTTTCACCCCGGAACCGAGTACGCCCCGCCAAACGGGACGACTTGGTCGTGCGCGGTCTTCACAGATACGTGCGCCTCGTCGATACGGACGTGTGGGATTTCGCGGAAGTCGATTCGGGGGTGCGTGCACCCCGGAATCAACGCGTATCCGCGGACATCGCCCCGTATCCGACTTTTCTGCAATTCACCCTAACTTCGTGCACACTCGTCAGATCGAGACGAAACTTGCGCCATCGGACTCATAGCGATACGCTGGTCCTGTGGGTCAAGTTTGGTTCGATTCTGAGAACGTTGACGAAATCGCGTGTCGTGGGCCCCACAGGCCCCGCTCGACGGGCGATTTTGTGATCGGCTCATCGGAATCCAAATTTGAAAGTTCCGTTGGGTTCGTATCATCGTTCCTGACCTGTTGACACTAAGTTTGGTGAATTTGGAGACCTTTGACCCGGACACATTTTTCGGTGCAAAGCGGGCCCACCGGCGGACCCCGTTTTGACCCGAAACTGCCGTTTTTGTCCTTGTCTCCAAATTGGACTCAAGGACAGGCGTTTCTAGCTATTTGACATCTTCTGAGCGTGATGGTAATGTCTATTTCAGCTTTTGGGCTCATCTCTGGAAATTTCCCCGAGGTACAATTAATCGGATCCAAACAATAGGCAAGTACCTGCACTTCAAGTTTAATCTTTATGTTGTGATAAATAAGTTCCCTGCTTTATTAATACCATTGATGATTACACGTAGAGTTAGAACACTGGACTTCATGTCTTGAATATTGGATTTCATGTCTTGCTTTTCGTGTCGGGCGGGAGAATACTAGGAGGCATGTGGTTTACCCTTCCCTTGTCATTGTGTGCTAGCTGTTGGTACGCGACTGTACCATCAGCCTTATACTTGATTATTTCCCTTGTCATTGTGTGCTAGTCGTCTATGACGGCCTTATTAGCCTTATAAACCCTACATGCCAACTATGTATTCTAAATACACAAGTTCACGCACATAGTTCTTGTCGTGTTGCAGTTCTTGTTGTCGTGTTACAGCTACTTTTCCTGTCACATTTATTCCTGTTTTACTCATTTCTGGTTTATGGCAATTAATCATATTTTACTTCTAGTCCTGATTTATAGCATAGTTCTCAGTTAATTTCACTACTTATTTACGTATATTCTTAACATGATGCTTAGTCAATTATTGTCTACCTGTCACAATTATTTAGTTTAAATCTTGTTGTGCATTGTGTACTTTGCTCCTTTCCTGACTGGATCCGTTGTTTTAGGCATTGATGAGAACCTTGCCCCCACCTATTATGGCCCCTTTGAGGCAGCAGGTGATGCAGTTGCAGAGCCAGTTCCCACACAGGAAGCTACTCCTGCGGAGTAGCTAGTAGTAGCTATCTTTCATTTATATTCTTATCTTATTAATCGGGTTTGTCCCCGGTTTCAATTCTGAATTCTGTATTAAACATTTGAATCTGGTGTCACATTTATTTCAATCGCAATCTTAAGTACATGTTTCTCATTATTATCTTGCCTATGTTAATTGTGAATGAGCTAGACTAGTTAAATGTGGATATGACCTAGACAGCGTACTACCGCCGACTCTGCGGCGTAGGCTGGGCGTACCCACGCACTCGTGCCCGAATTTTCGGGTGCGGGTCGTGACAGATTCCACGAATTATATTTGATGAGAATAAACTTGAACGAGATCCTGCACTACGTATTCCAATATGGAAGTATTCGGTTTATAATCAAGATGAAGTTAGACGTTCTTATATCAAATGGGGACCAAATCAACCTATCTTGGCTGAGTATCCGAGGACTAAAACCGGGGTTCAAAACCGAAGATTTCAACAAAGTTGGTTTATAAAATTTTCATGGTTAGAGTACTCTATTTCAAAGGATGCGGTATTTTGCTTTCCATGTTTTGTTTTTCAAGATCGTGAACCTCGACATCCTACATTTACCGTTGAAGGCTTCAATAGATGGAAGCGAGTAAACAATGGAGCCAAATGTGTCTTCTTGGCACATATAGGAGGTCCTACTTCTCCACATAACAATGCTGTGAGAAATATTGAGGCATTAAAGAATACATCTCGGCATATCGATAAAGTCATGAATGTTCAAAGTTCAGAAAATATTGAGAGAAATCAATTGTGTCTTAGGACTACCATTGATAGTATTCGGTGGCTTACTTTACAAGGATGTGCTTTGAGAGGTCATGATGAATCTTTAAAGTCAAAGAACCGTGGTAATCTAATTGAGATGATTAGTTTGATGGCAAAGTTGAATGTTGAGGTTGATAATGTTGTCTTAGAGAAAGCTCCGAAAAATGTAACTTATACGTCTCATATGATCCAAAAAGATGTTTTTGCATATTTTAGCTACGAAAGTGAGAGAAAAAATTCGAGAAGAAGTTGAAGATGCGAGGTTTTGTAACTTTTTTGATAACTTTTTTTTGTCCAACTTTTAGTAGATCCAAATTCGAGAAGAAGTTCTTTTAGTAGATCCAAAAATATGTCTACTTATGAAATTCAACCTATGTCATTTGATAACTTTTTTTCGTCCGGAAATGATATTTTGAAGCACACATTTGGAATATGATGACATTCTGAGAAATAATTTGTGTTAAAATTTTTTTAGCATGTTTTGAGTTCAGTCCGGGGTAAACTAGAATCCTGGCTCCGCCCTTGCTCATAGTCGACATTAATTTAGAACTAGCTAGTGTCATCAAGTATATATTGGTATTGCATGTTTGGTTAGTTTGAAAATGAAGTCCTGGAATTCTTATTCCGTGAAATGAGAGATATATGATGTTTTGCATAATTCATTAACAAATTCCAATTCAGTATACTATCCGGACACGCATCGTGTGTGCAACGCATTTTTTTATACATAAATAATTTTGTATTAATTCTCACTAACCTCAGCCTTCGCAGTATAGTCGGATCAAACGCGCTGTGTAGAACGAGTTTTTTTTTTATTAGTTATAAATATTGACAAATATATGTTATTCAAATTTTTGTGAAGAAATAAATAAAAAATATTTACCCAAAAATAAATGAATGTGAAGACAATCATCTTTAAAAAAATAAGTTGTCGGACACATCCATTGCTTGTGCAACATATTATTTTAAACATAAATAATTTTGTATTAATTCTTACTAACCTTGCAGTATGGTTGAGAAATACGTGTTGCATGTGGAACGCACTTTTTTATTTAGTTATAAATGTTGATACGTACATAGATGTTGAATATGTCATTCAAATTTCGTAAAGAAGGAAATAAAAAAAAATATAATTACTCAAAAATAAATGAATGCCAAGACAATTCTCTTTAAAAAAAAAATGTCAAAACAACAAATCAGTAGTGACTATAAAGTTGAACATATATTTTGTTTGCCATGTTATCATGCATCCTATAAGAAAATATGGTAACATAGAAATTGAGCTACAAATCTTCTATAATGTGTATGCATTTTAAACGGATTTTAAAACAAATTATTGTCATGTTTTGTAAATCCAACTTTTATGTCCAAAATAAAATTTCACAACTCTCAACCTGTACAATAATAAGACTTTCATTTATGTACTATCTAAAATTAATTAGTAATTCGAAGAACATAACATATTTGAAGAACATTTCAATAATAGTTTAATTAAAATTAAGATAATAAACCGGTCTATCTAGAGATCCCCGCTAGAATCAGAAGAGTCAATATATAGGTAGGCATTTTTATCGGCAAAACTATGTTCAGGACCCTCATTTGACTTTTAACCTTCTTCTTTTTTCTAAATCCAAGCGGTTTATTATTTCATGTCCTCTCAATCTCTCATTTTCATCGACGGCGGAGACAGAGAAGTCTTTGGAGTTTTTGCCTTGGACTAGTGAAATATAGTTCTACATTGACTATATCATCAAGTGGGTATCTCAATATAATATTTTGTTTGTGTTAAGATATGCACATTGGGTGTGGTGGGGCACATGTGGGTGTCATGTTAGAATATTTTTCTAGGAGGAAAATGATCAACTCCTTAAAAAAAAGTATTTATGTTTTTTGTCATTCGCTTGGGAAAAAAAATTTAGGAGCTAAGTGACTCGAACTCAATGGTGCTTTATGTCACACTCTTGGAAAAAAAATTCTTAGGAGCTAAGGGACTCGGACTCAAGGACGCAAAGTGGCACTTTGTTGGCGCACTTTACACTTAGCACTTCAGCATCGGTTGTATGCGCGTTTACGCGTATGCGCCTTTGAATTAAATTCGTTCATATATTTTCAATAACAGTAGGCGGCCAGGTTCCTCTATAAATACTTTATTCGTAGTCCATTTGAGAACTTACTTCGAAAAGTAGAGATACGAAAAGAGGTTCGGCTGCTGTTATCATTGGAGGTCGAGAGTTCATGCGAGTTCAGGAAGGAGGTGACCTGAGCGTTCCAGAAGTTCTTCGAGAACTTGATGGTTCCTGAGAGCAGTTCGTGTGGGGCGAATATTGCTTTGAACAACGGTGATCTTCATCACCCCAACAAATCCATCTCTTTTCTCTTCTCTCTCTCTTCTAGTTGTATTATGTTATGTCCGTGTGCAACTGTGTTTGCAAGGAAGAACAATTATTTTCTGATTATTGTAGTTTTGTAAGCAAGTTGTAATCAGAATTATATTGGATATAGTTGTTCGCTGGAATCGAGTTCTTCAGAGGACAAACTTGTTTGCGGGAACCTCTGTGTCTCGATTACAACATCAGGATCAAACAGAGGGTAGACTGTGAAGTTTGCGAGAATCTTTGTTCCTGGTCCATTCCCCAAGACTAACAATCTCAAAGCAAGATCTGAAAAAAAAGATGGAGAACACCCGTGTAAACCTTCTCGACACAAGTTTTAACAAACTTGAGAAGTTTGACGGAGAGCATTACAATGTCTGGAAGAGAAAGGTCATCCTTAATCTTCAACTCGTAAATATGGATTACGTGTTAACAGATGCTGAGCCTATTATTCCGGAGGGTGATGATGCTACTGTTCTGGCGATCACTACTTCAACTACTAAGCAAAACAAGTGGAGGAGAGACAACAACATCTGCAAGTTGGTGATTCTAAACTCCATGAAGGATACTCTGGCGGAGTCATACAGCAAGACGGACCATGCTAAGGTCGTCTGGGAGTCAATGAAAAGTATTACAAGACGGATAAAAATCGCAACAAAATTCATGTGATCGAAAAGGTCTGGAAGATGCAATTTGAGGACGATAAGACGATATTGTCTCAAGTCAAGGGATTTCTTAAGCTTCGTCAAAAGCTTGAGAATGATCGCATGTCCATGGTCGACGCTTTCGTTGTGGGAGAAATTATGGCCAAGCTCCCGTCTGGATGGAGAAACTTTATCTCGAACATGCACCGGAAGAAGATGGATGTCACCCTTAATCAACTACTACCCAACATCCACGTTGAAGATAAGTTGAGGGCATAAAACAAAGTGGACACGTGTCCAAGCAGTTGGCAAATGCCAACTTGGTGCATACTGGTGACTCCAAGGGGAAGTAGAAGACTTCTCACAACAAGAAGGACTTCAACCATCTGAAGGTGAAGTCGGCTTCGTTCAAGCTGAAGTCCAAGCCCAAGCCCAAAGTTAGATCTGACTTGTTTTAACTGTGGCAAGAAGGGGCACTATCAGAAAGTCTGCAGATCCAAGCCCAAACAGACAGAGCAAGGTGAGCCCAATAAGGCTGTTATGATTGTGCAGGTTATGACGGCTGGTGTCGACACTGACTAGTGGGTGGACACTAGCGCATCCTGCCAAGTTTGCTCAAAGGAGTTTTTTTTTACCACCTATTGGCCTATATCTGAGAAGGTCATGGTGGAGAAACAGGCACAAGCTGAAGTACTTGGGATCATAACGGTGGTACTGAATCTGACTTCGGGGAAGTCTCTGATGCTTCAGGATGTGAAGCATGTACTGGTGATTGCCAAGAACATTGTCTCTGAAAGTCTGCTCTGCAACGCAGGCTTGAGGATGGAAATCAATGATGTACAGATGTTGATGTCTTACAAAGGAACATACTTCAAAAAAGTATTTTGTACCGCAGGGATGTTCAAACTTTAACTTATAACTCATGCTAAGATGATAAATGCAGTTTCTTCTTCTGATTATTCTCTTGGGTTATGGCATAATAGACTATGACATATTCATTTAAAATAATAAACAAAATGTCTAGTCTATGACTTATCTCAAAATGTGGGGTTAAGGAGGTGGAGAAGTGTGAGGTCTGTGCGCAGACAAAGATCATAAGAAAATTGTTCAAGCGGGTTAACCGAAGCACAGATCTTCTGGAGTTGGTGCACTCAGATATCTGTGACTTCAAATAGTTCTCCACAAAGGCCAATATGAAGTATTTTATTACATTCATCGACAACTACTCAAAGTACGCATTCGTCTATCTGCTCAAGTCAAAAGATGAAGCATTCTAGAAGTTCAAGGAGTTCAGGTCTGAGACTGAATATCAAACATGATAACAACTCAAGAGACTCAGAAGTGATCAAGACGGAGAGTATATGTCCATTGAATTCATATCGTTTTACAAAGAACAAGGAATTATCAATAAGACAACTGTTTTGTATTCTCCTCAATCGAATGGAGTAGCTGAAAGAAAGAAGAGGATGTTGACAGAGATGATGAATTCAATGTTGTTGACTGTGGGTCTTCCAAACTTCTTCAGGGAGAAGCTCCGCTAACGGCTACGTTCATTCTGAATAGAGTGCCTACGCAAATTCCACTGTTACTCATCATGAACTCTGGTTCAAATTCAGACCCAACTTGAATGTCATTCGAGTGTAGGGGTGTTTGGCGTATGTGAAGCTTCCAGACTTGAAGATTCAGAAGCTGGGTACGAGGAGTACAAAGACCATCTTCTTGGGTTATGCTGAGAAGAGTGATGCTCAGAGGTTTCTTGATATAGAATCAAATCATATAATTGAATCCCGCGACGCATAATTCTTTGAAAGAAAATTTGCAAGGCACAAGAACATTGTTATCACGGATATTTTGGAGAATAGTGTGAGTGCACAGGAGGCTATCGCTTCCAATGAATATGTAGTTTAAGAAGAAGTTTTCATTGTAGAGACAATGTTCGAACCAGAACTCGCAGAACCGATATCTAAGCGAGTGAGGAGACATAAGGACTTCGGAGATAATTTCGTCACCTATCATGTGGAAGCAGATCCGCTTACCTATGATGAGGCTATGAAGACTAGAGACGTTATCTTCTGGAGGGAGGTTATCAATGATAAGTATGACTCAATAACCTCCAACCACTACCAGAAAAAGCCAAATTAGCGACATAAAAAAATGTCACTAAATGACCAAAAAATATCGCTAATAGAATTTAGCGACGTAATTAGCGACGTAATACTGAAGTCGGAAATCAGCACGTCGCTGAAAGGAAAAACGTCGCTAAACGTCGTTACACCGACGTTTTTTAGCAACTTAAATATGTCACAAAAATAGCGACATTTAGCGACTCAACGTCGCTAATTTAGCGACATTTTCATATGTCGCTAAACGTCACTAATTAGCGACTTATTCAGCGATGTTTAGCGACGTATTTAGCGACGTATAGTAACGTCGCTAAACGTCGCTAAACGTCGCTAAATTTTATTGAAAAATAAAAAAAATGTTAAAAATTACCAATCTCCTGCAATTTATGAATTTTTAATTAAAAATAGACCCAGAGCAACCCTCCGTTGAATTCTCTGGGTTCGCCGACCCCTTCGGTGCAACACTCAATACCGGTAAATTAACATCATTTAATATGAATAAAAAGTATCACAGTCACACAATACACACAAATATTATAGACACACCTGGAGCAACCCTCCATTGAATTTTCAATAACACAAAAAGCGTCTATATATAAGTATCACAGTCACACAAATTGTATAATCTATAAGTATCACAGTCACACAAATATATAAGTATCACCATCACACAATAACCACAATAAAAGTATATGAAATATCACAGTATCAATCTCGAGGATATCCACTACGCTGGGGCACGTACCAGTCCCTCAGATACTGCACATAAACAGCATCTATAGGTGCTGGGTCACTGGAACTCCCCGTCTGAGATACAGCCGCTATAGGTGCTGGGTGACTGGAACTCCCGGTCTGAGATACAGCAGGTGGTATCTCTTCCTCCTTAACAGTAGGAGGTATCACTTCCTCCTTAACGGTAGGAGGCATCACTTTCTCCTTAACAGTAAGAGGTCTCTCTCTCAAGTGACGTGCACGTGCTCGGGTCATGGGTGCCATCTGGTAAGATAGATGAAAACAAAGAATGTAATTGATAACAGATATAAATATATTGTCTAATATTAAATATTGTGTAAATTTATATCTTAACTATTATCAACTGATACTAGTATCAACTGATACTAGTATAAACCCTAACCCTAACCCCAGGTCAAAAATCCTACTTATATCTTAACTATTATCAACTGATACTAACTCTTCACCATATATGTAGCAATTTTTAAAGTCATCTTCTCTATAACGGTTTTAACTTCCAATCATGCTTGCCTCTCTCAAGATCTTACAGGTGAAGTAACAAAATGCATGTAAATAAGCATATAAAAAGGTCTAAACAAACAATTGAGTTAAGGGTAAAATATGGTTTCAGTACAAAATTTATATGGTTTTAAATGTCATACATGGAGTATAACAACTTGCAATGTCACACCCAATGTTAAATATTCTTTAGAATGTCACTGAGCAGTCCAAAACCCTTCAAGAAAAAAAGTAAGAGAATGGTGACATCTATGTTGCACGGCCACAGATGCGACACAACAAGGTAAGGAGAATGCAAAACGGACACGAACCCTATTTTGTTGCATCCTAGTGTGTTTTGGAGTGTCCATGAAGTGTCCAATACATGTCCAATACACGTCCAACATGACATGTTCCTAACTTTTGGAGTGTCCCTGCTTCCAGGGATGATATGAAAACACGTGTCATCAAGTGTTGCCACTTGGGGAGTCACACAAGTGGCAGAGTTGTATAGAAACTTAAAAATATTTAACAAACCATTTTTTCCCTCAATATTTAAATTACTTATATATATATAACTCAACCAGTCTAGATCTATTCGCATGTACCCAGGTGGCAACATTTGGTTCCATGTGTGTCCACGTCACCGGCATGGCGTAAGCACTTGGTGTCATGTGTGCCACACCACCATTCTATTATGGTTTTTTCATGAATTTTGGACAAATATGGATACTTTAAGAAATTTATAACTTTGTTAAGGCATTGATAATTTATATAATTTGTGCATGACATAGTAGGAACTTTGAAACTACATGTACGAAAACCAAAATTTACCTCTGAATTAAATACAGAAGATTGTCGACTAACCTTGTGCATGACATGGAATTCAAGTTGTTCTCCCCGTCCAATGCACTAACATAGTTCTACAATCATTATATTATATTATCTTGTATTATCTCTGCTTTGATTCAAGTATGTATCTCGTTACGAATCTTGGAGTATTATGAAATACGAAAATACAAATTCAGGTAATGTTCCTTCCAAATGGACCAAGCAGAAAATACTGAAGATATAGATTGTATTTCGCGTGCGTGACTTGTGTTTGTAGCTTATGTGTCCTAGATTTTCACTACTCGACCCCTAAGCATTATTATTTAAGAATTATCAAGAGTCCGACACTAACTAAAGATATTGTTATCTAAATTTATGGTTTAGTTTTAACGATAATTATTGAATTTCGAAAATTTGGTTAACCTCCAAAATTTTTAACTTGTTGCAATACTCTAAGATTCCGTAATCAGTAAATTAGCATGAATATATAAGAAGTTCAGTTCTATAGGTTATTACTGAAATTCAACTTATAATTCTAAAATTGGTTATTAAATCTAAACATTATTATCAATATCACGTAATTTTAAGAAAACTTTACTAAAATAATATTCATAAGGTATTTATTGGTTATTATAAAAGAATGGAAAATATATATACTTGACTCTAACTAAGTTATTAGGAAAGATGGTGAATTTGGTATCATTTTGGAATTTGAAATTCAAAGTATTAATATAATTAATTAGGATCCTACTCCTCTAAGGCTTGAGAGTATTCATTTGTGTAAAACCAAATTTTGTTCAAACACTTCCTAACCTACCAAAATCCTACATTTATATAAAATAACCTAATTACAAAGTTATACTTATGAATATGTATGTGTATCCTAAATTGGGTTAGTAAATTCTTAGGCTTCAAGGTATATACATATATAGATCTTAGTTGGTAAGATGGAATTCAAGTGCTCTGGGTGTCTTATATGTCATAAGTTCAAAATATTTATTTATCATAAGTCCAAGAACGAAACATGTACATATTCTTATCATCTTGATTCTTATACTCTATAATTACTCTTAGCATTCTTTTTGGGCTATATAACTTAATTCTTATATATATCTCTTATATATTTCTCTAATAATAATACCATTGTATATTTGTCGAAAAAAAATGGTGACCCAATTCAAAAGATCATATTTTGAAGAGAAAGGAATAGTCATGAAACATGTGTACAATGAGGGTTTCAAAATGAGAGCAAATCCATTAGAAAAAGAAACAAAATGAACTGAAGAATAGAAGGGATAGGAAAAAAAGGGGCAAACTTGTCAAAAATCAAATTCCATTAAAATTAGCAAAATATTCCTATTTTCCATTAATTAAATTAACTTAGGGGCTGCATAACTCAATATTTAGTAATTTGAGGGCTCAAATAACAAGATTTGGGGTACTTATATAAAAGATAGAATACATTTGTGACGAGATGAGTAAAAAAAATGCACTAAAAAATTCTAGGAGTCTAAAACAAACATGAAATGTGCAATGTATGAATCGTTTAACGGAAGAAATATCATAAATAATCTAGATTTAAGAGACATTATTTTTATATATTTAGCAAGGTTTGCACTATCTGTCCTTATCGGGGTTCCATCGGGCTCCAGATCGGAGTTTCGGAGTGCTCTTTATTTCAAAAAGACTGAGAAACAATTAAAAATAAATTATACATCTAGAGAGAGAGAGAGAGAGAGAGAGAGAGAGAGAGTAAGTGTGTGTGTCGTGTCTGTGTGTGTGTGTGTCAAAAACCCTAACCCTAACCCCAGGTCAAAAACCCTAACCCTAGGTCACGTGTGTGTGTCGTGTAAGTGTGTGTGTCGTGTCTGTGCCAGTGTTTGTAACGTGTGTGTCGTGTCAGTGCCATATGTGTCCTGTGTGAGAGAGAGAGCGAGAGAGAGAGAGAGTGTGGGTTTACCTAGAGGAGGGGGGAGGACGCGGCCGGAGGGGGGTCGCCGGGAGGGAGGAGGGGGCGCCGGAGGTCGGAGGGGAGCCGAAAGTGTGTGTGACGTTTGGGAGAGGGAGAGGGAGAGGAAGAGATCAAAAGAAATGGGGGAAAGCTGCCCTAATTAAAACAAATTTAGCGACGTCACTAATGACGTCGCTAACTTAGCGACGTCTTAGCCGTCGCTAATTACGTCGCTAAATGTCCAAAATCCATACATCACTAAATACGTCGCTAAATGTCGCTAAATGAAACATTTTAGTGACGTTTAGCGACCTAAATTAAAATTATAGCGACTAATCTTTTAAAAACTGAATAAAAGTCGCTAAATGTCGCCAATTAGCGACGTCTAGCGACAATTTTTAAATGGAGTCGCTAAATTAGCGATATTTTTTTGTCGTCGCTAAAAACGTCGCTAAACCCGCTTATTCTAGTAGTGAACAACACTTGGCTGTTGGTCGATCTGCCTGTAGGAGCTAAACTAATCGGATGCAAGTGGATCTTCAAAAGGAAAATAAAGGCCGATGGAACTATAGATAAGTTAAAGGCAAGGCTAATATCCAAGAAATTTTCTCAGAAGCAGGGGATTGGCTACTTGGACACATATGCTCCAGTAGCACGGATGACGACCATCAGGATGTTGATTGCTCTGAGTGCAATTTACAAGCTAGTTATTCATTATATGGATGTTAAAATAACATTCATGAATGGAGAGTTGACCGAAGAGATTTACATGCAACAACCAGAATGATTTGTCTTCAAAAGGATTGAAGATAAAGTCTGCAAGTTGGTAAAATCGTTATATGGTCTGAAGCAAGCTCCCAAGATGTATCATGAGAAATTTGACAAAGTCATAAGACCAAACGGCTAAGACCAAACGGCTACATGGTTAGTGAGACAGATAAGTATATTTACACAAAGTTCGCTAACGGAAGAGGAGTCATCGTTTGTCTGTACATGGACGACATGTTGATCCTGGGTACGGATCTAGCACGTGTCATTGAGACAAAGAAGTTTCTCTCATCCAAGTTTAGTATGAAGGACTTGGAGAATGCTGATGTTATCTTGGGAATAAAAATTATTCGAACGAACACTGGAGTGACGCTACCATAGTCTTATTATATTGAGAAGATGCTCATACGCTATGGATATCAAGATCTTTCAGGGATCGATACTCCGTAAAGGTGTGACAAGAAGCTGAAGTCAAATCCTAGAAAAAGTGTCAGGCAGCTGGAGTACTCAAGTGTCATCGGATGTTTGATGTATGCAACAACTGCCACAAGACATGACATAGCTTTCACCGGGGGGATGCTGAGTCGATTCTCGAGCAACCCAGGTTTGGAGCACTGGAAAGATGCGAAGATAGTGATATGATATCTCAAGAGGACTCAGAACTATGCACTACACTACAACGGGTATCCGACAACGGTAGAAGGCTTCAGTGATGCAAGCTAGTGTTCAAAAGTAGAGAGCAAAAGGTCCATAGGAGGATATGTCTTCTCCATGGGTGGAGCTGCTATACCATGGAAGTCGAATAAGCAGACTATGCTCTCTTATTACTCAATGGAATCTGAGTTTTATGCACTGACGGCTGTAGCGGATGAAGCAAAATGGCTTTGGGAGCTCATGTATGATCTTCTATTGGTTGGTGTATAGATTTCGGCAGTATCGATATACTGCGACAACCAGGCGACTGTAACAGTGGCATCAAATGAACTCTTCAATGGTAAAAAAAAAGGACTGTGCGATTGAGGCACATGACAGTGAATGATCTGATCAAGACTGGAGTCATTGTCGTGATTGATGTTTGGATCGAGGATAATATGGGGGATCTGTTAACCAAGGGTCTCAAGCGTCAGGTATTCGAGAATACAGCAATCTAAATGGGCTTGAAGATATTCTGATATTGTGTCTTTGTAATTCTACAATAAAATTTTATGCTATTAGTTCTAAGAGAAATGTACTAGGCATCTAGATTTTGGTTCAAATAAGGATCATTGACTGGGAGAATATCAGGAACAATGGGTAGTCCTTTATGACATTGAGGGATTACGGACCCAGAACCACTCCTGTGGGAGGATGACTTAGACGCCTTAATAAGTTCTCAGGCATTTAGAATGTCTGGCATGCTTTACAGGAAGTACGGTAGCGCAACACTACAAAGGAGCGAAAGGACTCCATGCTACAGTGGGTGACACCACGATGAGGTTCCTCGATAGGGTAATGCCTCGGCTTTGCGGGCTATGTCATAGCGGTGTAGCACCGCACATAGGCCGATAGCCTAATACTGTAGAATGAAGAGTGGTATGCAGCACTACAAAAAGGCCAGTGATCTCATATTACAGTAGTGTAACACCACCAAGAGGTAAAAGATGTAGATCCTCGGCTACGTGAGCCATGTCACAGCGGCGTAACACAGTAAGGGAGCGCAAGGCTTCATGTTGGGTAGTTTGGCACTACAAAGAGGCTGAGACCTCGTGCTACAGTGGATGACACCACGATGAGGTGGAGCCTCGGATTTAGGCCATGTCATAGTGGCGTAACACTGCAAGAAAGCACAAGGCTTTATGCCATGACTCTTTAAAAGGACTCACCTAGAATGTATGAAAAGAGATATAGGCCGTCTCTTGAGGGTAAGCTTGTAGACTCCCAATATATATACACCAAAATTAGGCATGCACGGGACCTTTAATGTGCAACCAAAAGCACAACTGATGTCATCGTGTGAGTGGGAAGAATTGCAACTATGGTACATAATTCAAGGCTTAGTCCATTCTTGTATCATGTTGTTATTTGACCCATGTGGAAAGATTCAAGTCGAAGCGACATCTATCCTAATGCATGATGGACAGTCATTGTGGAGAACACCCAACCCATATATTGAGATATGTGGTGGATTGTTGGTATTTTTGCCTTGAACTAGTAACATTGGCTACACCATCAAGTGAGTATCTCAATATAATGCTTTGCTTGTGTTGAGATGTGCACATAAGGTGTGGTAAGGCACATGCGGGTGCCATATGTGGATATTTTTCTAGAAGAAAAATGATTAACTCCTCAAAGAAAGCATTTATGTTTTTTTTTCATTCTCTTGGAAAAAAATTCTTAGGAGTTAAGTCCCAAAGGGACTTAGCGATCTCGGACTCAAACTAGGACTCGGACTCAAGGATGCAAAGTGACACTTTGTTGGCGCACTTTGCGCTTAGCACGTCAGTATCGGCGCTGCTATGCGCAGACAGCGTGTTGTAAGATATGATATGTTATGGAAAGATTAAGTCTTTAATCAGATCTTTTATTTGTTGGATTTGAATTTAATTCGTTCATATCTTTCCAATAACAGTAGGCGGCTAGGTTCTTTCTTCGTAGCCCTTTTGAGAGCTTACTTCTGAAAAGAGAGAGACGAGGAGAGGTTCGGCTACTGCTGCCATTGGAGTCCGAGAGTTCATGCGAGTCCAGAAAGGAGGTGACGCGAGCGTTCCAGAAGTTTTTTAAGAACTTGCTGGTTCATGGGAGTAGATCGTGTGGGATGAATCTTACTTTGAGCAACTGTGATCTTTATCACCCCAGCAAGCAGAGATCCACATATTTTCTCTTCTCGCTCTTCTAGTTGTATTATGTTCTGTCCGTGTGCAACTGCGTTTACAAGGAAGAGCAATTATTTTTTGATTATTATAGTTTTGTAAGAAAGTTGTAATCAAAATTATATTGGATATAGTTGTTCATTGGAATCGAGTTCTTCAGAGGTCAAACTTGTTTGTTGGAATCGAGTTCTTCATAGGTCAAACTTGTTTGCGGGAACCTCTATGTCTTGACTACAACATCAGGATCAAACAGAGAATAAACTGTGAACTTTGCGAGAAACTTTGTTCTTGATCCGTTCCTTTATCTTTTGATTAAGTCCCGAGACTACAGTCTCTGCTCGGCATGTTGCACTACGCAAGGTGACGGTGGAGGCTAAGGTTATAGCAATGGAGGCGTAGGCAAGTTCGGACTCTAGTTCCGAGCAGAAGTAATAAGGTTTAGGCAGCAATGCGGACAGAGAGTGAGATTTGACACCTACTATAGTTCTCTTAGGACTCTTGGTGCTGGAGCAGCTGATCAATCCATCATCAAAGTTCAACATTCAAAAATAACTCAACAAACTCATCAATATCTATACATAATTTGAAAGAACAAATATTTTTTGGAAAAAAACTATAAATAGAAAGGATAGAACAAATAATTATATCAACTAATAGTTTACATAAAAAGAACAAATCCTAAGTAAGCAAAGGAACACCTAAGTTATAATTGTAATCCATACAACTATGAAAAAATGGTGACATCTCAAAGTCGAAAAGATTTTTCAAGATGGAGATTGTTTATAATAATAATAATAAATTATGTATGCCATGCATCCACTCATCTTAATTATCATAAAAAATAGAATAAGTTCTTTTTCTTCTTCTTCTTCTTCTTCTTTCTTTTTATTTTTCTTGTGAAGACGTAGAGCAACTAAAATTACCTTCTTAATATGATAGGTCCATCGAAATTGAATGATGAAGCATTCAGATTCGAACCATTTGCTTGCATTGCTCCAGATGCTACCATTAATAGCTTTAAACACTCTTTCCAGCACTCACCTCCTGTCTATATAACATTAGCTGTTTGTCAAAATAAAACATAGAATACAGAAGTCATTTTCATATAAAATAATTTATAGAGAGTGTACTTCTATAGAACTGTTGCTGCTGATGTCTCATGGGCATACCATTTCAAAATTTTTTTTTTCCAACAAATATTGCTAAATAAGTATATAAAAGCAATATGTGCCTTCTGTATATTGATAATGGCCTTAAAGATACATTTTTCTCACCTAGTGTGTTATATCTATAATTTTCTCAAACAATTAACATTAAAAAGTCAAAAAAAAAAATATCAAAAGCTAATGTATTTTGAACCAATTCCTGAAGAATCACATATATAATTGAAGAAAATCTCCAAAAATTTAATAGAGCATTTTTTTTTTTTTACCAAAGCTCAGAAAAAACCTAAAAGAGAAATATTCATTTTAAAAAAAAACAATTGGGAACATTATTGGAAATTGACTGTTTATCTTCCTCAAATATCAATAGAAAAGAAAAAAAGAAAATCCAAGTTTGTTGGCAGAAGCTAGATTAAAAATGTTATAAAAACATATGATTGAAGAAAATTTGATTAAAAATTCCATCTTTATTGATCTAAAGGTAAGGAAAAACATAAAATAAAATAGAATACAAACGTTTAAAAAATAGCAATCTTTTTGCAGAAATGAAGGGAAATGGAGATGTGCAGTAGAATATTTATTTTGTTGAAAAATAAAGAGAATTTTGGATTTTATTCGTTCTGTTGAAAAAGTAAAAAAAAAATCATCAAATATTTATTTTATTAAGGATATAAAAAATAATTAGAAAGAGAAAGAGAAAGTGATTGTACTCAATTTTAGAGAAAGAGAGAGGAGAATTTTATATGGTTTTAGATTAGTTTATAAATTTAATTTAGTGGGTATGTAAATTATCTTATTATCCATAAATTATTATATTTTTAGCTAACAAAGTATATCATCCCAAAAAATTAATTATAATCCTACTGTTTGGATTATATAATAGTATAGATATATAATTTCGGCTTACGATTAGCTAGCTACACAATCTCCCTTAATTGCTTCTGTTCCACTTTACTACTACTACTACCATGGCTAATGGTCATAATCAAACTACCGGAAGTGCCTACTTCTAATGAGCTGGATACTCAGTGCCATAGCCTTATACAGAGGGGTGATTTATTCATGCGTAACAAAACATTCTACAAACTCTCCATGCTCGATTCTCTCGAATATGATGAAACCTATCTAGAAATGCACAAGAAAAGCTTATCTTGTCCCAATACTGATATTGTAGGCGATAGCAATTGAGCACTATGTGTATGGTTCAAAATACCATATTGATATTTGATTAACAAGTATGTTCTCAACATACATTTTTGATATTGTTAATATTTGAACATTTTTGATATTGTTAATATTTGATGTAGGACTAAATCTCATGGTATCAACTGGTTAGAGATGATATGTTGCTGTGTGACTACACGACTTGATTACATTTAAGAAATAAGATTGTAATTACACGATTTGACTAAACAGCTTGATTACATTTAAGCAATATTCTTTTGACCAAGTCATGATTCATAAGCACAATTATACCAAAGTCATGATTCATAAGCACAATTATACCAAAATACAGTTTTTACACCATAGGTGAATCATCTATGGAAATTTTCTAGTGAATACCAATGAGAACATTTTCATTTGCTTGAAAATGAATGCTAGTTCAAATGGTTCTCATTTCAATGAAATAATAATACAAAAATTTTGCGCAATTTTTTTTTTTTTACTAATTGGCCTATTAGCTTAGTTGGTCAGAGTGTCGTCCTAATAATTGTAAGTTCGAAATATGTATGGACTAATCATTTTTTTTCCTTCTAAAACAAAATCAACTCTGTCACTACATCCGTATTCCATATTATTATTATTTTTTTCTAAAACAAGACCAGCTCTGTTACTACCTCCGTCTTTTTTTATTTATTTTTTTCCTCGGTCTCCCTTCTAAAAAGAAAATATAATTTGATTAATACCACTGTTAGTTTACTCCAATGTATCAAATTTTTTAAAATATTATTTAATATAACGATTACTTTTTCTTTTCTCTTCTTTACTTTTTCTTTTCTCTTCTTCCAACAACAAACTTTATCTAAATTTTTTTTTTCCTCATCATTAAACTTCTATAATCATTTGACTTTGTTCTACTCTTCAGATTAAAATATATCAACATAACGAAAAAAAATATCAAAGGAAAAATATAATTATAGATGAAATATCATCCAATTTGCATGTGTTAGGAAAGTAAAACCCTTGAGTATTCATAATAGTCTTGTGATCTTAGGTATCTGATAATAGAGAGAGGATCGACCTAGTAGGCTAGGAAACACATCTAAAGATTTAACATATTTGTATTTGAACTATTTAGGTCAAATTCAAACTCAACAGGACTCGACCAACTTGTTTATCCGTTTAAGATTATGACCTAGTCAGACGAGGTTGGACTATTTGCACAGGAACAATTTTTGAGTGAATAAAAAAAAAAAATGTATGTCGCAAATCAAGAAAAAAAAAACTAAAATGATTTAATTGGATTGGTTCCTGATAGCGCTAGTCTATATAAAATAAATTCAAATATTTATTATTGTACATATTTTCTTATCTTATCTTTAATTATACACATCGAGGTAATCTAGATGAGAAAAGATTATTGTCCTAATATATATTTGATATATTTATATATTGATATAATTAGAAACGGCTTAGGATTCATAGGAAATCTAAATGATAAGTATTTATATATTGAGATAATCTAATAAAGCAAGTCAGGTTAATTTGATCTATATATTGAGATAATTGAAATCGGGTTAGAATTCCTCTCATAGCAAATCCAAATGAGAAGGATTATTAAGATAATCTGAAGGAGAAGTATTTATATATTGAGATAATATAATAAAGCAAATCAGGTTAATTTTATTTAGCTAGAGGTGATTATATATATATATATATATATATATATATATATATATATGTGTGTGTGTGTGTGTGTGTGTGTGTGTGTGTGTGGATCATCCGCTCCCGGAGCCTCCGCAGAAGTCCCGCCTCTCCTGCATCATCGGATCGGGGGGGACCACGTGGGGGCTATGCATGGAGCCCCCGCGATCCAACGGTTGGTAGCGGCGGGGCTCCCGCGGGACTCCAGATCCGTTATATATATATATATATATATATATATATATATATATATATGGGTTCCGCCTTCTCTGCACCATCGGATCGGGGGCCTCGCGTAGGGGCCACGCATGGGGCCTCCGCGATCCAACGGTTGGGAGCGACGGGGCTCCGGATCCGTCAGGATCGGGACTCCGGATCCGCTATATATATATATATATATATAAGGAATGGACTCCTACATCTCATGTGCACTAGTACATTTTATTCCTATTTGTCCACATGTGCATTGGCTCATGTAAAAATATGAGCATATGGCTCATATCCCGGGTAATTCATGAGCGCTTCCAGCGGGACTTGAACATGGTCTTTACAGGTCTTTATGTCTCAGAATCTTAGCAACTTAGGCCGTCTCTAACATATCCTAAAAAATTCTCTCAGTTTGAAGACTCAAAAAAGAATATTAACTACCAGAAAAAGTCAATTTAGCGACGTAAAAAAAACGTCGCTAAATGACAAAAAAACGTCACTAATCACTTTTAGCGACGTAATTAGCGACGTTTTGAAAAAGTCGAAACTCAGCTAGTCGTTGAAAGGAAAAACGTTGCTAAACGTCGCTATACCGACATTTTTTAGCGACATAAATGTGTCGCTAAATTAGCGACGTTTAGCGACGCAATATCGCTAATTAGCGACGTGTTGATACGTCGCTAATTAGCGACTTAAAGAGCGATGTTACAGCGACATCTTTAATGACCTGACAATAATGCCATGTCAGCAATTAGCGACGTTGTTAGCGACGTTTAGTGACATTTTTAGCGATGTCATTAGCGACGTGTAGAAACGTCGCTAATTAGCGACATATTTAGCGACGTGTATTAACGTCGCTAAATATCGCTAAAAATGTCGCTAATTGTACAGTGAAAAAATAAAAAAATGAATACTGAATTGTTTCCAAACTATTATTCCTGCAGTTTGTTAATTCACAATATGTACAAATAAACCCGAAGCAACCCTCCGTTGAATTTTTTGGGTTTGCCGACCCCCTTGGGTTGAACACTCAACACCGATAAATTAACATATATTTAATATGAATAATATAATAAAATTTGAAGAAAATAAAATATCCAGCAAATATCATCGTAAAGAATACAACAAATATATATCCATACAATGAGTCACATCCTAAATAATACAAAGAATACAAATATCCAGCAACTATACTACTGCGGATCTGCAGGAGGATGACCACCAGCACGCAAGAAGGATAAGAACATATCATACTGCTCCCGTGAAATCGACACCGATGTCGATGGAGAAGGCAGTGACGTTGGTGGAGCCTGTGTCGATGTAGGCGCACCAGGAGGACGTATCACGTTGTGCTCTGTCAAGGCTCTAAGATCATTTGTCAAATCTCGGAGCTCCGTGATGCTGCGGTCGAGCATATTGAATCGTGCGATGAGCGTCGGATCGTCCGCCTGCGGCTGGGACCGGGACTGCTCCTCCATCCTTCGCAGCAACTCGTCACGGAGAGACGCAATCTGACTGTCAACGTCCTTCTGGACTCTGGCCGACGACTGCGAGGGCTGTGGGGAATGTGCACTTGTCGGGGAGGCCTTAGATGACTGCGTCGCAACCAGGACCCCATAGGATCCCGTACCCCTCTAGAGACCACCAGCTGCGGTCACCCACAGGTCGGCGCCATATGATTCACTTTTGCTACTTTCCTCTTGATGGTGCAAGGATTAGTGCAAAGAGCTTTTGAAATTATGTGATTTAATCATTCTTTGTTGGTTACTTGTTTTCATTATTTTCTTTGCAGTACATACCGAAAAAGAAAAGAAAAAACACTATCTTAACTTCCGGCTACATTTAATCTTAGACTCTTTATGTAGAAAAAGCTAAAATGACTATTGCGCTAGTTGTCCTTAAAAATAGTGGGCAATGCTACGCCTACAACCAAATGCTTACATCTTTTTTACAATCGTCACGTGGAGTTCATGTGACGGCCGTCCATTAGATAAGGGAGAATATCTGGAATCCGGTATCCGCTACGTGGCCACCACTTGACAGGAGTGTCATGTGACAGCCATTCATTAGATGAAAGGTGGGATCGCATGTGGTCCACATAGCAGGAGGGAGAGGGTTGTAAGAAGGTTGTAAGCATTTGGTTGTAAACTTAGCATTTTCCTTAAATAGTAGCATAGTGGTAAAAGGCTTGGAACATGAGGGTGGGTGGGATTCGATCTCTAGGAGGTCTCGGATAGTTAACTAAAAAATGTTGGAAGGATCTCGAATAATATATATATATATATATATATATATATATATATATATATATATATATATATATATATATATATATATATATATATATGGTTATTTGATTTTATCCTCCTGTTAGATTATGTATATTGATATTACTTTCATGTTAAATCAAAAGTTGAATTTACTCCCTTGAAAGTGTCGTTAAAAACTTATTAACGATACTTTCAGGGAGATAAACTAAACTTTTAATCTAACAAGAAGGTAATATCAATATACATAATCTAACAGGAAGGATAAAATCAAATAGTCCATATATATATATATATATATATATATATATATATATATATATATATATATATATATATATATATATATATATATTGTGCTAAGCAGCTAAAAGCTACTTCCTATTTGTCAAGACAAAAAAACCTTCCAGTAGGGCTGTCGGTTGGACCCGGGATACGGACTTGGAATGACTTTTGGTTAGAGAGTAGGACTGTCGACACTAAAGATTCGGGTCAAATTATTTAACATCCAGACCAATTCGGTCAAATTTGTCAACGGAAGTATCGCAATTTGAACATAACCTTGAGCCTAACACGAATTTTGTTGCGTACGTTTATAATAATTTCATATCATATCCGACTAACAAACTTTGTGAATATAATTATATATTATTGATCACATAATATTGTAGTCTTATGTGTTGATCATATGTAAAATTATTCACATAGAACTGTTACAATACATGGTCAGCAGATTTGGAGGGCCATTATTATTGTTACAGAAACTTTATTATACCGATAATAATTTTATATTAATATAACGATAAAAATTTTAAAAAATTTAAAATTTTGATACATATTGTCAACCCAGATGGCGAAATATTGGAGAACTTGATTTTCGCTACTAGGTTGGCGAAAATCCGACAAGAATCCAACGTGTAATTTTTTGGGCGGGAGGGGGGTGGATTTTCGCAAATCCAGTTGGCGAAAATGTGGTGGGTGGATTTTTTTTTTTGGTTTTATGTTTAGGGTTTGATTTGGTTTGGGTTTTTTTTTTGGTTTTTTGTTGGTTTTTTTTTTGTCGGTTTATTTTCTGGGTATGTTAATAGTAACTCTTGGTATGTTCATAGTAACGTTCATATTGTAACGTTTATATTTTTACAACGGCTCTCTTTTTCTCATATCTACAAATTCATTCTGCTATTCATTTCTCACTCAACTCACTTATACTTTCAAACCGAAGCTACTTCAGCTCAATCACTCTATATTTAGAAGCTCATTCTCATGTGTTGGATCAAAGTTTAACAATATTATGTTCGGTTGGAGTAGTACTTAATGGGTTAGTTTATGAAGGAGGTTTATCTGAAATTTTTTTAATTGATCAAAATATTTTGTTTGATAGTTTACGTAATCAAATTGTTGAGCAATGTTCTATTGATTATGAATTTATATTGGTTCATGTTTATTTAACTAATTGTATAAAGTTAGTTAGTGAACAAGCATGGAAATTTATTCTAGAAGTTAATGTACAAGCAACGTACATTAATATTTATGTAACTTCACCACCACCTAGAAATAATATTGTAAGTAGTATACGTATTTCTAATCAAGTTAATACTGGTCCTAGTTCTTCTCATCAAGTTATTTTATTTACTGAACAAGAACATATAGTAGATGATGGTAATAACGACGATGAAAACAGTGATGATTTAATTAAAAATTTAGATGATGAATTTGATGGCAATGTTGATAGTGTTAGCATTTCAAGATTAATCATTGGAAGAAAATTTGATAATCATTCTGAATTTAGATATTTTATTAGTGATATAGCAATTGCACATAATTTTATTTGTCATGTTACTTTGTAAGAACCCTAATTCTGAAAATCGTATTCTATATATATTATTAGTTATGAGTGAATTGGAGAAAAAAGAATTTTCTATTGGATCAAACCCAAAATCCGTAAACCATTAAACCACCCTTTCCGCGTAAAGTAAAGAGTTAATCAGAAGCAGCTCACCACATCGCGTATATTTCACCGCGCGTAAAATTAAGAAAATAGCAGCAGCAGCTCACCCCGCGTAAAACAGACAACAGCAACCGCGTAAACTTTTCCTTTCTCTACGCGTAAAACCAACCCCTGCGTAATTTCCTGTCACTACGCGTAAAAGCCAAATCATACACCATTAGGAGAAGAAATATCAGCTGCAGAAGCAAAACTCAACTTTGCTTTGCTTTCCTATACGTGTAAACTTCTTATTCCACCGCTCCTTAACACTATTATTACTAAACACCCTCAGCCGCACACCTAACCCAATAAAAAGAAAAACAGCAGTGGTAACAGTTTCTTACCCATTAAGTAAATTCTACCGCCTCCTTATTCCTATATATATTACAACTCTCCTAAAAAATCTAATTCCACTTCTTACACCAAAGCTTAAACACTGTTGTGGACATTTGCACTATACAGAACTTGATCGGCAAGTATACCTTGCCACAGTACTCTTATTTATATTCCAAATGATGCATGATTCTATTTTATTTATATATTTGCATTCGACCTTGTTTATGAGACCACCCCAGTATTATGGAGCAATATTTGGTTCATTGGTCGTGACACAGTTGCTACACGATTTGTGAGTCTCATATAGCTCTCGGACTACATATTGGGTTGACCGCCTGTATGTATAAGCCGTGCGTTAGGGATGACTGCTGATAGAAACTTTGTATGCTAGAAGACCTGGCAGTTATTTAGAGGATTTATCATGTCATGGATATGGCCTGCTTAGAGCATGGGGTGGAGAGAACAATAAGTAAAATATTTGGGCTCCTTTGTACTTTTTCCTGTACGTCCGGATTCTCCACCGGAGAAACGGGTAATGATGACCACTATATATTACTGGCGGCCTCTGTCGTTCAAAAGACGACATGCTTCGAGGCTCCTGATTCTCCGAGAGGGTCACGCCAATCCCATATTTTTAGCCAGATAGCCCACTTGGTGGAAAGTTGTTCTCAAACTGCATTCACTTAGACGGTTAGGCGACCATTGGATGTTTATATTTCAGTACTTATTGGCATATTTTTATGTATCTTGTTACGTCCCTCTGAGGACCTGGTCCCTTTCCAGATATGGACGAGCAGGAGTACCTACAGGAGTACGGTCCTGGACCTGATGCTACTTACCAGACTGAGGAGATCTTACCCTCGGAGTATCTATGATTTTGTTACCGCTGTTTAGAGATCTTTTGCTACCTTGGGATAGTCATTTTTGTAGTGGATTTGTTTCCACCCGACTATCAGACTTGATACTCATTTTGAATATTCAGTTATTTATTCAGCTTTTATTCCTACTGATTATTTGTGATGTGGATGAGATATAGATTCTGTGAGACTTGTTATGACAGTATATTCCCACTGATGGATTGCATATTCATATACAGCGTACGTGTGTATATGATTTCCACATATTGGAGTTCGTATATATACGGCTGGGCGTGTTACGTATTCCTAGTCCTACGTATTTTGGGACTAGGGCGTGACATGTTTTTGGTGGTGGCCCATGCAGGTCCTCGATATATTATCTTGGTTACGTAACTGTACCAAACAAGCCTGTGTATAGGAATAGAGTATAAGGATCTCATCCACACTTGATTAAACTTCATTCTTCCTATCAACCATTCCCTGTTTGGATAAAACCAAAGTTTACGCCAAAAACCGTTTACCTTAAGTTGGCGTAAGAGCCAAATGACTATCTTGTTGGCGTAAAGGCCAAACTATGTAGAAGACTGCCTATTTTACGCTGCAGTTATAATAACTGTTAACCACATTCCAATAATGTTCTTAATCCTGCGTAGGACATGACATGTAAGCCACATAGGTAAATATTTAGCGTAAATCTGATGATTCCTGAACCCAGCGTAAATAACTTGATTAGGCGTAGTGAGCGTATTATTACAGTCTTAGATTTAGCTTTCTCAGTCATAACCAATTAAGAAATTAAATCTCGTGCATTAAATGCAGAGATATGCCTTGAGCCCTGTGCAGAAATAGCTTTTTGACTTAGCGTCTGATTTTGTCTTATCTTGAGCGTAAAACTCATTACTGTAGATAGCGTATGAAGAAGCCCAACTTTTCTTCCTCATTGGAAGCATAAAAATAACTTTGTATTAAATATATTACTAAACGACGACCTGGGTCTCTGTGGAAATCATCATCACAACCGTCCTCTCGATCATCGTACAGTACTTTTTGTCAGATGTCAGGATCACTGATTTGACTGACAAATTCGTCCGAGGAAAAACAAAAAGATCTTCGAACAATTTTATGCTACAACGTATGTTTGATTTTTACGCGCAGAGTTTATGCATCAGACTTTACGCACGAAACTTTTTACGCAGACTTTTTCTCAGACAGTTCTGAAACCCTATTTTACGCGAACAGTTTTGAAGCTCTATTTTGCTGACTTCTTTGAGTCTCTGTTTTACGCAGACAACTCTAAAACCTTACCTTACGCTTCTCTGCTTTACGCAGATATTTCTGAGACCATGTTTTACGCCGACAAATTTTACATCTCTGTTTGATTCCTGTACTTCTTCTAAACATGGTGTACATCACCTGCAGAGAGATGGATATGCATAAGGGATGTACTATTGTCGATGGTGACACAACCCATGGAGTCAATAATCAGACTCAAGAAGGAACCTCAACGAACCCTAGACTTTCAGGACCAGATGGACAGATTCACAATCAAGTTCCATCTGACTTTCCTGTTCCACCAAATGGAAACTTTCCAGTATCGTCGACACCACAGGATGGTCAGGCTTCACTGTTCCAATTCTTTCAGATAATAATGAAGGAACAACAACAACAGGCCGCCATACTAGCTGCAGAGCAGAGACAACAAGCAGCAGAACATAGACAAGAGTTCCTAGTGTAAAACCCCCTTCCTAAAAATCATATATATATACCTTTTTATTTTTTATTTATTAATTAAATTATAGTAATTAGGTCTAAATAGGAGAAAGAGTTTTTTAATAATTTTTATATTAGGTGTTCGGGCCCTTAGAGGACTTATGGGACCATCAGAAATTTTTCGGAATTTATTCCATGTAGGAGACCCCTTTGAGCTGTTGCTAGCCTAACGATGTGCAGACCCTATTATATAAATTTTCTTATGTGCGAATATATATATATATATATATATATATATATATATATATATATATATATACAAATATATATGTATATATATATATATTTAAAGAAAGAAATGAAAAGAATTAATTTAATAATACTAATAATAATAATATTAATAACGGTATTCTACTAATCTACTTTGATTCCTAGCAATTTAGCAAATGGCCGGAACCCCTTCAGCATATTTGCCATGACCGCCCCCTTTTGACTCTTCAGCGACCTTACTCCAACACTAAGACCCGCCCATTGACTTCCCAGACCTAGACTTCCCTTCAGCCTTTGCTTCACGCGGACCCGTGGACCCATCCGCACCCCCTCTCTCTCTTAATACACTATATATATATATATATATATATATATAATAGCTCTCTAAAACCCTAACCTAGAAACTCCAGACTTCCCCTTCCCATCTAGAGCCGTCACCGCAGCCAGAGAAGCCCCGCCAAGCCATCCAACCATCCCGTCGACGCCGACATCGCGAACTGCAGTTTTCCACTCGAGACACCTTCGCTCCGGCGTGATTTTCTGTCGACTCGCTCATCCAAACACTGTTCCGTTTTCATAGGTATGATCTCCCCTTAACCCTCTCCAATATCTATTTTATAGCCAACCTCGGAAAACGTGTGCCCCTAGGTGAAAAACAGCGTCCAAGTCAGCACGAGCAGACAGAATCCTGCAATCGCAGAATTCCAAAATGACCACCCATATTGTCGAGTTCGTATCTCCCACCACGGAGATCCGAATTCGATGATTCTTTTTGATACCTGTAGATTACATGACCTAGTTTATTTTCTGTATAATAACCTTGTGTTATTAGTTGCTGTGGACATAATTATATTCGTCACAAAACTGCGTGCACCCACTTTTTCCGGTTTTCCAAAAATTGGAGATCGGAGCGCGCCCCGCCAAACGGGACCGCCCCGCCGTGTGCCAAGTGTACCGAATGGTGTACACAGCATAATCAGACACGTAGAAATTTGTGGAGACTGATTCGGACGCGTGTGCGCGCCGGAATCAGACCGTATCCGCGGACACATTTCGTGTCGCCACTTTTGTGGAACTCGCGCGTATTTTGTGCACGCTTGTCAGATTATGACAAAACTTGCGCCACTGGACTCGTGGTAACGCGCTGGTCCTGTGACCCAAATTTCACGCATTTCTGAGACGGTTGACCAGATCGCCAATTGGCGAGCCCCACAGTTGACTTTTTGGACCAAATTTTGTTCGGCTCATCGGAATCCACATTTGGACATACCGTTGGGTTCGTATTGACATCTAGAGTTTTTTGACCCATAGTTTGTCCCATTTAGAGACTGTTACCCTCGGCACGCTTTTCGGTACAAAGTGGGCCACACGTGGACCCCACTTTTACCCGAAATTACCGTTTTGCCCTTGTGTCAAAATTGGACGAAAGGGATGTACTTTTTAGCTATTTTGCTCATTCCGGAAACGTTGGTGATATTTATTTCAGCATCCGGAGATATTTGTTCTGTGGCCATAGCTTCTGGTCCTGTGTATTGGACATCTGGACATGACATTTTGTAGCTTCTTGCCAGGCAAGTATACCTTGCCATTGTACTATTATTTATATTCCATATGTTGCATGCATCTTTATTTTCTGTCTTTAGTTCATATATTTTAACTGTTATATAAAATGTGCGCGATGGTGACGTCGCGATATATTTTTATTTATGTATTGCATTGACCTTGTTCATGAGACTACCCCATTATCATGTAGCACCATTAGGTTCATTGGCCATGACACAGTGGTTACACGAGTGTGAGTCTCATATAGATCACGGACTGCGTGACAGGTCTGGCCTCCTGTACGTATGGGTCGTGCGTTAGGAATAACTGCTGTTAGAAACTTTGCATGCTAGTAGACTTGGCAGTTATTAGAGGTGTTATCGTGTCATGGATGTGACATGCTTAGAGCATGGGGTGGGGAGAACAACAAGTACCGCATTTGAGCTCCTTTGCACTTTTTCTGTGAAGCCCGGATTCTCCGCTGGAGATACGGGTGATGATGACCACTATATATTATGTACTATCAGGCGGGCCACCGGTGTTCAAAAGACGACGTGCCTTTTAGGCCCCTGGATCTCCAAAAGAGAACTATGCCAAATCCCAGTTTTCAGCCAGATAGCTCACTTGTGGGGAAAGTTGTTCTTAAACTGCATTCACTTTAGACGGTTAGGCGAACCCATTGGATATTTATTTCAGTACCTTATTGGCATGTGTTTAAGTATACTTGTTATGTCCCTCTGAGGACCTGGTCCGCTGCCAGGTGTACCTGTTCTTGAGTATTTGCAGGAGCGCAGATTGGAAGGTTATAGATGCTCCGTGGATGTCTTCTCTTCGAGCCGTGATTGGTAGCTGGTACTTATTGTTTGAGTGAGTTGTACTTATATTGTATTTACTTTTTCCATTTGAGTTGGTAGTGGATTTGTTTCCATCCAACTATCATCCTTAGATACTTTTTACTGAGATCTAGTTTCATAGATACAGGTTATTTATTTCTATATGATTTTGGTGGATGAGATTTAGATTGTACCCATGTGACTTGTGATTCATTTTTATACCACTTGTAGATTTTATATTCATATTACAGCGTACGTATGGATTTGATTTCCATATATTGGAGTTGCCATATCCATGCGGCTGGCATGCATACGTGTCCTAGTCCTACGTATTTTTGGGACTGGGGCGTGACATGTTTTTGTGGTGGCCCATGCAGGTCTAGAGCATATTGTCTCGGTTACGTTACTGTACCGAACAAGCCTGCACCTAGGACTGGAATATAGGATCTCATCCACAATTGACTATAATTCATCTTTCTTCTCTCTGTTCTATTTTGAACAAATGCATCCTGCTTGATTCCTGTGCTTCCCTAATAGTTCCTTAAGTATAGCCTTCTCCTAGAATATAGAAGTTCCTGTTGTTAGATGATAATTAGAGTAGCACACCTATTAAGAATACAACGAGAATATAGACACACCACTAAGTTTAGAATATCTAGTAAACCCTAGAATTCCTTATCTTTAGAATTGGTTTACCATTACCCCTGATGTATTATGAAGACTTAAGAGTAGTAAGGACACTACTAGAGATAGTTAGAAGTTTTACCATAATATTTGACCCTAGTATTGAGGAACCAATAGAAAACCAAAAATTTGAATATTAGGACTGAACCTAATCTTCATAATTAGAAAGTAGTGGAGAACTATAAACTTATATCATTGTCTTGTTATTAGTGGACAGCACCCTAGGAAGCCTAGAGGAATGTAATCAACACTTCTCCCTTGATCATACCCCGAACATAGCAACCAACGCCCCACTCTCCTTAGAGAACCATGATGCTATCTAGAGCCCTCTATCTTTATTTTTATATTGTTTCCCTGCGACCATAGCGCTCGCTATTTTGTGACGGCTAATTACGTTTCTTCTTTTCATCTTTCAACTCGTGCCATCTGACACTTCGGATAGTAGGCCAAGTAATTTTATTCTTTGTTAAGGGCTCATAATTTGCTAGGATTATAGTTGTAACCTTGAATGTGAAATTTTATGCTTGGTAGTTAGAACTTGATAAGTTTAAGTTGTTTTATAGATTGTGACCGATGATTAACCCTTAGTTTTTAAATCGTGTAATTTTTACCCTCATCTCGATACAAATTAGACCCCTTTCCCCCTTAACGGCCAGTAACTCTTCTATCTTTACCATCGACACTTGCTTATAAGTGCTATGACTAGGACTTAGGATGACCATTACCTACATAAAAAGGATACCATAATCAATACCAAGATTTTTCCTCATATATCCTAATAAGAGTTTCTGCTCTATTTACATGTGCAAGATTAATGTGTAGGACCCTCTTAAGACTGTCACCGTATTAGTTTAATTCTTATAAGTTGGGTAGTATACCTCACCACCTAGTATCATATAGCCCTTGTGATCCATTGATGAAGTGTAACTGAATGACATTAATTGTATGTTAACATAAGATGATAGTATTTATTCAGACTATAGAACTTAGAGGCTCATACCCCTACTTTGTCGACTATCGACTTAGACAAGGATTAATATGATAACCGTAGAGATTGTAGAGTCTTTGTTATTGCTGCTTATGTTGTTTTTGTTTTTGCAAACTTGAATTAGTTGTAACTTCTCTCGTCATAATCCAGCGTTATATTTTCTGTGCTACCTCGACTTATGCTGCTATTATAGCCTAGTCTTTGCAAGCTTATTTTTTTATCGAGCTTGATCATGAGACATGTATTATTGGGGACGCCTACTGATATAATTGTCTAATCAGAATCAGTGTATTACGGTCTGGACAACCTTAGTACATTTTGGTTCGCCCTTCGCATAACTACTTTACGTGGATTGGGATATGTAAAGATTAGTAGACGAATATACTTGCCCTAGACATGTCTAAGCGTATCGTATCAGTTACATAACTGTACTAATACGAACAGGCAAACAAGGGATTACCAAAATAGGATTTCAATCCACAACTGCTTTGACAATTCCCATTGAATTATTTAAACGCCTTGATCCCGATACTTCTATTCTATTACCTCTCCCTTGAACTCTTTATTATTGATCTCCGTCTTCCCTTATTTCGGAAAGACGAAACCTCGTGCTGGGTATAAAGTTTGATACACAGAGAGTACTAGATATACCCCATAGGCCGATCACATACTGGAGGATTATTCTTTCGTAATTAAGGACATATCATATGTGATATGATCGGCGTTGAAGTTTCGAGGATTGAACGACATGAGTAAATAAATTAAGGGATATTTTCTTAAGGTATATAGCCTTAGGTGATAGGTGGATAAATTCTAAGTTGGGTAGTAGTGCATTGTCAACTCGGGAGGAATTTCTTTTAGATTATGATCGAGTAAGACTAGATTGGGAGAGGTTCAAGCCATTGTAATTTTGAGAAATTTAGAAGGATGACTAAGATGATGAGGATCAATGAATTGATATTGAGGACCCAATATCTATACCTTAAGTGCATGAGTTAAATTTTTTTTTTTTTTTTGAACAATGAAGGTAGAATCACCAATTTGAATTTAGAGGATAAATATAGAATTTCAGACTTGAATATTGGTGGACTGCATTTAAATTATTTTTCAATTTGGTGATTTTAATTAAGAATTAAAATTTTGGTTGGACGACCTATTTGAAATAATGAGGATGTGAATGGAATTAAAGGTTGAAGCATACAAAAATTTATAAGTGGAAATGGAAATATATTGGACTCAAACCACTTCTAAGGGAGATTATGATAGTTAGAGATCGTGAGGTAAAATTTACATGCGTAGTTAAATCTTGGAGATGTTATGTGGATATGGATAATTGGAAACAAGGGGAGAAGAGATAACCATAGGTTAAATTTTGATTGGAGTAGTGGTCATCTTAACCTAGAAGTGATTACAATGGATATGATTAGGATTTTAGTTATCGCAAGAAGATTGCGACTGACTTGCCTTATTGTACATAAAGGATTAACCGATTCTGCCTTATTTCAATTTTGAGGACGACATTGTCTTAAGTTGGCTGAATTGTGAAAACCCCTCACCTAAGAATTTGACCTACTCGGCCTAGATAGTGAGACTGAGGCTAGCACGAATCCACTTAGAAGTAGAATACGGTATTTTTGTTAGTTTTACAACATTATATCACTTGACACGCCTTACCGTGCTCCGATAATTGGAGCACTATACTAGCCACTGCCTTCCTATAAATTCTACACCCTTATCCTAGACATGCCTATCTTCCATTCTCATCTTTGTGCAATTTTCCAATTGTTGGACGCTTTTATGCAAAAGAGCATTTATGTGTCCACACCATTGGACATGACACATGAAGAAACCTATTTTTCGCTCATATAGATTTTTCTATGATTTTTTTTCGGAACGTGCAACGTGCAACATCGCCCACCCCTTTAAACCTAGCCTTGCATTTTAAACAATGCAAATCTTATACCATCATTGCATTCTATCGTGGCTTAATTTTAATTTCGAGGACGAAATTTTTACAAGTTGGGTAGAATGTAAAACCCCCTTCCTAAAAATCATATATATATATACCTTTTTATTTTTATTTATTTATTAAATTGTAGTAATTAGGTCTAAATAGGAGAAAGAATTTTTTAATAATTTTTATATTAGGTGTTCGGGCCCTTAGAGGACTTAGGGGACCATCAGAAATTTTTCGGAATTTATTCCATGTAGGAGACCCCTTTGAGCTGTTGCTAGCCTAACGATGTGCAGACCCTATTATATAAATTTTTTTATGTGCGAATATATATATATATATATATATATATACAAATATATATATGTATATATATATATTTAAAGAAAGAAATGAAAAGAATTAATTTAATAATACTAATAATAATAATATTAATAACAGTATTCTACTAATCTACTTTGATTCCTAGCAATTTAGCAAATGGCCGGAACCCCTTCAGCATATTTGCCATGACCGCCCCCTTTTGACTCTTCAGCGACCTTACTCCAACACTAAGACCCGCCCATTGACTTCCCAGACCTAGACTTCCCTTCAGCCTTTGCTTCACGCGGACCCGTGGACCCATCCGCACCCCCTCTCTCTCTTAATATACTATATATATATATATATATATATATATATATATATATATATATAATAGCTCTCTAAAATTCTAACCTAGAAACTCCAGACTTCCCCTTCCCATCTAGAGCCGTCACCGCAGCCAGAGAAGCCCCGCCAAGCCATCCAACCATCCCGTCGACGCCGACATCGCGAACTGCAGTTTTCTACTCGAGGCACCTTCGCTCCGGCGTGATTTTCCGTCGACTCGCTCATCCAAAAGCTGTTCCGTTTTCATAGGTATGATCTCCCCTTAACCCTCTCCAATATCTGTTTTATAGCCAACCTCGAAAAACGTGTGCCCCTAGGTGAAAAACAGCGCCCAAGTTAGCGCGAGCAGACAGAATCCTGCAATCGCAGAATTCCAAAATGACCACCCATATTGTCGAGTTCGTATCTCCCACCATGGAGATCCGAATTCGATGATTCTTTTTGATACCTGTAGATTACATGACCTAGTTTATTTTCTGTATAATAACCTTGTGCTATTAGTTGCTGTGGACATAATTATATTCGTCACAAAACTGCGTGCACCCACTTTTTCCGGTTTTCCAAAAATTGGAGATCGGAGCGCGCCCCGTCAAACGGGACCGCCCCGCCGTGTGCCAAGTGTACCGAATGGTGCACACAGCATAATCGGACACATGGAAATTCGTGGAGACTGATTCGGACGCGTGTGCGCGTCGAAATCAGACCGTATCCGCGGACACATTTCGTGTCGCCACTTTTGTGGAACTCGCGCGTATTTTGTGCACGCTTGTCAGATTATGACGAAACTTGCACCACTGGACTCGTGGTAACGCGCTAGTCCTGTGACCCAAATTTCACACATTTCTGAGATGGTTGACCAGATCGCCAATTGGCGGGCTCCACAGTTGACTTTTTGGGCCAAATTTTGTTCGGCTCATCGGAATCCACATTTGGACATACCGTTGGGTTCGTATTGACATCTAGAGTTGTTTGACCCATAGTTTGTCCCATTTAGAGACTGTTACCCTCGGTACGCTTTTCTGTGCAAAGTGGGCCACACGTGGACCCCACTTTTACCCGAAATTACCGTTTTGCCCCTGTGTCCAAATTGGACGAAAGGGATGTGCTTTTTAGCTATTTTGCTCATTCCGGAAACGTTGGTGATATTTATTTCAGCATCCGGAGATATTTGTTCTGTGGCCATAGCTTCTGGTCCTGTGTATTGGACATCTGGACATGACATTTTGTAGCTTCTTGTCAGGCAAGTATACCTTGCCATTGTACTGTTATTTATATTCCATATGTTGCATGCATCTTTATTTTCTGTCTTTAGTTCATATATTTTAACTGTTATATAAAATGTGCGCGATGGTGACGTCGCAATATATTTTTATTTATGTATTGCATTGACCTTGTTCATGAGACTACCCCATTATCATGTAGCACCATTAGGTTCATTGGCCATGACACAGTGGTTACACGAGTGTGAGTCTCATATAGATCACGGACTGCGTGACAGGTCTGGCCTCCTGTACGTATGGGCCGTGCGTTAGGAATAACTGCTGTTAGAAACTTTGCATGCTAGTAGACTTGGCAGTTATTAGAGGTGTTATCGTGTCATGGATGTGACATGCTTAGAGCATGGGGTGGGGAGAACAACAAGTACCGCATTTGAGCTCCTTTGCACTTTTTCTGTGAAGCCCGGATTCTCCGCTGGAGATACGGGTGATGATGACCACTATATATTATGTACTATCAGGCGGGCCACCGGCGTTCAAAAGACGACATGCCTTTTAGGCCCCTGGATCTCCAAAAAAGAACTATGCCAAATCCCAGTTTTCAGCCAGATAGCTCACTTGTGGGGAAAGTTGTTCTTAAACTGCATTCACTTTAGACGGTTAGGCGACCCCATTGGATATTTATTTCAGTACCTTATTGGCATGTGTTTAAGTATACTTGTTATGTCCCTCTGAGGACCTGGTCCGCTGCCAGGTGTACCTGTTCTTGAGTATTTGCAGGAGCGCAGATTGAAAGGTTATAGATGCTCCGTGGATGTCTTCTCTTCGAGCCGTGATTGGTAGCTGGTACTTATTGTTTGAGTGAGTTGTACTTATATTGTATTTACTTTTTCCATTTGAGTTGGTAGTGGATTTGTTTCCATCCAACTATCATCCTTAGATACTTTTTACTGAGATCTAGTTTCATAGATACAGGTTATTTATTTCTATATGATTTTGGTGGATGAGATTTAGATTGTACCCATGTGACTTGTGATTTATTTTTATACCACTTGTGGATTTTATATTCATATTACAGCGTACGTATGGATTTGATTTCCATATATTGGAGTTGCCATATCCATGCGGCTGGCATGCATACGTGTCCTAGTCCTACGTATTTTTGGGACTGGGGCGTGACACCTAGCAGCACTTGAAAGGATGGCTGCAAAGACTACTGTGCCAGCCCAAGTACTAGCTCCAGTACCTCAAGCTAGAGTTGGTTCGGTAAAAGACTTTGTACAGATGGGTCTGAGGCTATACAAAGGCATTGAGAACCCAGAAGAAACTACCAACTGGATCACTCACACTCGGAAGTTATTAGAAGCATCGCAGCTACCTACAGAGCTGTGGATGACAGGTGTGAGGACGCTTCTAGATGGTAATGCTCATCACTGGTGGGAATCCATGGAGCGCCAGCTGGGTACATACCAGACTTGGGAACAGTTCCTGGAGTACTTTGAAAGAAAGTACTTCCCGGACACCGTCAGAGATGCATTATATGACCAGTTTCTCCACCTGGAGCAGGGTACTCGAACAGTGGACGAGTATGATGCTGAGTTTAGTCGCCTTAGTAAATATGGCGCTGCTTTGATACCAGATGACTTGGCCAAAGCTAAGAGGTTTCATCGTGGACTGACTAAAGAGCTCCAACACTATAATAGCTCCCAGTCCCGAATCTCTTATGCCGAGTTACTGACAGAAGCCAGATTGTAAGAAACTATCAGCAGAGGGAAATGAGGTCAGCAGAGGACGCAACAAGGACCGGCAAGGACACGACAAGGAGGACCTATTAGACGTCATTTAGCTCAGCAACAACAGTACCAACACAGAGCAGGACCATACCAGATTCCAGAGAAGCCTCAATGCAATTATTGTGGGAGACGCGGGCACATCTCAAGGGACTGTCGGGTCCGTTTGGGACAATGTATGAGATGTGGTTCCGGACAGCATATATTAAAGGACTATCCTATGCAAGAAGCATTGACACTTCCACCAGCATAGAGACTAGCACTTCCAACACCCAATCCAGCTCAGCAAATGATGAGACCATGAGCACCTCAACCTCCAACAACAGGGGGATTTCAGCGAGGACCACCACTCCCTACCCAGGAGGATCAGTACCTGGGAGCTAGTCATGGACAGCCACAGAGGAACGGACAAGCTTTTGCAATGGAAGTAGATGATATAAATCAGGAGATTGATGTCATAGCAGGTGTCACTCTTGCTTTTACTTTTCCTGCTACGATATTGTTTGATACGGGAGCCACCCACTCATTCATATCATCTAGTTTTATTGCCAAACACAATATTACCTCTATACCTTTACCTAGTTGTATTAAAATTCGTATCGGGGGAGGAGTTGTACCTATTAGTAGAATTTGTAGATCGTGTCCTATAGTGATACGTGGCAAAGAAATGAATGCCCGACTCTTAGTCCTTCCTATGCCAACTTTTGATATTGTGCTTGGAATGGACTGGCTAAGCAAGTACCATGCTTTCTTCGATTGCTTTGGAGGAAGTATTCTTTTCAAGGTACCAGGCCAGCCTGAACTTGAATTTGCACGAGGATCCACAGAAATCCTTGATGGTATGCAACTCGCAATGGACGATGTTGTCTATCATCCTATTATTTCATAATTCCAAGACGTTTTCCCAGAAGAATTACCAGGACTACCCCCAGATAGAGACGTGAAATTTTCGATTGAATTAACACCGGTAGCAGCACCTATAGCATCACATGTTTATAGACTGGCGAAGAAGGAGATAGATGAACTAAAGACACAATTGAAAGAACTAGAAGAAAGAGGTTTCATCCGACCAAGTGCATCACCCTGGGGAGCACCAGTGTTGTTCGTACCAAAGAAGGATGGATCAATACGTATGTGCATTGACTATAGAGCCTTGAATGCAGTGACAGTGAAGAATAAATATCTACTACCACGCATTGATGACCTATTTGACCAACTTAGTGGAGCCAAGATGTTCTCAAAGATAGATTTGAGATCGGGTTATCACCAGGTGAAAGTACGGAAGGAGGACATCCAGAAGACCGCATTTCGGACAAGATATGGGCACTATGAGTTTCTGGTCATGCCATTTGGATTGACCAATGCTCCAGCTATATTTATGGACTTAATGAATCGAGTCTTCCATCAGTATTTAGACCAGTTCGTGGTTGTCTTCATAGATGATATACTTGTCTATTCAAAGAGCCACGAGGAACACGAGAAGCACATACGAATTATCCTAGAGACCTTGAGAAGAGAGCAGTTATATGCGAAACTCAGTAAATATGAGTTCTTCTTGGACAAGATTTCATTTCTTGGATATGTTGTTACAGAAGATGGTATTTCTGTTGATCCAGAAAAGATCTCGGCAGTTGAGACATGGCCTGTTCCTAAATCAGCAGCGGAAGTGAGAAGTTTTCTTGGACTTGCAGGATATTACCGACGGTTCGTGGAGAAATTCTCAAGGATAGCAACACCTATGACTCGTTTGACTTGTAAAGATCAAGAGTTCATATGGACCAACGAATGTCAAGCCACTTTCGAGGAGTTAAAGAAGCGACTGACTATAGCACCAGTATTAACTATTCCATCAGGATCAGGAGGCTATGTGATCTACAGTGACGCATCAGGAAAAGGTCTGGGATGAGTATTGATGCAGCATGACAAGGTGATTACATATGCATCTAGGCAATTACGAGTACATGAGAAGAATTATCCAACTCATGACTTGGAACTTGCAGCCGTTGTATTTTCTCTAAAGTTATGGAGACATTACTTATATGGGAAACGAGTGGAAATATATACAGACCACAAAATTCTCAAGTATGTCTTCACACAAAAGGAGTTAAATATAAGGCAACGTCGATGGCTCGAGTTGATGAAAGATTTTTGAGATAGAGCTACATTATCATCCAGGCAAGGCTAACGTTGTAGCAGACGCATTAAGCCGGAAACCAACAGTTTACTTCTTGACAACACAGAAAGAATTATTGAAGGACTTGCAATGTCTTGGCATTGAAGTAATATTACCCGGAGCAGACGGAACACTAGCCAACTTACAAGTACAATCATCACTAGTAGAGAGAATCAAGACAGCATTGCTTACAGACGCCAGATTCAAAAGATTAAAGGAAAGAACAGAGGCCAGAGAGCAAACAGGACTGCACATCCATGATGATGGGACATTACGATGTGGTGATCGTCTTTACGTTCCAAATGGAGAAATTCGACAGGAGCTAATGACAGAAGCACATAGTTCGATATATTCTATTCATCCTTGGGACACCAAGATGTATCGTGACTTACGACAGTATTTATGGTGGCATGGAATGAAAAGAGAGATAGCTCGTTTTGTAGCTAAATGTTTAATATGTCAGCAAGTAAAGGCGGAGCATCAGAGAACAGCAGGATTATTGTAACCGCTCCCGATTCCAGAGTGGAAGTGGGAACACATCACTATGGATTTTGTTACGGGTTTTCCCAAGAGTCCTAGTGGAAGAGATGTGTAAACTCCCTCGACCAGATTTCAGTATTTTAATATTATCTTTAGTTAATTAGAATTAGTGCAACTTTTTAAATTTATTTATTATATATTCTATTGATTGTGCACCTGTTTATTACACACAAAATTAAGGCACCACACTAGCTATTAACCCTAAACTAATTTCACATCCCTGCCCTAGACTTGCTAGACTACATTTTCTGTATTTTTAGCAACTCCCAGAAACCTCGTTTTGTGCTTCGTTTTAGTCGCACAAATATCGTTACAAACGTACGTATTTAATCCCTATTTAATTTTCTGCTCTTTACTCACCTCTGTACCCTAGAGATTTGAGGACCAGTAGGCACCTGTTTTGCCCAACCAAAAATACGATAATATTCTACACTAATTGTATTACAATTATCGTATTGACACCGTAGAAAAATTATGACCCTAACTGCCCTTAAATAATTAGTGAACACCGTGCGCAGTATTTATTAAATAATAAATACGGTGACCCGTATCACCTAAGAAATCAGACCCTGCATCTGTCCAGACTCACCCCACACAGTTCAAAACATTCTCCCCAGCATTTTCCCTCAATTCTGTGAATTTTGGTAATTTTTAGAACCAGGTGATTTTTCAGACAAATTTCATAATTGCGCAATTTCCCAATTTCTGGACTTTTATGCAAATTGTGAAAAGTTAGGGTTTTTATGCAAAAATGCATGTTAGATGGCATTACTCTATTGGCTAGACAATAGGTGGCATGGGACCCACAGAAAAATCTGCTGAAAATATCCCAAAAATCCAAAATTACCAAAATATCTCCAAAGTTCTACTTATTTACCAAATTGCCATTGACCTATTCCTATATAAACCCTAACACACACCCCCCCCTCTCTCATCCCCACTCCCTCACAGCCACCACCGGCCACCGCCTCCGACCCAACTCCGGCACGACCTCCGCCTCGACCCCCTCTTCCCTCCGGCCAAGCCTCGCCGCCTGAGCCGCCCTGCTCCGCCGTGGAGAGCCTTCGCAACCACCACCACTCCCACACAGCCACAGCAGCTCCCCGACCTCCGACCGCCCACCACCGCCACCCTAGCCGTCGACGACCATCGCCACCACCCCCACTCGCTCCGCCTCGACCTCCCCTACCGACCCACCACCATCCCGCGGCCCCACGACGGCCTCCGCCGCCGGCAGCTCCCCCGCAACCCCCACCGCCTCACTCTGCCAGCAACTCCTCCCTCACCTCCGACCGTCCCCCACCGCCACTCCGGCCACCCCCGACCTCCGCCACCCTCACCGGGTTGTTCGCCACCTCCTCCTCCGCCACCCCGACAGCCTGCACCCCCTCCTCCGCCGTCGCTACCCGCCTCCACAAGCTGCTGCAGCTGCCACTGCTACTGCTGACTACAGCTACTGCTGCCGTTGAAGCTCCGGCCAGCAGCCGCCGTAGCCTCGCCGGAGCTCCACCGGCGATGACGCGGGCCCCCCCCCTGACGTGGCAGGTGACCCCTCTCTCTCTCTACGTATTTAAATACGTATATGTGTATGTATATATGTATAAGTATATATATATGTATATATATATGTATATATATATGTATATTAATATATATATGTGTTTATATATATTATATAATATATATTATATAATACTATAAATATAGTATATATATGTATGATTATTATTATTATTATTACTATTATTATATGTATATATATATCTATGTATATATAGGTATGTATATATGTATATATATATATGTATATACATAGGTATATCAATATCTATATATTGTTATATATATATATATTATTATTAATAATATTACTGTATATAATAAAAATAGTATATATATTTACTTATATATATATGTGTATTTTGTTCATTTTATATATATATATATGTGTGTATATATAAATATGTAAATATACATATGTATTTTCTTTCTTATATATATATATATATAAATCTATATATATATATATATATATTATGGGTTGTATAATTATATGTATACACATATTATATAATATATATATATATGCTTTTCATTTTTTATTCATTTCCTGCACTTTTCTTTTTCTTTATATATATGTATATATATATATATATCTATGTATATCTAGATATATATATTATCTATATATTATATATATATTACCTATATATACAATATATATTATATATATTATATTATATAATATAGCTGGATAATACAGCTTATATTTATGTATATTTTTAATTCTTGCACTGTCTTTCAATTCGTTATATATACGTATATATATAACTGTGGTCATATATAGACCCTGATAATATAAATATTATTTAGTGCTGGATAGTACAGCATTTATATATGTATTTAAATTCCTGCAATGTCATTTTATTTTATATCTATATATATATATTATCTATATATAATATATACTATATAGTACTGTATAATATAATACATAGATATATATGTATTTAATTTCTACCCTGTCATTTCAATTTATCTATATATATATCAGTGGATATACCCTGATTATTGTTTATTATATATAATTCAGTGGATATACCCTGACTACCATATTATTCTATATCAGTGGATACACCCTGATAATATTATATTATTATATATATTTAGCAGTGGATATACCCTGCTACTATTATATAATACCTGCATTTGTCTGTTCTTTATATACTATATATACTGCTATATATTATATCTATATATATACATACTATATATATATCTATGTTATATATGTGTATATAAGTATATATACATACTTTATATTACAGCCTTGATATTCACGAACCCTGTCTGTTTTAACAGAAACCACATTCACCACAACCAGTGACCCCTGTCACCAGCAACCTCAAAACCTGACTGCGAGATCAGGTTATCAACATTATCAGGGAGTAGGCAAGTATACCTTGCCAAGTTTTTACTGCTTAAATATTAACTGTTAAATGTTCTTATTTAAATTCAATTATTGTCATATGATACTGCTCCTGAAATTACATATAACTGTATGTATCTGAGATTGCCTTGGGTACAGTCAACAGATACGTTGACTTAGGAAAATCAACGTAATAGTTACAGACTTACCAACAACTGTGAGGATATCCTGATATTCTCCTAGACCCTATCACGGGAACACGCAACATGGTTGCAATGCATATTGGGATGCGAGCTGCGTAGTTGACTAGCTACCAATACGTGTGACCGCATCACGGATTAGAATAATTCAGGAAATATACGACTTGACATTTAGTTACATTGGGAGGGGAAAACGACTAAAATACGTATGGGACACCCACCTCTTTACCATGTGCCGCACTCGACGGAGTGATACGGATGATATATATATATTCATGTGACCATTCTCATCGTAGATGGAAAATTGTATAGTGCCCTTGAACGGGGGCATATGTGGCATATACTAGACAGTCACCACAGATTGGTGAATTACGTCAGCATATGTCTAGCCACACATTTCCCATACGTACTAGGTTGTCTCAAATTGTATTTCACTTAGATGGTTAGCACCATGTATTTATTTTATTCAGTAATTTATTTATTCAGTATTTACATTACATGGCATGCCATTTTTCTGTATCTTGTTACGTCCCTCTGAGGACCTGGTTCCCTGCCAGGTTTAGCTGAGACATTCCACCCCATAGTACCTGGACCTGGACAGGAGTCTGGACATGCCTCGGAGACGGAGTTAGAGGAGATGCCGTCAGAGTCTACCTGAGCGCACCTGGAGTTGAAGCTACATATTTTGAGGATGTTACGCTAGTTTATCTTATTTTACTCCTGCTTACTTTTGTAGTGGGATTGTTCCCACCTGACTTTATCTGGGTTGTATATGACATTTCAGATTTAGCATCTATTTATATTCAGCACTTTCCCTGTTATTCTTGTGGATGAGATAGATTTACCTGTATTTAGACTTGTAGTAGTTTAGGACAGCGTAGCACATCACTTTGGGTCCATTAAATTGGGTATTCCCTTAGTGACGTGTCAGCTGGCCAATGCCACGTGGCCTAGTTCCGTATATTTTTGGGACTGGGGCGTGACACGGTTTTAGTGGTGGCCCACGCAGGTCGAGTTAATTGCTAGTAACATGATATCATGTTCAGCAAACCTGCAATAGGATAGGAATACTAGGTCTCATCCACACTGACTTCATCCATAAATATTGCATCCTGCTTGATTATCATCTATTAAATCCTTCGTACTTTTCCAAAAAAAAAAAAATTTATCTTTTACAGAAATATGGACATACCCGGGGAAACTGCGATTGATGGAACTGACCAAGCAACAGACCTCTCTCCAGATGTCCAAGGGACACCAATCCCGAGAGACCAATCTCCGAGAAGGATGCTGGTCAATCCAACAACCTCGTACCTTCACCAGGATCCTACCCAGGAGACGACATCAGCCCGACAAGAAGGGCAACCTTCTCAGGCACCAACACTGCAGGCGGAGATACCTTTGCCTCCACCTCCAGTTCTCGCAGCCCTGATGCCACAACTTGAGGAACAATCTCAGATGTTCCAAGCCATATTGCAGGCTCAGTGGCAACAGAATGAAGTCCTGAGACAATGCCTAATGACGGTTCAGGAGAAGACAGCTGCCCCAGTACCAGCCCCTGTCCAACCAGCTAGCACTGTTCGAGGCTTTAGCCGGATGAGCCCGAGAACCTTTAAGGGCAATGAAACTCCGGAAGAGATCTCAGACTGGATCTCCAACACGGAAATACTGCTAGAAGGTTCCCAACTTCACCCCGATCTATGGATAATAGCAGTAAGGACCCTACTCCTCGGTAACGCCCATCACTGGTGGGAATCTATCGAGCGCAGCACCGGCAAGAACCATACTTGGGAACAATTTCTAGAATATTTTAATGCAAAATATTTCTCAGCCACGGTCAGAGATGAACTGTACTTCCAGTTCCTGCATTTGGAACAAGGGAATATGACCGTCGACGCCTATGATGCAGAATTCAGTCGACTAAGTCAATTCGGTGCCATCCTAATACCAACCGAGCTGAAGAAGGCCCTAAAGTTCCATCACGGCCTTACCCCCGAACTCCAAGGGTATACTACGGCACAGTCGAGGATTTCATACGAAGAAGTTCTTTCAGAGGCAAGGATACAAGAAGCCATTGGCCGAGAAGCAAGATGTTCAAATCCCACCATACTAGCCAGAGACCAGACTGGAGCAGGAGGACCAATCCGTCACCCAAGAAATCAGACACAACACCAGATGGGGTCATATCAAACCAAAAAAAATTTGACTTGTCACCATTGTGGCAGGAAGGGACATTATGCCAAAAACTGTCGAAGGAAGTATAGACTATGCTTGATATGTGGAGATAATCAGCATAGGGCCAAAGACTGCCCACAACACAGAGAAGCAACACTCCAGCATGGGCAAGGACCAGTAGCACCAGCCCAGAGAATACAACCCCCTACTAGAGGTCAGCATTCCCCAGCATCTGGAAGATTTCAGAGGGGACCACCCTTAGTCACCCAAGACACGCAGTACTGCCTAGCCAGACGATAAACCGGTAGACAAAGGCACGAGCAGGCCTTTACACTAGCTGCAGTTGCAGAAGAACCGGAAGGTGAAACCATTTCAGGTATCATTATAGTCGCATTATTACCAGCAAACCGCATTATTTGATTCTAGAGCTACACTATTTTTTCACATCTAGTAGTTTCGTACCCATGCAAATAGCCAGGTTTACCGGAAAAGGCATTGTTCCAGTTACCAACATTACTAAAGCCTGCTAGTAGTCAGGTATAGAAGAGTAATGAGGACGCGATTCTTGGTACTTTCAATACTAAACCACGACGTTGTCTTAGACATGGACTGGCTAAACCAAGTTCACATACCTATCCTAGACTACAGGAAGAGAAGCGTCATCCTTAGACCACCAAGTTACCCATTCGGATATCAGGACTAAGCAAACACATCTAGGTAAATTGCTAGACGTTGATTGTTAGGCTCAAAATATGTGAATGTAGTAATAGCTGAATACTACAGGTAGTTTCCAAATTAGATTTGATATACATGACTTATTAGGGTAGTCAGTAACTTCTAGTCTTGTGTTTTCACCAATAGATTAAT
>JAYESA010000014.1:141613419-141770919 GCA_036927795.1 Iris macrosiphon
CTGGTTCCCTGCCAGGTTTAGCTGAGACATTCCACCCCACAGTACCTGGACCTGGACAGGAGTCTGGACATGCCTCGGAGACGGAGTTAGAGGAGATGCCGTCAGAGTCTACCTGAGCGCACCTGGAGTTGAAGCTACATATTTTGAGGATGTTACGCTAGTTTATCTTATTTCACTCCTGCTTACTTTTGTAGTGGGATTGTTCCCACCTGACTTTATCTGGGTTGTATATGACATTTCAGATTTAGCATCTATTTATATTCAGCACTTTCCCTGTTATTCTTGTGGATGAGATAGATTTACCTGTATTTAGACTTGTAGTAGTTTAGGACAGCGTAGCACATCACTTTGGGTCTATTAAATTGGGTATTCCCTTAGTGACGTGTCAGCTGGCCAATGCCACGTGGCCTAGTTCCGTATATTTTTGGGACTGGGGCGTGACAAGATGCGGTATGGGTAATAGTGGACCGACTCACCAAGTCAGCCCATTTCTTATCTTTCAGAGTTGGCCAATCTACCGAAGCTTTGGCTGACTTATATATGAGACAGATCATAAAATTGCATGGCGTACCAGTCAGCATTGTGTCAGACAGAGATTCACGCTTTATATCACATTTTTGGAGAAGCATGCAAGAAAGCCTTGGAACTCGTCTAAAGTTCAGTACATCTTATCACCGACAGACAGACGGGCAGTCAGAACGTACTATTCAGACATTAGAAGATATGTTGAGGGCTTGTATGTTAGACTTTGGAGGATCATGGGAGGACCACCTACATCTTGTAGAGTTTTCTTACAACAATAGCTATCAGGCGAGCATCCAAATGGCTTCGTTGGAAGCATTGTATGGAAGGAAGTGTAGGTCTCCTGTGTATTGGAGTGATGTAGGAGAACGTCAGATTCTGGGACCAGAGTTAGTGGTCAACACCATTGAGACAGTTAAGAAGATACAAGGACACTTGCGAGCAGCGCAAGACAGGCAAAAATAATGGGCAGACCTTCATCGTCGTCCCTTGGAGTTTAAAGAGGAAGATCATGTCTTCTTAAGAATATCACCTACCAGAGGCACCATCCGATTCGGAGGGCGCGGTAAGTTGAGTCCAAGATATATTGGACCATTTGACGTGCTAGAGAGAATGGTAGAAGTAGCGTATCGACTTGCGCTATCCCCTTCACTTGAGGGAGTACATGACGTATTCCATGTATCACAGCTTAGGCGATATGTGGCAGACAGAAGTCATGTTCTCGACCATTCAGAAATCACCATTGAGCCGAGCTTGTCATATCAAGAGTAACCCGTAGGAATTCTCGATCGTCGAGAGAAAGTATTGAGAAATCACTCTATTCCCTTAGTTCGCGTAGCATGGAAGCATTGTTCGCCAGGAGAATCTACTTGGGAGCGCGAGGATGACATGCGCCAACGTTTTCCGAACCTATTCACTGATCAAGGTATAAATTTAACTTGTTCTATACCATCATTAACTTCTACCGTGGCTTAGTTTTAATTTCGAGGACAAAATTTTTATACGTTGGGTAGAATGTAAGAATCCTAATTCTGAAAATCGTATTCTATATATATTATTAGTTATGAGTGAATTGGAGAAAATAGAATTTCCTATTGGATCAAACCCAAAATTCGCAAACCATTAAACCACCCTTTTCGCGTAAAGTAAAGAGTTAATCAGAAGCAGCTCACCACATCGCGTATATTTTACCGCGCGTAAAATTAAGGAAATAGCAGTAGCAGCTCACCCTGCATAAAACAGACAACAACAACCGTGTAAACTTTTCCTTTCTCTACGCGTAAAACCACCCCTGCATAATTTTCTATCACTACGCGTAAAAGCCAAACCATACACCATTATGAGAAAAAATATCAGCTGCAGAAGCAAAACTCAACTTTGCTTTGCTTTCCTATACGTATAAACTTCTCATTCCACCGCTCCTTAACACTATTATTACTAAACACCCCCAGCCGCACACCTAACCCAATAAAAAGGAAAACAGTAGTGGCAACAGTTTCTTACCCATTAAGTAAATTCCACCGCCTCCTTATTCCTATATATATTACAACTCTCCTAAAAAATCTAATTCTACTTCTTACACCAAAGCTTAAACACTGTTGTGGACATTTGCACTGTACAGAACTTGCTCGACAAGTATACCTTGCCACAGTACTCTTATTTACATTCCAAATGATGCATGATTCTATTTTATTTATATATTTGCATTGGACCTTGTTTATGAGACCACCCCAATATTATGGAGCATTATTTGGTTCATTGGCCATGACACAGTTGCTACACGATTTGTGAGTCTCATATAGCTCTCGGACTACATATTGGGCTGGCCTCCTGTATGTATAAGCCGTGCGTTAGGGATGACTGATGATAGAAACTTTGTATGCTAGAAGACCTGGCAGTTATTTAGAGGATTTATCATGTCATGGATATGGCTTGCTTAGAGCATGGGGTGGGGAGAACAATAAGTAAAATATTTGGGCTCCTTTGCACTTTTTCCTGTACGCCTGGATTCTCCACCGGAGAAACGGGTGATGATGACCACTATATATTACTGGCGGCCTCTGCCGTTCAAAAGACGATATGCTTTGAGGCTCCTGATTCTCCGAGAGGGTCATGCCAATCCCATATTTTTAGCCAGATAGCCCACTTGGTGGAAAATTATTCTCAAACTGCATTCACTTAGACGGTTAGGCGACCATTGGATGTTTATATTTCAGTACTTATTGGTATATTTTTATGTATCTTGTTATGTCCCTCTGAGGACCTGGTCCCTTTCCAGATATGGACGAGCAGGAGTACCCACAGGAGTACGGTCCTGAACTTGATGCTACTTACCAGACTGAGTAGATCTTACCCTCGGAGTATCTATGATTTTTTTACCGCTGTTTAGAGATCTTTTGCTACCTTGGGATAGTCATTTTTGTAGTGGATTTATTTCCACCCGACTATCAGACTTGATACTCATTTTGAATATCCAGTTATTTATTCAGCTTTTATTCCTACTGATTATTTGTGATGTGGATGAGATATAGATTCTGTGAGACTTGTTATGACAGTATATTCCCACTGATGGATTGCATATTCATATACAGCGTACGTGTGTATATGATTTCTACATATTGGAGTTCGTATACATACGGCTGGGCGTGTTACGTATTCCTAGTCCTACGTATTTTGGGACTGGGGCGTGACATACTTTAAACAATGCTAGTGGGATTATATATAAATGTAACAATTCAAGTTATAATTGGAGAGTATACGCTAAAGCAAGTGGTAAAGGTGAAGGTTTTGTTATTACTACGCTAGAAAACGTACATTCTTGTTTAGGGGGACTTACAACAGGTTCCCATCCATTAGCTACTACTGTATGGGTTAAAAATAAGATTATTGATAAAATTTGAGATAATCAGTCGTATAGTCCATCGCATGTTGTAAATGATATATATAGAGAACACGGAATATATATTAAATATTGTAAAGCTTTGAAAGCTAGGGAACTTGCTCTATCCGAAATAAATGGTAGTTATATTGATGCATATAGTAGTCTTGAAGAGTATGATTTTGGAATTATTGAGACAAATCAAGGTAGCCAATGTTTTATACATACTACAGAAGACAATAGATTTAAAAAAAATTATTTGTTTTAAGGCATGCATTGATAAATTTTTATGGGAATATTTACATGTGATTAGTACTGATGCTACTTTTCTTTCTTCTAGATATTAAGGTATTTTATTTATTGCTTTTGCTCATGATTCAAATTATCAATTATATCCAATTACTTATGTTGTTGCTGAGAGTAAAAATACTGATTCATGGACTTGGTTTTTAAACGGTTTGAGAACATCTTTTGAAAAATATTTTTATGCATGGAATACAATTTCTTTTATATCAGATAAACAAAAAGGATTGATAAGGGCTATGCATTATATATTTCCAAAATTGCCTCATTTTTTTGTATTTAACATTTTAAACAAAATTTGAAAAAAAACTCTTCAGATTTTCACATTTTCGACATAGTTTAGATTATCTTGCTAGATGCTATAATGAAACAGATGCGAACTATTGTTTGAAAAAAAATTAAAGCTGAAAACATAGATGTTTATAACTGGCTCGTTGGAGTAAATGATAAAACTCGTATTTTTTTACATTGGATAACAGCTTATTCTTCTTGTTCCAGATTAGGTATTCACACGTCGAATCTTGCTGAATGCTTCAATAACTAGGTAAAAAATTTACGTGATAAACCAATAACGACAATACTTGATGAAATTCGAGCCAAAATTATAACACTTCAGGACAAGAACAGGCAAAAAGCTAAAAAATTTCAAACTGATTATTGTCCGAAGATGTTACAAACTATGGTTCTTATCATAAATGAAAAATACCGGCTGCAAACGTTGAATATAGTTAGATATTTGTTTGAAATATTAGATTATAAAACAAATAGAACATATATTGTAGACTTAGATGAAAAATCTTGTTCATGTTTAAAGTGGTATCATACTTTGCTTCCATGTGTACATGCATGTTATGCGTGTAAGTCTAAAAATATTAGCATCGAGAGTTTTATCCAAGTATTTTATCTAAGCAAGCATTAAGAAGCGTATATGAGCTGCACCTGGAGCCAATTCCAGTCCCCTACAACCTCTAAATTATATTGGTTAGAGGACACTTTGGAGTACCAGATGTACGACGCAAGGTGGAAAGACCAAAGAAGAACCGGATCTAAGCGAATGATCAAGCTTCAAGAGATCTTCGATGTAGTAACTGTAATGGTTTAGGACACAATAGAAGGAGATGTACAAACTAACCAAGAGAATGAAGACAGTGTCATAGATTTTTAAATAGTTTCATTTTATTATAACAATATGTAATTTTATTAAAATAGAAGAAAGTTACCTTCAAATAAAGTTGATACTGATATAACAATTTCATCGACCTCTCTTGGCTCATTCTCGATAGTTTGGACGATCAATCTCTCTTAGATTGAGTCAGTCCCTCTTTTCTCGTGTATTCTCCGGGGCCGCATCATGACCACCTCCTTGACTGTCCTCCACTTGAGATGGCATCGGTGCTGATGGAGTTGTCAAGATATGCATATAGCTGGTAACTCTGGGGGAGAATACGTACGCTATCCCACTGAGAATCTCCCTCGGGGCCCACTGAGTAGTGTCCGCACCAGCCGTCGCCTGAGAAGTGTCCCAGTCAGGCTAATGAGAAGTGTCTGCACCAGCCCACCGAGAAGTGCCCGCACCATACCACTGAGTAGTGCTCGCACCGGCCGTCGCCTGAGAAGTTCCCCAGTCAAGCCAATGAGTAGTGCCCTCACCAGCCGTCGTCTGAGAAGTGCCCCAGTCAGGCCATTGAGTAGTGCCTGCACCAGCCATCGCCTGAGAAGTGCCCTCACCAGCCCACTGAGGGACATTGTCATCTTGCAGTGGCAGACTATCATCCTAATACCAAACTGAGGTATACTTCCTAGGAGGGCGTGCTTGTTGTTGTACAACAAGACCCTGAGGATAATCTCATGGAATAAGTAAGAGAGGGTTCGAAGGAGTCGGTCCTCGTTGCATAGCAGCCAAAAATTCGCTATCCGCTGTGCGCAACGGGTCGCCCACTGGATGATTTTGGTATGCGGTATTTAAATTTGGAAGCTGAAATATTAAATAGAATTCAATAGAGGACATAAATAAGTACTACGGAGATAGACATTTTCATATAAAAATAACGTACCATCCCTTCTACATATTCATAATAGCCACGGAGACTATAATCATCTATGGCTCGATGTTGGAATCGAAACTCTTGGAATTGGTAGGCTTTGTTGCTGATAATAGAAGCTCCCCACCAAGATCTATATGCATCATCACCGTAGGCTACACCATTACAAATTATGAGCATGTGATTTATTATAATTTTTGAAGTAAATTTTGTTAAACTTTTGGAATAACTTACCATCATCAATAGAGGACATCATTTAAGACAAATGTCCCACCTGATGTGTCTCAAATCTAGAATTTCATCCAGGAATCAATCTGCATGCTCTGGTAGTTGCATTGTCTTTACCACGATTGAAACATGGTGGCTCATCAGGAATGTGTTGTATCATCCAGAACTATCGCATAACACGATCATCTGGATGATACATGATGTTATCGTAGAATATTATGAAAAATCTATGTAGACTCAATCCAAAGACTGTTGTTTGTAACTCAAAAGGATTCTGCCCAAGCAGGTACGGTAAAAAATTACCTATTTCATGTCAACAAAATTATAAGATAATAAACATATTGACTGTATAAAATACAAAAAAAAAAATATAAGAGACTATAAAAATTTTACCTCGTTAAACCTTAGTGAATCAAATTGGCCCCGATATACTGCGATATCCTTGTGAGCACAGTGAGTTGGATCAGCTGCAGCCGTCATCCAGCGTAAAGCTGATGGGAAGACACCGTCTTCGGTATCAATACTGGAGACTGGCCTACCGATACTGAAGTGCTCGTAGGACCAAACCTAGAAAAAATATATCATGTAAGTGTACATATTTTTTTAGTAAATAAAATTATATGAAAATTTTATACCTGTAATAATGTCATACATCCATTCAATTTTTTTTGTCTTTTATCTACTGAAGTAAAATGCACAAAATTTGACATGGAGTTGTACAGATATGCCAACACAGAAGCTCCCCATGCATGACGGGTAGGTTTTGTCAGATTTTTCAGAAAAGGTAAAAAAATGTAAATTTGTCCTAAATTCGGAGTTTGGAAACAAAATTTCGTTGATTAGACCTAGTAAGTAGGCCCTGGTACAAGCAGTAACCTGAACATATAATAAAAAAAGGATATCAGTTAAACTAAATAAAAATATATATTACATAAAAATGACATTAAATGTTATACTTACTCGTTCCGCATCCACTAAGATTTCTTCCTCACCAATATGATCTAGGTGCATAAAGTTGTGGCGGAGCCACGAAAGTTTCACGAAACTTTTACCATATATGGTAGGCGGCTGCACGTCTAAATACTTCATAATTACAGTTTTGGCGCAAAATGATTCATCATTTTCAAATATTATAGGTTCACCCGTAATAGGTAATCCTAATATATTTGCCACATCTACTAGCAAAATGATCATTTCTCCGAACGGTAACTGAAAGATATTTCTTCCGGACCACCACCGCCCAACTAAACTGAAGATCAAGTCTCGGTCGTGACGTAGAAAATATATCTGATCAATATGATCAAAACAAAATACGTTCACCATACCATGTTGTTCTTCAGTCAACATCCAGTACCCAACGTCGTCCTCATGACACCATGCGACATGCTCTCGTGCTCGAAACGTATCAGGATGATCATATTTCTATATATGACATATATAAACGATGTTATTATTAGACTTATAAAAAAATATAAATTATATTTACTAAAATAATTCAATTTTAATATACTTGTCCAGAAAATACTAGACTAGAAATGTACGACTCATGTAGCTGAATAATCATATCTGTGGTAGGCCCTCCCGGAATACGTCCATCGTTTTGGGTACCCATCTGCAATATTTAATACTTAGTGTTAAAATATATAATCAAATATTTAGTGTTAGCATGGCTATATCACGATAATTATAATTATAATAGTTAAAATAGTAACTAGAATTACATGATTACAATTATAATTAAAAATATTACAAACCTTTATTGGTGTTCTCCTTCTCTTCTCTTCTCTTCTCTGCTTACTTCATCCTTCTCTTCTCTTCTCTGCTTATTCTTCTTCTTTGCTTCTTCTTCACTTCCTGCATCATTTCTTCCTCCCCCCTCTCCTTATAATACGAACACACCAACACCCACCAACCTTATTAACCAAATACCCACATTTAAACCTACATCTAAACCACCATTGACTAAACCGAATACACAAACCAATACCAACCACATTTAAACCGGAGAGCCAACACATTTAAACCACCACAACCAACCACCATTGAATGAATCGGACCAACACCATTGAATGAACCAGAGAGACCATATTTTTGCCAACTCGGTTGGCAACCAAATTTTTGCCAGCTCAGTTGGCGAAAATCCATGTATTCCCGTCCAAAATTTGAATTTTTGCCAACTGGGTTGACGAAAATCAACTTCTCCAAAATTTTGCCATCTGGGTTAGCGATATGTATCGAAATTTTAAATTTTTTAAAATTTCTATCGTTATATTTAATTAATATAAAATTATTATCGGTACAGTAAATTTTCTGTTATTGTTATCAATATTGTCACAAGATCTAACCCCAATCAACTCCAACCCCAACCCCAACCCCAATCTGAAAGCAGCCCTACCTAGACTTACAAATGAATCGGATAGATAGTAGTAGACGTGGACTAAAACTCATACATATCCAAGTTTTGATTATTGTAATTCATGATTATAATAAATTAATAAATTACGGGAGTACAAAGTCCCAAGTCAAGGTTTGATTTGGATTATATACATCAGTATATATATATATATATATGTATGTACAAAGTACATATTGTGTAGATTATAATTAAATCACGTATTTTTTACATTATTATTAGAAAAACTAAAAAAATGTTATAATTATTCTAATATTTGTTAAGACTATTTAGAAAGGCTAAAAGACAATCATCTTAATTATTCTAAGTTTATTATTATTAGTATATTAAACATGCATGTAAGACTATTTTGGAAGATCAAATGACAGCTCTAGTTTGTAATTACCTAGTTGTCCCTATTAACTTTAATGAATAATTTAATTAGTAAACATATATATGCAAGGATATATTTAAAAATAATAGTTTCACGATGAATCTAAACTTTTTGACATTATATAGTAGTATAGATAAAGACAATAAATTATTTGTCACAAAATATTTCTTATTTATAAATATTGTCGAAAAACCTGATCGAGAGAGAAAAATTACTACCGTCATGCACAAGACCGATTTTGAGGGAATGCAATTGATGCGACCGCACTAGCTCTCCTGGATTCATAGGTCTATGTTATGTTATATATTTTACATTTATTTATATATAACTATATATAAATAATAATAATAATAATAAATTTTTGATCCATGTTTAGTTAAATCTTTGTTATAATTACTTATACCGCAGGTCCAACTATTACAAGAGACTAAACATATAATTATAGAACAAGTGATAGTTCCTATCTCAGTTGAAAATATATTGTAGTTAGAATATTTTTTGTTAGCAGACGTTAATTTTGAATAGTTTTTTTTTTTTTTTTTTTTTAATATTTAAAAAAAAGTTATAGATATTTTTTGTTCCATACCTAGTTGTCCTTGACACGGATCTCAGTTCCAGACCTGCTCATGCATCATCAGACATTATATTGATCCGGTCTGATTCGGACCGGTCTTTTAGGTCCAGATAACCCCTCCAACTTCTAGACTTGGCAGTCTGCAATTAGTATATGTCATTTAAATAGTCTACTAATAACAACTGATATATATATATATATATCATTTTCCTATATATTTTCCAAGTATCTTCTCACAATTTGACTTTGCCGACTCTCATTTTAAGTTCGTCGCACAACAATAAACATAAACGCGCATATTTACGCGCCTATCCCCCCGAGCGAGTCCGGACCCCCTTCCTTCCCTAGTAAGATTTTCCACGTACAAAAACTCTCTCTCTTTCTCTCTCTCTCTTTCTTTACAAACACAAACACAATATTGACGATATATGGAGCTGTTCAAGTCGGCGAAGGCGGTCCGGCTGAGGAGCCACCACAACAAGTACCTCGTGGCGGCGGAGGACGAGGAGAACGTGCGCCAGGAGCGCAGCGGCTCCTCCCGCAACGGGCGGTGGAGCGTCGAGTTCGTAGGCGGTTCGACCGACTCCCTGATCCGTCTCAAGAGCTGCTACGGACGCTACCTGTCCGCCTCCGGGGAGCCGTTCCTCCTGGGCCTGACCGGGCGCAAGGTCCTCCAGACCGGCCCGGCCCGCCTCGACGACTCCTCCGTCCTGTGGGAGCCCGTGGGGGACGGGTTCCAGGCCCGGCTCAAGACGCGCTACGGCCACTTCCTGCGGGCCAACGGGGGCCTGCCCCCGTGGCGGAACTCCGTCACGCACGACACCCCGCACAGCACCGCCACGCAGAACTGGCTGCTGTGGGACGTCGAGATCGTCGAGGTCGCCACCGTGGCGGCAGAGGAGGGACGTTACGGCCCGAGGATGCCGCCGCCGCCGCCTAAGCCGCGCGATGTCGTCTCGTCCCCTCGGTCTACTCTGTCGTCCCCGAGGCTGTCCACTGAGGTTCGTCATCCGGACACGCTTTCTTCGATTCATGTTATTTTCTTAGTTACTCGAACAGAAATTAAATTTTTGAGTTAGCACCGCACTTTATTTATCTACCACAATATTTGATATTTCACTTTTAACGTAAAATAACATGCAACTTCTTTGACTGTCAATTTTTTATCGAAATATTATTTTCTTTTTCCCAGTCCCCTCTTCTATGTCGTGTACGAAGGAAATATTTTTGTGAAAAAAATTTGATCAGTAAAGTTGACCATTAGTTGGAGAATATTTTCGTCAAAAGTGAAAGGGTATCATACATTATGCCAATCGCGTGGAATGTACCTTGAATATAGATAATAAAGTGAGATACAACTCAAATTTTTTTTTTCCTTGAATTGAAATGGTCTCGATTGACTTTTATCACAATTCATGACCTATAGTCCCGACCTAATTATTTCTGGAGAACTGGTACGTTGTTCGTTCCTGGAACTTGATCGCGCCGGCCCGCAAGTACGTGACGTTCAGCCATTGGCCTCCTGGTCCGGAGTAGGTCCAAGCTAGCAGAAGGAGCCAATGACTACTGGTCACGTGGACGCAAGCCAGCACAGTCACCTCTCCCGGGAATGGACCAAATATACACATTTATAGCTTAGCTTATGACAATTTTCCGATTGTTGGCAAGTTCTATCTAGGGTGAAAATGATTCACGACAGGTCGCAATTGTATCATTGTCGCAGTTCCCGGGTCACACACGCAATGACACGCATCGATGGTCCAAATTGTATCGCAAGTCTTACCCTTCCATTTATTGAATGCTTGGCAACGATGGATTAGCCACGTCGATGCATGTATATATATGGCTAATGCTGACGGTTCTTGTTTGTTTGTGTGGATTATACTTTCTTCCTTTGGAACTTTCTGATGACGGTGCATTGCTCAGTGCAAGCTTTATTTGGTACTATGCACTTATTCTTCTCTTCTAGTCCTTACTCTTGGCTCTCTTATATAAGGACATAAGACTTTTAATTTTTTTTTGTTTTTTTGTTTTTTTGTATTTTTTTTTTCCTGATATAAGGTCAGGATCCGACGTAACGTTTGGGACTTTATACATACTGTATTATATGTCTTTGGGCCCACTGTCCTCTAATTTTCATCATTTTATAAATGGAATGAGGAATACATTTTCGTGGCTAAATTCAGATCTTCTGCCACCCAATCAGAATCTTATACCTCTTCTCGGTAATCACAAGAGCCACTCGATTTCGGTTATATAAGGACATAAGTGGTCCTACTTAAACTTTATATTTATGCATTGACTACACGCATAACAACCATCGAGACAAAATTGTCTTTGTAACTACCGATTCCAACATCTTTTCCTTCTCTAATTAAGAATTGAGAGGCACTCTTATTCAAAATTCGACTAGTTATTTAGCTATTTTGCTATAACGCTGAAAATTTTGGATGACGAATAACATTTTATTATAAGATGTGTAGGTTTATTGGATGACGAATGACATTTTATTAGAAGATGGGTAGGTTTTAACCTAGTTTATATGGTTTCAAATCTTGAGTCAAAAGTTACGAACAAAACATACAACTGATCCAACCAAACATATTCCCGAATATAGGAGAAATCTACTCTAATCACAAAACTTAGATGTGTATCGCTCACTTTTGAAATCTAAGCACTATTTTTCGCATGCTCGTAACAACCTTCGATAGAAATTTGGCATCCAACATAGAAAATTCCCATACCTATACTTTATATGATCCTTTAGAACTAGGAATCATGTCATGTACTAATGTCTATAATATTAAAAAATATGTTGAACATGTATCAGACATGATATAGATTTTCCAAATACACTAAAAAGCTATTTGATGAATTTAAAATGGGATGAAAAGCGAACTTTCTACTAGATTCAACTTGGATCCCACAATTTGGGTTGCTTTTTCCAATAAGTAGTATGTTACATTTTTGTATATGTTATTTATATCAGTAACCAATTTATGAATAAGTGTTCTTGGGGTAGTCGATCTAGCTTTGAAGCTATCTGTCTATAAATTTATTTTTCAAGAAATTCGTGCAACAGAAGATCCTGAGTTTGGAATTTTATACACCAAAAATATTTTCTTAAAATCTTATATTCCCTAAAAAAAATGTGCGTGGACGACTTAGGATCAGCCTCATGAAAATGTTATATTTCTTGTGAGGGCTAATAGTTTTCATTTCACATCTTATAAAAAAATATTTTTTGCTCTGCTTAGCTCTATCCTCTTTTATGGATATTTTAGTGATAGATTCTATAGGAACATGATCATCTTGTTTGGTCAAATGCCTAGCTACAAAATTCGTTCACTTTTTTCAAACACAAGAACAAATGGATTTAGACTTTCCACTCCTAAAATAAGGGTTGTCATTTTTCTTAGAAGTCCCCATTCAAAAAAGTGGACATTAGTTATATTAGTGAATTTTGTCTATCCACTTCTCATTTTAGCAAAACCTATTTGGGTGTAAGGGAAATATTTTTTTTTCTTAATTATAGGATTTGGGTAGGTTTTGAATTTTACATAATATGTTTAAACTTTCATATACTTCAAATGATATTTTATTTTACTTTTTTTTTTTAACAATTTTAGATAGTTTTCACATGTGATATATGTTCATGATACGCCATTAAATATTGTTTATCTAAAATTTGATAGAGCATTCAAACTTTTTAATAAAATATATGTGATAAACTTGGTAGTATTTGTCATGCAATCGGCTTCTTTCTTATCAGATTTTAGATTAGACTATCCAAAAATCATAACCTAATTCTGGTTTTAATTTGAAAATCCTATAATTCTACAATAATTGAATCGAATATCGGCCTAAGAAGCACAAATAATTTGGTCGCATAAAATGGAAAACATGTTGTTTGTTATTGGTCACACTACAAAATAACACGTTGAATGAAGATTATATAAGTTTCACCGTGTCCTTACCGTATCGTGTCCTATAGTGTATTGTATTGGTGTGGTTATCATTTCGGACTCAACCTTAGACATCTACCTAAGACAAGGATCCGTACCAGGACTAAAACTTAGGACCCAAAACAACCCATCAAAACTACCCTACATTTCCTCCTTTCCATTCCCTCCCTCCCTCCTTCCCTCCCTCTTCCCCCACCAAAAATCAAATCTTGAAAATCCCCAAAAACAAGAAAATCAAAAATCAAAATAAAATATTTTTGGAAAAAAACAAAACAAGAAAGAACAATAACGCCAATGGAGCTGTTCAAATCGGCCAGGGTGGTCCGTCTGAAGAGCCACCACAACAAGTACCTCCTCGCCGACGACGACAAGGAGCACGTGGTCCAGGAGCGCAACGGCGCCTCCTCCCGCTCCTCCCACTGGTCCGTCGAGCTCCCGGAGCCCTACTCCGACCGGGACACGTCCGTCCTCCGCCTCAAGTCCTGCCACGGCCTCTACCTCACCGCCAGCTCCGAGCCCTTCCTCCTCGGCATGGCGGGGCGGAAGGTCGTCCAGTCGCTCCCCCGCCGCCTCGACTCCTCGGTCGAGTGGGAGCCGGTCCGGGACGGGTTCCAGGTCCGGCTCAAGACGCGCTACGGGCAGTTCCTCCGCGCCAACGGGAAGATGCCGCCCTACCGGAACTCGGTCACGCACGACATCCCGCACCGGACGTCCACGCAGGACTGGGTGCTGTGGGACGTGGAGGTCGTCGAGCCCAGGGGCGAGGGCCCGCCCCTGCTGCCGCTGCTGATGGCGCCGAGGGTGGTGGTGGAGTCGTCGCCGCCGAGGGACGAGGTATTGAGATTCGTTGGATTGGTGAAGTTCTTCTTGTTTCGGTTGATGCTATGTATCGAGGAGTAGGAGAAAGTTTCGAGCTTTCTTTGTTAGGAGTCGAGAATTCAGGAGAAAGTTTATAGCTTTGTTTGTTTGGATCGACTAGGAATCAAGAATTAGGAGAAAGTTTCGAGCTTTCTTTGTTAGGAGTCGAGAATTTAGGAGAAAGTTTCGAGCTTTGTTTGTTAGGAGTCTAGAATTTAGGAGAAATATTATTGCTTTCTTTGTTAGGATCAACTAGGAACCAAGAATTAGGAGAAAGTGTCTCGCTTTCTTTGTTAGGAGTCGACAATTTAGGAGAAAGATTATAGCTTTGTTTGCTTGGATTAACTATGTCGCATAGACGTGAATACGACATGACACAATGTCGATACAACGACATACGTGCCACATATTTTGACGTGGCCGCCAGGTCCTTGCCGAGGAATGAAGTAATTATTTTACGAGATTTCTTGAATTGGTGAAAGTTGGGTTTCATCGACTAGTTATGAGAAAGTCCTGAGCGTTCTTTGAGGAGTCGAGAATTAGGAGCAAGTTAGCTTCCTTTGTTGGGAGTGAAGAATCCTTTGTTAGGAAATAATATGTTGCACGAACACAGACACAGTACGGACACTCCATATATTTATGGATTTCTCGAGCTTTTGAATTCAGGAGGAGGATGTTATGGTTGTGTTTGAGAGCTATATAGGATGTCTAATCATGTTTATGGTTATCCTTTTTGAATTTGTATTGGTATACTTTGTTTAATAAAGAATTAGGAGAAATTTCAAGCTTTCTTTGTTTTTATTTATCTGCAGATTGAACTTAAATGCAGGAGGATAGCTATAGAAAATAAAAAATTGCATGTTGTAGTTATAGAAATTAGGTGATTCTTGGACCGGACTCACTTTCTTGAATTTGCATTAGTTTTATTGTTCTTGATCTTGTTTGATTGTTGAAAAGTGAAAACTGAAGAAAAAAGAGAGGAGATCTTTTTCTTTCTCTGATGGGCTTTCTTAAATTGCTAGGGGGTATGTTGTAGTTGCTCTTGTTATACCTTTTTTATATTGTTCTTTATTGAGGTAATCACTAGCTTCAACTTTTAGTTCCATAGTTTTGCTCTCTGAGTGTTCTTTAACATCGTTACATCATATTTAATCTTGTTTTCAATGTTCTTCTGTTTGAGTCCATATCAGCTTGCTTTGTTTGGTTGCTGTAATCAAGAAGTAGGAGACTTTTTTTTTTTCCTTTTTCTGTTATGTTTTTGTTTTTATTTATGGAACTATTTTGGACTTGAATGTGGGAAGGTAGCAATAGAAGTCACATTTCTTTGTACTTTTCTGCCTCCAGAATCAGAAATTGTACTTGTTGTAGCCAAGAACTTCATGTGGTATCATATTCGGATATTCCTATTTCTTTCTTGTGTCTCGAATTAATAGATTTAATCTCAATTTTGGCTCTACAACTAGGATCTAATTGTTGTTACTTTTGTTTCCTAATCCTATAAGTAAGATACTAAACAAAGATGAGGTATTTGTCAGTGTGAATGTTACTTATTCATATTTGGGAGTCATATTGAGCTTGATGTTGGTTTTTCATGTTATTGAATCCATGTTTTCTTTGTTCAAATGCTTGTTTTTATGTCTTTATGGCGCATTTTTTGAGTTTGAGGGAGATTGGAATTGAGGAGGCAGTTGAGGTTGGTTTCCCTTGCTTGGTTGTTGCAAGGAGCTGAGTAAGCGAATTAACAATACTACCAGTTGGAATTATTTTGCTCTCTTACCCCACCTTTCTTCTTTTATGTCAATTTTCTATGGGAACAGACCAAGATTATATATGGTCTCCTATTCCTATTCTTATTCTTGTATCTGTGTCCAAATTTGAGCCAAGGATCATAAGCTGGGTGAGTTCAGTTTAAGCAAATACTGTAAGATTGCAATAGAAATTGCATCCCTTCGTCCCTGATTTGTTCTTTCATGAAGCAGGGATGGGGGTGGGTGGAGTTCACTTTAGTTTTTCAACTTATTCTTGGGACGTTACTTGTGTTTAAAAATTAAGAGTGTATATGGCTTTGAGGAAACTGGAAGGAAAAAAAGGAAAATAAGCGGGGTGGAAATTGTAGCTCTTGTAACTTTTCTTTTGTATCAAGGATGTTTCTCCTAAATTGATGGCAATGTAGGATCTATATTGTTTTTTTACTTTTCGGAAAGTTGAAGATGATCAATTTGCTCTTATATCCCTATCATCTTAATTTCCACATCGCTTTCTATGCATCTAACTTGTATGCTAGATAGTAGGTTCTTGATTTTGTACAGGCTGTTTAATATTTCATCTTGCATCTATCTAATAACCTCATATAATCTTGCTTGTGCGGCCACTATGATTCTGTGTGCATTCATCTCTCATTGCATTTAGTTCATGTTCTTATTATAAATTTGGTTGTATTTCGATTGTGCTCCTGTCTGGAATTTAGTCTCATTTTCTCATAGGTTTAAATGCTATTTGTTGATTTCTCTGATGTTTAATTTTCATCCTTGAACTGTTCGTTTGGCTCCAGTCTTCGTCTTCACTCAGTGGCTCGCCACATAAGTCTGACGGTCGGACCATCTACTATGCGGTTGCAGAAGATGATGGAACTGTGGATACTTCCGGAGAGGAGTCCTTCAGCTTCAAAGGAACAAGTGTCGCTGAATTGAGGGAGAAGCTGGAGGAAGAAACTGCGCTTAGCGGTATAATTGTGTGCTCAAGGAACCCGCTGAATGGTAATCTATGTCCCCTTCGTTTGCATCTCCCGCCCAACAACAGTACAATGCATATCGTGGTGGTTCAGGCTTCTTCAAAAGGTCAGTCCTAGATCAACTTTGGTATTTTTTCCAGGAATATTGATATAGTCACCAAATAGGGGAATATAATTTTCCAGGAAGTTTAATTTAATTTCCGGAAATATAGAATTATCGACTATATAGTATTCTGCATACTAAATGCCTCCTTACTTTGTACTAGGTCCTTCAATTTTAAAAGACTCTTACACAACCTTTGTTTTTCTATCTTTTCCCAGTGGCGAAGAGTTTCAACAAGCCATAGAATTGCTGTAGGAGAGAGCGATGAACAACTGCTGATTCCTCTGCATTATGCCCTTTTTCTTTTCTTTGGGATATACATTCTTCAGGCATTGTTGTCCACATTTTTGTCCATTTTGTTGATTCAACTGAGCATGGTAATTAGAGAGCTTAAGCTTTTGACATCAACCATCATCACCTAAGGATGTATGTACTTCAATGAGAATGTCCAAAGGTGCTATTGGCCCTCCCCATGTTTGATGTAAATAATACTAGAGAACCAAGAGGTTGCATCAATATGAAAAAAAATTGGTTGTAGCAAAATGGTATTGTCGAGTGTTCTGATCATTTGATTGGATCTATTTCCTCTGTTCAGATTTTGATGGTGTTTTTCTTTTTATGATTGACCACTGGGTGAAGATTGTACTATTTTATCAAACAATAATATATTTAAGTTTAACTTTTCAAAGGATCTAATCATACTAGTTTAGTAGTTCAAATTGTTTGCGTAGTTTACGAGGAAGCTAGTGAATTGTGATACAAGAACTCAAGCACATCAACCTGCTCCATGATTGGTTGGCTGTTATGCACAAGATTTTTCGTCCCACGATACAATATTAGGGTTATTTGAGTGGAGTCTCCTAAATACTCTAAATCGTATGGAATCTTTGAAAAAGTTCTTGGATGTTTTTTTAGAATGATGGTTGACACATGACACAATTTTAGTTTTTCATGTAAAGCTCTTGAGGTTATATAAAGGGGGAGATCTCATTTGTTCTTTACTATCCAAGAAGTTGTAAATTCTTTCTAGTATAGCAAAGTTTTTTAACATTCCAATTTCTCTTTTGTTGCACATTTTCTCATTCTTGTCATAGCGATCTAGCAAAACGTTTGAAAAATGGTTACACGGGTCTTCAAGGAGTAAGTTTATGTGTCGTACGGATCAAGGTATAGACGAAAATATTAAGTCCGTGCCAAGTAGTATCAGAGCGAAGAATCGGTTTGTGCCATGTCGACATCCGACAACATCCAGGAGAGACTCGCGTCGCCTAAGGAGAGGAATGCCAAGAATAGTAAGAGAGACAAGAGCAAGGAGCCTGTGCTGAGCGTACCCTTGTCGATTTTGTGGAACATCTCCCATAGGCTCTGAGAATGTATGCGATGTAACGCCCCGCTCCGCGCCGGCGTTATATATCAAGGTGAGTGGGCAGAACTTCGTTCTCTGATTCTTGCACGCCTTAATAATAACCTGAGTTTTTGCTTGCAATATTTTCATAAGAGAATGATAGAACCTGCCTTGCATGTTAATGAACGAACTCACCTAGCTTGTCTTTGAATCAATGTCTGCTTAACGAGAATCCTGAACGCCTGCTTAGAGTGCATGAACATGTTCACTATCGTCTATGCTTCGAGAGAACCATACTGTGCCTGAACGTGTTCAAGTGATAAGTCGGATTGCCCCGCAACAACGAGTGTATTCTGATGGTTCGTCTCGTCTGCATACTAGAGTTTAATTGATAGTGTTCCATGCATTCGCACGCGGTCGGACAATGGCTATTGGTGGAGAGCTGAACTGCATGTGTCACGGCTGCTACCATGATAGTGCAAAGCAACCATGAGTCACAGCTGCCTCTAGCATCAGAGAATGAGTCATTGGTATGCTGTTCCACCAGCTGCCGATCCTGAGATACTCGGGGACCGCCCTGCATATAGCTAAGTCATTGTGTTGGCTTGGATAGTGACTGCCCCTAAGAATGTGCCTAGCTTTGCATCAGACCCTCGAGTCGCACGAGACACGCTGCGCACACCCTGAAACATGAACGGTTTGCTTGCTTGCTTATTCAATATAAAACTCTGTTTCCAAACATGTTTTCAAACAAGTAAATCGACTCTGCTAGAACTGCATGAAACAAACCTAGGTAAAACTAGAAAGATCACTAGTAATGTAATGTTTTACAACATGATTACTTAGTGCATGTTTGAGTGAATGCTTGTTTCTGTTCAGTTGATTTATCTCACCAGTACTTGTATAAAGTGCTGACCCACCAACAGTTTACTTGCTTGCAGGTACTGGATCGTCCGAGGGAGCGATAGGCGTGCCACAGTCCCGAAGACCCGGAATCCTGGTTTCGTTTGTTGCCCCGAGAATGCTATCGTATAAGGGGGCATAATGTATGGAACGAACGTGTGCCTTTGCTAAAGGAAACCCAAGTTGCCTCGATTGTCCCGAACACTCAGTTGGCTAATGCATTGCATTGCAACAAGTCCCTTTCCGCTGCTTACTCGATTGATGCGATGATAGCCAACTATCAACTTAAACGATTGGCCTTGCACGGGCGCAACCCCAGGCCCGTGCGGCATCACGTCCCCCGAAAGCTCGAACGGGCCATTCGCATAGCTCCCTTTCCTCCCTCGCACCCGCGGGACGGGCACGGTGATTCGCGTCCGGCGTGCCGAGGCACGGTGATTCGTGTCCGGTTCGTTAATTCCGGCCACACGGGGCGGGGCAGGGCGGAGCGGCGGCCCGGGCGGGACCGGGGCGTGACAGAATGGTATCAGAGCCAAATCGATTCTCTGGCCCAAACCGTTGCTATGACTCTGAGATATCATCGATATGGTTTTTGCAAAGAGCGTTCCATACAATAAGTCCATAGATATTCTCAAAGTGCAAAATGTTTCCTGAACTTGAAATGCTTGATTGTTTCGATTGAGTACGACGAGGGACGGCACTATCGCTACTCGGGATATCGAGAAGTTTATCCTTGAAGTTTCGAGGACGAAACTTTTTGTTGGTTGGTAAGTATGTAACGTCCCGCTCTGCGCCGGCGTTATATATCAAGGTGAGTGGGCAGAACTTCGTTCTCTGATTCTTGCACGACTTAATAATAACCTGAGTTTTTGCTTGCAATGTTTTCATAAGAGAATGATAGAACCTGCCTTGCATGTTAATGAACGAACTCATCTAGCTTGTCTTTGAATCAATGTCTGCTTAACGAGAATCCTGAACGCCTGCATAGAGTGCATGAACATGTTCACTATCGTCTATGCTTCGAGAGAACCATACTGTGCCTGAACGTGTTCAAGTGATAAGTCGGATTGCCCCGCAACAACGAGTGTATTCTGATGGTTCGTCTCGTCTGTATACTAGAGTTTAATTGATAGTGTTCCATGCATTCGCACGCGGTCAGACAATGGCTATTGGTGGAGAGCTGAACTGCATGTGTCACGGCTGCTACCATGATAGTGCAAAGCAACCATGAGTCACAGCTGCCTCTAGCATCAGAGAATGAGTCATTGGTATGCTGTTCCACCAGCTGCCGATCCTGAGATACTCGGGGACCGCCCTGCATATAGCTAAGTCATTGTGTTGGCTTGGATAGTGACTGCCCCTAAGAATGTGCCTAGCTTTGCATCAGACCCTCGAGTCGCACGAGACACGCTGCGCACACCCTGAAACATGAACGGTTTGCTTGCTTGCTTATTCAATATGAAACTCTGTTTCCAAACATGTTTCCAAACAAGTAAATCGACTCTGCTAGAACTGCATGAAACAAACCTAGGTAAAACTAAAAAGATCACTAGTAATGTAATGTTTTACAACATGATTACTTAGTGCATGTTTGAGTGAATGCTTGTTTCTGTTCAGTTGATTTATCTCACCAGTACTTGTATAAAGTGCTGACCCACCAACAGTTTACTTGCTTGCAGGTACTGGATCGTCCGAGGGAGCGATAGGCGTGCCACAGTCCCGAAGACCCGGAATCCTGGTTTCGTTTGTTGCCCCGAGAATGCTATCGTATAAGGGGGCATAATGTATGGAACGAACGTGTGCCTTTGCTAAAGGAAACCCAAGTTGCCTCGATTGTCCCGAACACTCAGTTGGCTAATGTATTGCATTGCAACAAGTCCCTTTCCGCTGCTTACTCGATTGATGCGATGATAGCCAACTATCAACTTAAACGATTGGCCTTGCACGGGCGCAACCCCAGGCCCGTGCGGCATCACGTCCCCCGAAAGCTCGAACGGGCCATTCGCATAGCTCCCTTTCCTCCCTCGCACCCGCGGGACGGGCGCGGTGATTCGCGTCCGGCGCGCCGAGGCACGGTGATTCGTGCCCGGTTCGTTAATCCCGGCCGTACGGGGCGGGGCAGGGCGGAGCGGCGGCCCGGGCGGGTCCGGGGCGTGACATGCGAAGGGCTAGAGAATAATGTCACTTTGTCCATGACTTATACAGGAGCAATTCCAAGATATTCGATCCGCACTTAAGGAGGAAGGCACATCGTGAGGAGATTGAGAACTTGCACGAAAAGGTCTGAGGCCACAAGAAGTTGAATACTTTGATTGAGAGTTAAGGAGAGCTCAATACCAAAATTGCCAATTTTGAGAAGGTCGTTGCAAATGGTGACCTTCGAGTAAGTGTCGCGCCCCGATCCCTTAGGTGCCGATCGTCCTCGCTTGGTCCCTACGGAACCAATCGTCCTCGCTTTGACGCGATGTCGTGCAAGCTTAAGTTGCGCTTGCACCAGGCAACGTACCTGCACAAGACACAAGTTAGACGAAAATATACATATATAGGCACGGAATGTAAATACAGAGAACCAAAGTTGAACACATTTATAGGCACACAAAATACTTTCTTTTATTGAATACTGAAGATTTGGATTACAAAGTGCTTGCTTGACTGAGTTACAAAATATGCCTTAGAAGGCTTACAACTTTTTTTACATTCCCAAAATTAGCCACAACGCCCACACATTACATCCTTGTAGTAGAACCAAAATAACAAAACATCTAGCAGAAGAGGAGTAGCCCACTGGAGAGGAAAGCAACGGAAGCAGCACGGGCACAGTCCCTTGGAAGGTTGCGCTAAGACCGATTCAGAATGCTCGCCAAGCTCTCGCGACCAGTACCTGGATATTTGCCCACAAACGTGGGTCAGTACTACCACATGTACTGGTGAGCGACCGTGGCCAAACTCACCTTAAAAATCCACACTAAGTAAGCATATGAAGCTAACATTATTAGGTGATCTTTCTAGTTGTCTAGCTTCTTTTTAACAATTCATGCAAGGAAACATAGACGATATATAGCATATTCATACCCACAGTCGAGCGGTTATCCCTGCAGCAGACATACAAGTTAGCCACAATTTGCATATGAATAACTTATGAATCAATATAGGCATCAAGTGTTAGGTATGCAAGAAGGTAAATCTAGCATGCGCCCTAACTATGTGATGGTCCATGGGTAGCCCATGATTAGCAGCGGGGACCCAAGGTTCAGCTCTTCACTAGCACGCGCATGGGTCGGCAGCTGTGACTCAAGGTTCAGCTCTCCACCAACACACACGAGTACTAGCAGTTGTGGCTCAAGGTTCAGCTCTCCACCAATACACATGAGTACTAGCAGCTGTGACATCATGGACTCCGCACAACACTAATAGATATATCGCCCCACTAGACCCCCAGCAGGCCGTACCCTCAGGGCGATCCAAAAATCTCTTCCGGACCGAGCGATTCCCAGTGCCCCAGGAAACGTTCGAGAGACAAGACCTTGTACACAAGTTGTCCGAGACCAATGCATGATATGAAACATATACAGATATAACACTACAATGCACAGTTCTGAGCAACAAACACACAAATTCCATCTCCTTATTCTTATTCCACATATCATATTCGAAATATAGGTACTTGCCATAATCAGGTTGTGCAGCATAGGGACAAGGAATATGCAACATAATTGATAGCAAAAGCATAATTCAAATACTTTAAGCATGCAGTTTATTTCCTTAGCTTATTTTTTTAGTGAGGCAACATTTAGTGAACTAGAGATTCTTTATTAGGCATGCAGACTAAAGGATTCATCGAATGGCCTAAGCCACTCACTGAATGAATCGAACGAGAGGGTGGGGAAGCCTTAAGCGACGTTCACTATTTGGTTATGCGTCCTGAAAATGCAACAATACTTGGTTAGAATACTTCGATCTTTTTTCCTTACGATTTCGAAAAGAATGCACAAGCGAGAAAAGTAAAATCATGAAAACCAAGTCATCGAAAGCAACTCAAAACACAAAGCAACACAAAACCAAGAAGCAAAGCAACCAACGAAAACTCTTGGACTTATTTTAATAGAAGCCGTTCGATCAATTCGAAGGGTTCATTGTACTTCGTCCGTGTTGATTTGGCGGTAAGGTTTCCCCGAGACTCGATTCTCAACCGAGTCGAAGTAGCTAGTGTTCCATAAGTAACCGTTCGGAGCGGGACATTACATACTACCCCACTGAGAAGAAATTTCGTCCTCGAAACTTAAGAGATCAAGGAGGCAAAGATCAAAGCATCAAGAGTTCAAAGGAATCAGACTCATCAACATCGTTCCCACTAGGGTCGCGTTCTATATTCAGCTGATACACTCTAGCCCTTCGCGTCTGATCAGCTTGTTCAATAGGTGGGCCTGGAGGGGTCTGATTCTGATTCTCATTTGCTGCCAAGGCTTTAAGGATCGAGCAGTCACGGATCATATGATCTAATTTTCCACATTTAAAGCACCCCTTAGTAATATGACGACAAGATTCTCTGGTGTGACCCGAACGGCCACAGAAGCTGCACACTTTTCCGCGGTTCTCACCTGCATCGGCCTGTTTCTCCGTATCGACCTTTTTCTCACCATTGTGGTATCTTTTTGTAAGAGGGTTTTGAGGAGCCGTTGCCTTCTCTGGAGCACTTTGTGGCGTGAACTGCTCATTCTGCACGGCTGCTTTAAAGGCTTGGATATACGTTTTGCACTCCTGGTTCATAACATCTTTTCTCAGATTATCGTTTAAGCCTTTTATGAACCGATGTGTGCGGGCTCCCTCATCAGGAATCATTGAGCTAGCGAACTTAGCAAGTTTAGAGAATTCTGACTCATAATCTTCGACGGACATGCTCCCTTGCTTAAGTTCGGTAAACTCGTCTTCTTTCTTCTGTCTGACAGATGGCAGGAGGTATTGTGCAAGGAATGCCTCCTTGAACATTCTCCAAGTGATCTTACCATCCTGATGCTTTGTGGCAAGATCTGCTTTCTTTATTTCCCACCAGTCGTATGCACGTAACCGCAGCTGCATGTCTGCACACGCCACCCTCTTGCTCGCAGGTATTGAAGCAAACTCAAACAAGCTCTTCATCTTTGCGATCCAGTCCATTACCTTATCCGTCGCAGTCCTGCCTTCAAACTCCGGAGTGTTCAATTTCAGAAACTCAGCACCTTTAAAGGTAGACTTCCTGGCCGCGCGTCGAGGCTCGTTGGTTTCTGCTAATCCTGCTCCCTAAGGCATGGTAGGGGCAGTTGCAGGTGTTGCGGCAGTTTTCGATGCTCCACTGTGTGCTACCAGTGTTGTCACAATCTGAGTCAGAGAGTCAAGCTGTTGTTATTGTGCCAAGGCTCTAGCATCAGCCCGTTGCTGCAGAGTTTTAAACCATTCTTGTTGGGCTGCATGCCTCTCACTTTGATTCTCAAATATTGCAATTAGCCTATCAATTTGGTCATCGCTCACGCTTGCTGCGCGCGATGTCCCTGGGTTACTTGTTACCGTCATCTTGCTGCAAAAGAGAGTAGCTTGCATTAGTCTACGGTGGGTTTTCATATTCTTAGGGACCTTTCATACTCTCGATTTACTTCTTATAGATTCGAAATCAATTTTCGAAATTCGGGACTTTTGAAATCGTTTGAAAAATTATATCATTTTCGAAAACGATATTTGAAGAGGCCAAGGACGTAAAACCATGCTCTAATACCACCTGTCACGCCCCGATCCCGTAGGGGCCGATCGTCCCCGCTTGCTCCCTACGAAACCGATCGTCCTCGCTTGGGCGCGATGCTGTACAAGCCTAAGTTGTGCTTGCATTAGGCAACGTACCTGCACAAGACACAAGTTAGACGAAAATATACATATATAGGCACGGAATGTAAATACAGAGAACCAAAGTTGAACACATTTATAGGCACACAAAATACTTTCTTTTATTGAATACTGAAGATTTGGATTACAAAGTGCTTGCTTGACTGAGTTACAAAATATGTCTTAGAAGGCTTACAACTCTTTTTATATTCCCAAAATTAGCCACAACGTCCACACATTATATCCTTGTAGTATGACCAAAATAACAAAACATCTAGCAGAAGAGGAGTAGCCCACTGGAGAGGAAAGCAACGGAAGAAGCACAGGTACAGTCCCTTGGAAGGTTGCGCTAAGACCGATTCAGAATGCTAGCCAAGCTCTCACGACCAGTATCTGGATATTTTTCCACAAACATGGGTCAGTACTACCACATGTACTGGTGAGCGACCGTGGCCAAACTCACCTTAGAAATCCACACTAAGTAAGCATATGAAGCTAACATTATTAGGTGATCTTTCTAGTTGTCTAGCTTCTTTTTAACAATTCATGCAAGGAAACATAGACGATATATAGCATATTCATACCCACAGCTGAGCGGTTATCCCTGCAGCAGACACACAAGTTAGCCACAATTTGCATATAAATAACTTATGAATCAATATAGGCATCAAGTGTTAGGTATGCAAGAAGGTAAACCTAGCATGCGCCCTAACTATGTGATGGTCAATGGGTAGCCCATGATTAGCAGCGGGGACCCATGTCACGCCCCAGTCCCAAAATATCGTGGGACCGGACGCGTGATAATGGCCAGCAGCACACACCGATGGACAAACTCAATTTAATGGATCCATCAGGGCGTACTTAAGCTGTAATATAACAATAAGTAGGTCCAATAATACAAGTCACAGTCTATACTAATCCCATCCACAACAGATAATCACAGATCAAATGCCAGAATCAATGCAAATAAAGTAAACTGACATATCTCAATAAAAGTGTCTCGGAGAACAATCCGAGAATAAGTCTGATACATCAATGCAATATACTGGAAGTAAAATAACTAAAAACAGAAATAAATGAGTATCTCAAACCAATACTCAGGAGAAGTCCTCTAGCACAATCTCGTCCTCGGATGTCGGTACAGCTCCTGTATCAGCTCCTGCTGCGATCCCGTATACCTCAGGATAGATCTCGTCTGCAAATCCTGGGGACATAATCCGGATCCAGGTCCTCAGGGGACATAACAAGGTACAGAAAATACAAGCCAAAATAAATGCAGTGCAGCAATAATAAAATAAATAAGGTAAACTATATAACCATCTATGTGAAAATGCAAGATGAGAGCATCACGAGTACTCAGGCTGAGCCACTACAGGCTCTGTGTCGGGGAGCCGGTAGCAATAATATATGGTAATGGGCCAAGCTCGGACTTCAGAGTCTTGTGCCTCACAATAATAGGGGTGTATATATATAATCAGCCTGTAGCATGTGTGTCTCTCCCCACCCAATGTAATCACACGTCTCATATCCACGATGCACCATGTCCATGTCACGTACAATCATATCTAATGCAACAAGTCCTGTAGTATCTAGGAATATGATATCTCTGTCAGAAGTCTGTATCCTATACAGAATCACCATGAATATCTCAGAAGATCCTGTCATGAATAGTGTCAAGTGTCCTGGGTATAATGTACTTGATAAGACAAGTATGAGAATATAAAGGGTCACGAATGTCCATCTCTAGATGACAATACACAATACCGCGTACGGTGTTGGCACCCGACTAATAATCGGACGCTAAGTACGTCACACGGTCCTAGGTTAAGCATGCACAACAATATAAATAAAGCAAGGAAATATGCAACAAGAACTCCAAGTTGGCAAGGTATACTTGCCCACTGATGTATAACTAAGTCAAGAAAATAAGTAGCAAAGCTGCAGGATTTGGCAAGGTACACTTGCCTGGGGCTCTGGCTCCAACTGTAGCTCTGGTCTCAGTGTGATCTGCAGGTACTACTCCGGCTGCTGAAATAAATATCACCATTAGATTCAGAAAATATCAAATAGCTAGAAACGCCTGTCCTTGAGTCCAATTTGGACACAGGAGCAAAAATGACATTTTAGGGTCAAAGCAGGGTCCACATGTGGGCCACTTTGCACCGAAAAATGTGTCAGGATCAAAGGTCTCCAAATTTATCAAACTTAGTGTCAACAAGTCAGGAACGATGATACGAACCCAACGGAACTTCCAGAATTGGATTCCGATGAGCCGATCACAAAATCGCCCGTCAAGTGGAGCCTATGGGGCCCACGATACGCAATTTCGTCAACGTTCTCAGAATCGAACCAAACTTGGGTCACAGGACCAGCGTATTGCTACGAGTCCGATGGCGCAAGTTTCGTCTCGATCCGACGTGTGTACACAAAGTTACAGCATATTCCATAACTGACGGATACGGGACGGTGTTCGTGGATACGCGTTGATTCCGGTGTGCACGCACATCCAAATCAACTTCTGCGAAATCCCGCACGTCCGTATCGACAGCGCGCACGTATCGGTGAAGTCCCGTTTGGCGGGGCGTACTCGGTTCCGGGGTGAATCAGGGCGTTGTTTTTCCTGTTTTTGGATCGCGGTTCACGATCGCCACAGGACGCGATGCACCGAGCGGGTTACACGGGCACCGAGAGGGTCACGCAGGGTTCGCGATGCAACAGACGGAATCGAAAATGGGTAAACGAGCAGAGAGAAACGGGTACCTGAACAGGGCTCCGGAAACCGAATTTCTCCGTGTCCGTGTCGTGTCCGAGTCGTTCACCTAGGGTTAGGGTTTCTGCTGTTGGCCGGAGCTTGGCGGCCGGAGGCGGGCCGGAGGGAGGCTGGGGCAGCTGGGGAGGCTCTGCCGGAGGCGGCGGCTAGCCGGAGCGGGGGGGGGGGGACGGACGGCGCAGGGTGCGGGAGGCCGGGCTGCTGCGGCTTGATGGGGGAAGGAGGAAGGAGGCAGGTCGGGGCGGAGCTGGGCAGGGTGGTGCGGCGAGGCGGCGTCGCGGCGAGGCGGGGGCGGTGGCAGCGTCGGGGCGGGGAGGTGGCTAGGGCAGTGACTGTGTCTGGGATTTGGGGCTGCGGGCTGTGGTCGTTGAGGCGGAGTCGGGAAAGAGGGGGATGAGGCGGTTGTCGAGCGGCTGAGCGGAGGGTGCTCGGGTCGTGACGGAGGAGGAAGGGAGAGAGGGCGGTCGCGGGCGGTGCGCCGGAGTGGACGCGACTGGGCAGAGGCGGGGATCGGCGTGGACGATCGGCTGGGCTAGGGGCGGCGCCGGAGACTCGCCGGAGGGATCAGGGAAAGGGTGGCGGCTTAGGGTTAGGGTTAGGGATTAGGGTTATTTTTAATAATTTTCTTTTTTCTTTTTGTTTGTGGAGAAAAACTAGGAAATTATATATTTATACATACAGAAATTGGACTAGGGTTTGACCTAGGATTTGGGCTGGGTCAACGCTCCTTGGGCTTGGCTTCGGCTCTCATGGGGATGTCGGGCGTTGGCACGGGTTTAATTCGGTTTAAATGTACATTGGTTTCTAGGGCTTTAAAATGTTTTCGGAGTCCAATAAATTCCCAGAAAATTATCCTATGTCCGGTTTTCCATTTTACACCATAAAATATTATTTTCATAATATTTTAACATTAACTAACAGCAATTAAAAATTATTTAATTACCAAAAGCCTAGGTTTTAATTACAAAAAAATCTCGGAAAATTCCAGAAAATTATGAAAAACTAAATTAATAATTACTGAAAATCAGGGGGCTTACAACCCAAGGTTCAGCTCTTCACTAGCACGCGCATGGGCAGACAGCTGTGACTCAAGGTTTATCTCTCCACCAACACACACGAGTACTAGCAGCTGTGACATCATGGACTCCGCACAACACTAATAGATATATCGCTCCACTAGACCCCCAGCGGGCCGTACCCTCAGGGCGATCCAAAAATCTCTTCCGGACCGAGCGATTCCCAGTGCCCCAGGAACCGTTCGAGAGATAAGACCTTGTGTACAAGTTGTCCGAGACCAATGCATGACATGAAACATCTACAGATATAACACTACAATGCACAGTTCTGAGCAACAAACACACAAATTCCATCTCCTTATTCTCATTCCACATATCACATTCGAAACATAGGGACTTGCCATAATCAGGTTGTGCAGCATAGGGACAAGGAATATGTAACATAATTGATAGCAAAAGCTTAATTCAAATACTTTAAGCATGCAGTTTATTTCCTTAGCTAATCTTTTTAGTGAGGCAACATTTAGTGAACTAGAGATTCTTTATTAGGCATGCAGACTAAAGGATTCATCGAAGGGCCTAAGCCACTCACCGAATGAATCGAACGAGAGGGTGGGAAAGCCTTAAGCGACGTTCACTCTTTGGTTATGCGTCCTGAAAATACAACAATACTTGGTTAGCATACTTCGATCTCTTTCCCTTACGATTTCGAAAAGAACGCGCAAGCGAGAAAAGCGAAATCATGAAACCCAAGTCATCGAAAGCAACTCAAAACAAAAAGCAACACAAAACCAAGAAGCAAAGCAACCAATGAAAACTTTTGGACTTATTTCAATAGAAGCCGTTCGATCAATTTGAAGGGTTCATTGCACTTCGTCCGTGTTGATTTGGCAGTAAGGTTTTCTCGAGACTCGATTCTCAACCGAGTCGAAGTAGCTAGTGTTCCATAAGTAACCGTTCGGATCGGGGCGTTACAGTAAGGATGCACCGAAAAGGAAGATCCTCGAGCCAAAATCCTTCAGGGGGGTGTAGAATTCCAAAGAAGTGGAGGACTTCTTGTCGAACGTGGGGAGATACCTTAGGGCATTACACGTTGAAGACAAGTTATAGAGGGTAAATATCACGTCGCTCTACTTCACATAAGATGCCATGATGTGGTGGCGTCATCAATGCATCAATATTGAGAAGGGTATCTGCTCAATCGAGACTTGGGAGGATCTCAAGAATGATATTAAATTTCAATTCAGCCTGGAGAATATGGAATCCGCAGCAAAGCGAAGCTTGATGCAACTCAAGCACACTAGAACAGTCAAAGAATTTATTATAGAGTTCACACGTTTGATGCTCATGATATCTGGCATGGGCGAGCATGATCGTTTGTTCTTCTTCCTCGATGAACTTCAACTGTTTGCGGCTCAAGAATTGAAGTGACAAAGGGTGCAAGACTTGAACGCATATGTAATAGTAGCCTAGAGGAGTATAGGTGGAATGACAACAAAGCCAAGGCCAAGCCAAAGACCACCAAAGAAAATGTTAGGGAGAGAAGGAGAGCTTTCCTAATGAGGGTCCCTCTGAGAAAAAGAAGTGTGAAAGGGCCCAACATGAGTGGATAGTTTCATGCTTTATCGAAGAGAATCACTATGCTCATGATTGCCACTGCAAACGTGTCAATGTCATCTGAAGCGAGGAGATAGAGGATGAGGAGTACGAAGTAGGAGCACACTAAAAGCACCCTAAAGGGGTGTAAATATGGTTTAAATAATAATAAAACACAATTAAGGAAACTAATATATAATGTAAAATATGTGCTAGAAATAAGACAAGAATAACAATACCTAATGTATCCTGGCATCCTCTGTGATGTACTTCCAGTCCCGGAAGTATCTCCAGCTTTAATACACTATTATAACAAATAGTTACACTTGCAAGCTTTGATTGAAAAGCCTCGTCGACTTCTTAGACACGAACTTTGATTCGAAGTGTAGAGTCTCGCTCCTAGCATAGGGCACTATATGGACTTGTGGCTTGAATAGCCACTCGAAATGGAATCATCGTAGAAAAATTCTTTCGATATCGATTGATCATGACAAAGTGAATGATAGCATTTCCTATATATGAATTGGTTTCTTTGAAATTTAGTCCAAAATGCAGTGAACCGTGTCTTGAAGAATAAACTCTATATAAGAGTTTCTTCTGCAAGCCTTTTCACTATTCGTTTTTCAATGGATGCTTTTCATTGTTGGCTTTGTTGAATACATTTTTGTTGTTTTCTTGAATGATTTTTATTGTTTGCCTTCATCGATTTTCGGATTCATATTCAATTATGAGAGAAATAGAGAAGAAGTGTAGCGAACTTTTGCGAGTGCAAATGCAGGTAAACGCGTTGGCGGGACTTGAGCAACGTGTAGAAGTTTCTCTTTCTTTCGGCAATTCTTCAATAGTGAGTGGCTTTGATCCTTCTCTCCTTGAACTTCACGTCTTAACAAATTAAATGGTCACATTCATATCTTTGCTATGTCTCTACGTTCAATGATACCTAAACGAAAGAACTAAGATAAAAGAGAATAACCACATTGTTGTTAGCATGTTATGAATGAATGAATTGATATTGCTTGTTGCTAAGTGTGTTTAACAGAAAAAGTTTATTTTGAACATTTCTAATGAAATAAAAATTGACGCAAATGTGGCCGCTGAGTCGCCAATTGAGGTAATCCTGGATGGGGAGGTAAGAAATTACGAGTGATAGCTCGAGAAATATGAAATATAATAATGCGTTGCATTGTTATTTCTAGTTTTTATTATCACACATGTTATAATTTTATTACTAAATTACATATGCACAACTTAATTTTCTAACCATTACGGTAAGAAAATCCACTAGTAAGAATCCACATACTGAATGCTACATTTAATGCAGCTTCAGCCTTATGAATTTGGGTGATCGATTGCAAGGTGTGCTGTTGGATTTGATCGATCGATCGCATGGTGCTACAAAGAAGCAACCCAACCCAGCAAGAAAGAAAGCAACCCAACCCAGCAAGAAAGAAAGGTGACCGACAAAGCCTATCATTGATCTAATTCCAACAAACACTACAAACAAGATTACACAACATAAGTGTAACCAGTTGCTGAAAATATCCATGTTCTACCATAGAAGTGCAATAAACGGATATTTTTGGATGATCAATTACTTAAACCTGCTTGCTCTCAACAGTATTACCACAGGGTTACACGATATTCAGGCCATGCATAGCCAATTCCACTACGATCCAGTAAAACACTGGCATGCATTAAACATCAAGAAGGAATTAGAAACGCATTAAACATTAAGAAGGAATATAGAAGAAATAGCTCTTCTAATTTACTAGAAGTTCCAAACAAGAAGGTTATATATATAATATACATGCTGGATCTTTTAAATTCTCTATCTACAGTTGCCATACTGCAAGATTCTACAACCAACAGATACAACCAGAATTAAGAAAAAAACATTGTAGGCTCTTGCATTCACTTTACCAGCAATAACGGGTACACTATTGGGGCATTACAAATGCTCTTTTATCTTTCATCTTCAGCAATGATTTGCAGCAGAAGTAAAACTTTTGCAAACCAATTGAATTCAAATGCGTAAAAGATGAATGCCGACACATTTCAACAAGATATTTTATCTTTCTCCCGAAAGGATCAAAGGAACAGGAGTCATTGTTCAGCACAATTCACCCCAGAAAGGTACACCTGGGACTGTATGACACTTCCCCCAATCATGAATCCTGGCATCACCATCAGTCCAACCTTCGGCTTTTCTCCCTCGCCCAAAATAATGTTCTTTACGACACTTTCCATATAAACCTCTGAGAACTCGGTACCTCCCTTCACCTGAAAGACCCTGACCTTAGGGTCAAAAGAATATGCCAGCCTGTGCAGCAACCAGATCGACTTGGCTAATTTCAGAAAAGCCTGATAGAACGGTGTCCTTGGGTGACCCCCACCCATCACATAATTCCTCTGATCCAGATTCCCGAAAAATGCACTCTCCATCTTCTGGTGCACCACCATGAGATACTTGCTCCTGCAAAATTTTCCGAAAATGGAGTCTGGGCTTTGGCTCAGTATGTCTAATGGGTCCATAGCCCTAACTGCAAGAAATTGATGGAAGAAGCTCTCAGTAGAAACATTAACATTTCCCGAGTCAATAGAAAAACTCTCTTCCTCGAACCCACTGAACATTTTCTGGCAGATGTGCGACTCAAATGCATACTTTTTGTGAGCCCTCTTGGAATAAACTGCCCCAGGTTCAATTGAATGAGCTGCAGCATCAAGATCCCACCCTGCAACTTTCATCATGTTGATCAATGGCTTTGAAAAGTCATGGATGGATTTGTAAGCAATTTCCACGGCGGATGAGAATAGGCTTGGACTTAATTCAACAGAAAAGAAATTGTTTACTTCTTCAGTGTCTTCTGGCTCCTTGGATAGTAAACCCCTTTGCTTGAGTTTCTTCTCGAGCTTAATCTTTCGTTGGGCTGACTCCTGGATTTGTTGGTGCAAGTTGACAATCTCAGAATCTCTAGTCTGGATTTGAGACTGAAATTTTTTCACCATCACCTCATATGTCTTCAGCAAGCTCTGTTGCTCTTGGATTTCTGCAGCTAAACGTGAATCCTGAGGCGATATTGATGTGGACCTGGGATTGTTGTCCCTGTAAGAATGCTTGAGTTCTGAGAGCTTCATGAGTTCCTCAATAACAAGTTTATCCGCAGCCTGGATCTTGTCAGGATCGTATGGCGTATGAGCATCCTGGAGCTGGATGTATGCTGCCTTCAGAGAGGAAATGTTACTAAAAATCTTGGATACCAAGTCCTCCATTGATTCTTTGTTCTGATTTACGGACTCATCCATAGGTTGTGGATAAACCTTCTGGCTATTGCTATCATGGTTTTGTGTTTCCTTAGGTCCTGTACGTAGCATAGCTGCCTTCACTTAGACAACTGCTCTGGCTTTCTTCAGATAGAATGCCAGTGAAGTTTGACCTGTAGTAAAAATGTAAGGAGTCTGGACAAGAATCTTAAAGACTATCATATTTAAGTAGAATAATTAAAAAAAGCTTTGATGTAATATAAAATGCCAACTAATGAACCTATTATTAAAGTTTACGAGTACTCACATATTGCTACCCCTGCCAAGAGATATGAAGGAGCTAGAGAACTAGTCTAGCTATAGACGTGATATTTTCCTGTAGCAGGTACAATGAAATATCTTGAAAGTTGAAAGGCTAAAAATGTTGGAATCATATTTTTCTCTATAAAGACCCCGAAATAAAGAAGGGCAAGAAAAGTACCAGGTTCGACCTTAAACCTTTTTGTAGGTCGGATGTATGAATATATTCCAAGGATTAAAAACCAGAAAGAACTTGATGTGGGATGGGTGTATAGGGATGACTTAAATGGGTCCAATTCATAGATCTAGTTCTGAGATGCATGGAAGCACAATTATGAGCAATAATATTATTTATATAACCACAAATAATCCTAAGCAGATGGTTGAAACAACCAACTGAATAAAAAACGTTCAAGTTTACCAAAAAGATTGCGAAAAAATCCGCAAGAGTAGGGAAGACGTCGTTGTCGGTTACGATTTTGGAACGAAGTGCGGGTTCCACCGAATCTTGATAATGGGGCTTTCTACTCGAGAGCCAACTCGGTGTCAACGTCAGAGGCGGAGAAGAAAACAAGATCGCACCATACAACCTCAAAAGTAGATTTATGAATCCATTCTTCAATTGTTGATCTCCTTGTTTACATCAATATATATAGAATTTAAATCCAACAAACACGATAAGAAAAATCCCCTAATCCTCATCCAAACCCAACTAACAAATCCTATTGGATTTAGATGAATTCTAAATAACCAAAATATCAAAAAAATAATATCATAGAACATAGGGTCCATGGATGGTCCCACATCAGATCTCCTAGTCCAAAATCCTCCAAAACTTTGTACTTTGTAGGTCATTGATTGTGTGGTCCAATTGCTCCACAGTACATTTTCCACGAATAATCCACCTCCCTGGCCATGCAACCCTACATCTTTCCTATACAAAACATGTGCAACTGATTGTTTAAAGGGTTATCTGTTAGAGAGGCACATCCAAGGTTCTCACCATCAAAATTCATCCCAGTAAAACTCCACTCTGATAACCTGTCTTTCTCATAATTATATCATTGTCATGAGTCATCCCCTCAATATTGCTTGCGGACCAGAAAGATCACTCTCTTGGAGTGGCCCAATTGGCAGTAAATTCATCAGAAATCATGAATCAATTTTTTGCCATGTCATCAATCCCATACTAGGCACCTTGAACAAAATTTTCTTCAACGCCAGGGGTATGCAGATTGGCCCTTTTTATGACCATTTGCAGATAGTCTATACTTTCAATCTTCAAATTATTTATGCAGTTACTATTACAGTCTTAGTTTTACGCCTCATGTCTTCAATCTTAGGATGCTTTGTGCTATTACTCTTTCTCGTCGAATATTCTCACCATGGGCCAACACATTGTTCCTTGTTTAAATACATGGATGAATACATGCCCAACATTTGAGTAAGTTACAATAGTGTCAACAGAAAGACATCAGTCAAACTGTCAAAGTCAAGACACTGCTTTACACAAGTGCTTGAGGGAGTTCAATAGTTCAACCACTGGAATGTGCAGGATTTGGTTGTTTGCTTACCCACAGACACAATTAGTCTTAAAATTGGTCAGAATTCACAAAATATCTATTGTATGGAATAAAAATTGTATTTGGAAATTCCAGTCAACTTGGTTGCAAAGTTTCTTAGCCAGTTCCTAACTGCATTTACAAGATCCAATTTGACGACGTAGTGTCTATTTTCTTCCTCAAATAAGGTTTTTACTTCAGTCCTCTCTTCTTCATGTTCTTTTGCTTTCCCCAACCAATTATAAAATGTTTGTTTGAGACTTTCTTCTGTTTTCCAACAATTGCCAACTATCCACAGGACCACAGCCATCAACTTAGCATACATAATTGTGTCATGCTTCTCGCCCTCCTAGATTCATTAAGGTAGTTAAAGGCGCAAGGCGCACTTAAGGCGCAAAAGGTCCATATCGCCTGAGGCGCAAGGCATAATTAAGACGTGCGTCCGAACGAAGCAAGGCACAAATAAAAATAAAAATAAAATATATACATATATAAATAAATAAATTAGTAATGTAAGAAATAAAACCAAAAAACATATTAAAACCAACAAAAATACGTTCAAACATAACAAAATGAACTAGCAGAGCAACAGTAGCAGTCAACAGAACTAACAAGAGTTTGTATTATTCCTACCATGCTTTTAGTAAATTTTAGTTTTTCTAGTTCAATTGTAATCAACTACTTGTATGAGATAAAGATTATCTCTATGCCTAAAGTTTTTTGTATAAATAAAAAACCATAAGGTGCGCATTTTCTTGGTTGCGCCTTGCAGAAAGGCGCACCTAAGAGGCGCCTTAGGTGCGCCCGGAGAAAGGCGCCTTCCTAGTGAGGTGCGAGGCGCAGTTGCTTCGCCTTTCTGCGAGGCGCGCCTTTGACTACCATGAGATTTATACCTCATTTCCCATTCAGACTCTTAAACATTCTTTATTTCTTCACTGTTCCTCATCCACACCTTCCATTGTTTTATCCTGTTCATGTGCCTTTCCATTTTCCTTTTTCCAACTATTCTGCACCTCTGTTAACTTTTGATTATTTAGCCTATTCTTTTTTGCTTTTGGGATTTTGTTTCAAACAGCACTTGATTTCCAGATGATTATTCAAATTTTCAAATGGCAACAGTCAAATGCATGAATATGATTAAGATACACATGATACAACTCCGGCAAGAGAACGCTAGTTATTAGTGTCTCCTAGTGTATTATAGAGTGGTCTACGCCTTCTTAGATATGTATCAGACACAGATACAGCATAGTATAGCACCAATTTTGGAATATCCATGCTTCCTAGAACAATAAATAGTTTGATAGACCCACCATGATTGAGTACCTAATTAGGCATGACATAAGGGGCCATATTGGTGAGAGAAGGCTGACTTATAAATTAGAAATGCCAATAAGTTCCTTGGAAATGGACACTTGTGACAGCATATCCAATTTTGCTTCAACTCCTTGGATGCTTGATGAGCTTTTGAGAGGGAACAAATATAGCACTGGCACTCCGGAAACCAGTATCGTGTCTGTGCCGCATCGTATCAGACACGTATTGGGCAACAGTAGGGCATGCCAAAAATCAATAACTTATCCGTATCGTGGTATCGTTCTGTATTCAGGTCCGAGCAACATAGCTTTTGGGATAAAGGGGCTTTGGAGTCTTAAAACCTATAACGTGGAAGGAACCTAATGTTTGTTCGAAGGACTTCCAGATCTGTGTTGCAAAACCAGCATAGCCACAGGACCTCAATATCCAACTTTGCAAACCAAGCATCTTAAAAAAGAAAATTAGTCAAAAAACTCGATTTACATGTAGAATGAAATTAATCTCCATTCTGATGATTTCACCAAACTCCAGCTATTCCAGGTTCCTTTTAGAAGACACAATTCAGTCTAAAAAAGAAATATCTTAGAAACTATTTTCGGAGATTATAAGTTCTCTAGAAATTTCAAAAGTAATTCCTAACATTTGGTTAAAAAACAAATGCAGACGACTTTCTAAAATTTTCTTAAAACTATTGTTTCTTTATTCACTTAAACCATTTGTGGTCGTTGATATTTTGGTCAGGTTGTCTAGTTTCAGATGAAAATGACCAAGACTAGTTATAATTTAACAAAATACGTTAAAGACTAAATTTGGGGTTCTATATGAAACTTTACTCTCCTCCATCTACTATTCCCCTATCCTTCCCCAGGCAACAACAGCCATAGCCACAGATGACAATATATATATATATATATATATATATATATATATATATATATCCTGCTTTAGTGTCCCAAGTCTCCAAGGACGAGGTCTGACGTCTCATTCGGTCACTTTTTACCAGTTCAGCCGGTCATTCTTCAAGGTTTTTTTTTTTCTATTTAAGTAAAACCTGAAACTATTAACACAATTGAATGTACTTTGTCAAGTACATTGATTCACATGTTGTGTACGATGAAGTGATGGAGAGAGAATTTTTCATTCAGTATGTCAGTACATACTCATTAGGGGAGAGAGAACTAATTTACTGACATATATATATATATATATATATATATATATATATATATATATATAGAGAGAGAGAGAGAGAGAGAGAGAAGCAAAAAGAAAAAGAATTTTAGATAGAGAAATTTTAGAAAGAGAGAAATTGAGTTAGTACATGTGCCAACACTAACGGTCCAATATGGAATGACTTTTACGTGAGTCCAACCCATTACGGGCTTTGAGTGAAATCGGGGAAGTAGGAAGGGTTAGTTACTGGGTTGCACTTTTTTCTTCCAACACTAACGGTCCACTGTTCAAACTCAAATTGCCCAAATAAGGACCCCATATAACTTTCATTTCTCCAAGAGCCAACACAACTTTTCTTGTTATTCTCAACAATTTCCTCTTGAAGTGTTGTCTACAATCACCAACTCTTGGTATTCTCCCACAATTAACTGCTAAATTGGTAATCTACACTTTTAGTGGCATAAAAATATTTATCGTATATTATTTTATTAATTTATCTACTTTCCTTGGTGTTTTGCAAGTGGATATGGAAGGTCCATCAACAAATATATTTCAATCTACCCCGCGATGCAGTGCCAATGTTACCGGAATTCACCGAATAGGTGACAAACCATGTTCCACTTGGCACTTACCGAAATGCGGTACGCCGGCAAATTGGTACGTGGTTTTCACATTCAGGTAACCGAAACCGGCAACCTAACTTATGGACTTACCTGGTTGAGGCCCTTGGCACTCGAGAACAAGAAGAAGGTTCACTATCTCACTTAAGACCATAACAATCCACCATTTCTAAAGGAACCTTAATGAAGGAAGAGTGCAATTAGCAAGGATAAACGCAAAAAGAAGTAGTTAATTTTTAATAAAAAAGTTAAGAGATGATAACTTGGTACTTCTTTTCGAAGAAACATTATTGCTAAGACGCATGCAAACTTGGTTTTAATTTTGACTATATAATATATTATGGTTCACGACGTACCATGTCCTGAATAAGCTTTCTAAGCAACCTACGCAGTGGTAGGTATTGGGATTTGGGACCTGTGTACCGTGTAATGGTTCTTGTTCCGCGTATCAAAGCATTACATGTTCCAGGTAACCTGGTGCAGTACCTAACTGTATGCGTTCGATGGATACACTATGTAGATTCGTCTTCTTTCAACTACGACCAAATAGTAGCCATGACCCATTGTCCAAAGCCGATCAAATAGGACTAGTACATTTTTTACAACAATTTCACTAGACTGAGGTTTCAGTGTCAGGAAGGACAACATAAAGAAAGGAACTGATGGTATTCCTTCCTCTAGGCGATTTGTTTGTTCTAGGCAAGGGGAGTGATCAAATCGTCTTCCGGGTTTTCTATGTATGTTTTCTTATTTGATAGGCGATTTGTCTTTTTCTTATTCTTTGACATATTTTTCTCTTTTCCCCATTTTAGATTTAGCTTTAAGTTCCGACTTTCTTACGAGATAATTGGTTATGAGTTGGGCACTAGCTATACAATCTTAGTACAACTGAAGAGCAACAGAAGAGAAAATTGATAACAGCTATAAAAATATGAGCTAAAAAGGGCATACCACGACAAGAGGCTTCCACTAATGTAGGGTCCAAGAAGGGTCAAGATGCACGCAGCCTTACCCCTCAAATCTTCCCAATGTATGAGCTGTGCAATGTCTTATCTACCAGATATCAAGTAACGCAAATAAAACACAATGGTTAATCGCAATACCGATAGCTACTGTAAGTCCTAAAACACAAAACATTTGAAACCATAAAGAACTTCAGCAAGTCAAGATATGAGTTTTGCATTGGCACTCCAATCAGTTCCAAAATAGGGGGTTCAACTACAAACTGGACTGAGAACAACAAAACTAAATCTTTCTTATAAAGCTGCAAATAAAATCGTTAACTAATAACTCGATAACCTTTTTTTTCCTTTTCTTTGACAGATTTAACAATGATCCGCCTCCTTTTTGTTCAAGAGATCCACCGATCTTTTCCACCTAAATATGAACAAATATTTCCAAGTCCAAGGCTACCAACGCAAAACCCTACTCGCGGTTAAAAAAGATCAAATCTTTGAATTGAAGACTGCTAACAATCACGAAATATCACCCAAAAGTACAAAAAATTGCAACAAAAAGTAAGGGAAAGTCGCCAACACAAAACCCTAAAATAACACAACAAAAAGGAGCAATTTTTATGGCGATTTCAAGAACACGACAAGTTGAAAGAGAGATTGACGAAGGATACGAACCTATAAAGCCCCGGCTTCGGATTCTCCAAATCAAGTGTTAGGGTTTCTTTGGTGGGGTTAGAGGAAAAAATGGAGATGAGCAGAAAACAAAAAAGAAATAAAAGAAAAAGAAAGGCTAAATTACTCTAATGACACCTAAACTATAGTGTTGAGGCATTTTTGGCACCTTAACTTTTCAATGTTCAATTTTGGCACTTCAACTTCATAAATTGCTCCTTTTAAGTACCTTCCATCAATTTTGAACATTTATCTCCAGTTAAACTTCCATGGAGGGCCCACGTGAGGGTAATTTAGTCATTTTGTGTCCATAAGTTAGTCAAAAAATTATACGGCACCTTCACAGAGGATTGCCAAGAAGACAAAACTTTAGAATAGTGTTTTAATATGGAACTAAAACTTATTTTGGTACATGTTTGATGGTACTAGTAGAGCAACTTATGTGTGGTTTTGAATTGTTTGAAGTTGTTTGGTTTGAAGTCAATGTTGGATGCATTTGTTTCATGATCATGTTATTTTGTGGCTTCAAGTAAAATTGAAATGCATTTTGTGTTTGTGATCAAGAATCACATTATGAGAATAGAGTAAATATTTTTGCCTTGTTGCAATTCAGTTGTGATGGTTTCCAAATTTGGTTGCAAATAAAAGTTGATCGTGTCAAAACAATATTGTTATTCATTTTATTGCAAAAACAGAGAACCATAAGTTTCTTCTTCCTCCCATGCTTGTTGATCATTTTGCCTGTAATAATTTTCCTATCATGATCGCAAATCAGATCATTAACCCATTCAAAAAAAAGACAACCATTACTTTGAAAAATTCAATGTTCAAACCTCCTTCCAGAAGGTCTTCATCAAAGAACTAATTAGAGTAATTTAGTAATTTAGCCAAATTATAAATAACTAAGTTACCCTCATGTGGGACTGACATGAAAGTTTGACGAGAGGTAAAAATTTAAAATAGTTGGAAGGTACTTAAAATAAAAAAATTATGAAATTGGGGTGCCAAAATTGAGCATTAGAAAGTTAAGGTGTCAATAAAGTAATTTAGCTAAATTGTAATTGACTGAGTTACCCTCACGTGGCCCCCCATGAAAGTTTGACTGGAGGTAAATGTTCAAAATTGATGGTAAGGTGCTTAAAAGGAGCAATTTATGAAGTTAGAATGCCAAATTTGAACATTGAAAAGTTAAGGTTCCAAAAATGTCCCATGCTATAGTTTAGATGCCATTAGAGTAATTTTGGTACGTTTGATTTCGTAGAGAGCTCCCAAATGAAAAGAAGAAAAAAAGCTTAGTGTGGGCCCGGTTGCTTGGGAGAAGGAATATTCTCTCTTACAATTGGTTGTAATTTGTATCTATGCTTTTGTCCCATAGACGAGGCATATATATTTTGTACTTGCTAAATTAATATTGTTATAATGATGATGTGTATTACTTGAGACTTGGATACGTTAATGATATGTTATTCATGAGATTAGGTTTGAATACACATAATTAGATGTTTGGTGATGAGAGTTTTTTTGAATAATCATATTCGGTGATTTATTTAATCATTAGGTATACTATTACAATTTACAAGTTTAAAAGGAGACGTTGGATGCGGATCTAGAACACATAATGCAAATATTTCATAATATCCCGTAATACCATGTAGATATAGAAATATATGCATGAGATATTGACTATGAAAAATATTTCATGTATTCTTTCATAATTTTTAGGCAGTACAGAACAGTACGAGATATCATTAGGAGATCGATATGAATTCTTTGGATGTAGTATCCAAAATTGATCCAAGAACCATTCAATTTTTTTCATGTCTTCGAAACTATATCACATTAGTGTCTTGTGTGTACGTCATAATCTCACCTTAATGTTATTACCTCCGGGTTCTATTAGGTTGGTTCTCATCCTCTACCTCTGTAAACTACTCGTTCTCCTCAGCATCGATGGGTTGTAATGATGCTTTGAAGTTCGTATCATCATGAGTTTCAGGACCTCCACCTCCATCGAGTTATCATTGTCTAATGCGTCACTCGCCTCCTTAGACTTTTCTTCCTTATCTTTCAACAAAGAATTTCATCAAATTTCACATCACACCTCGTGAATTTTTTGGATCCCACAACTTGTAGCATTTTGACTACATGTTTGAATTCCAAGAAAATGCACTTCGACTTCGACTCATAAATGACTAGCTCTCCTCTCCATACCTCCTCAGGAATCTTAAGATCGATGGATGTAGATGTTAATTTGTTGAACAAATAGCACGCATAACTCTCTTTTTCCCAAAATTCCTCCATAAGATTGACCTGCAACTATATATTCTTGGCTCTCACTAGTAGTGCCATATTCATCAACTATGTTATCCCATTATGTTATGGACATTCTGGAACTGTCCATTGTCTTTATATGCTCTGCTCTCTACAATAGCCCTAAAACTTTATCAAGGTATATTCGTCTCCATTATCTGCCCGCAAATACTTCATTGTTTTCCTCTTTTGCTTCTCCACAACTGTCTTCAACTCTCTGAATATAACAAACACCTTTGACTTGTGGTTGAGGTAATAAATTCATTCTTTTAGTAAGAAGTTATCTAGAAGGTGACGTAGTACTCGACACCTCCCTTTGATCGAACCGGTGATGGCCACATACGTCCGAGTGAATGTAATTGAAGATTTCTTTAGTTTTGTGCATCGTATGTTCTAGGCAAGGGGAGTGATCGGCTTCCGGGTTTTCTATGTGTGTTTTCTTATTCGATAGGCGATTTCTTTTTCTTATTCTTCGACATATTTTTCTCTTTTCCCCATTTCAGATTTAGCTTTCAGTTCTGACCTTCTTATGAGATAATTGGTTATGGGTTGGGCTCTAGCTATACAATTTTAGTACAACTGACGAGCAACAGAAAAGAAAATTGATAACACCTATTAAATATGAGCTAAAAAAGGCATATCACGACACGAGGCTCCCACTAATGTAGGATCCGAGACACTGTTCTAAAAGGCGGTTAGATGGCGCCTAGGCAACGCCTAGGCGATAGGCACCTGGTGCCCGCCCGAAGCCCGCCTAGGCGTCTGCCTAGTCTCCCCGACGTTCGGCTATTCATGTTTTAGGGTTTTATGAATTTTTTCTACAATTTTTAGTAGTTTTTTTTTTGTTTTTTTTATTTATTTTTGAACCGTCTAGATCTAGACGTCCGCCTAGGATGTCGCCTAGGTGGCCTAGGCGCTAGGCGACGGATGCCTGTCCGACTAGCGCCTAGCGCTTTTCACAGCCTTGGTCCAAGAAGGGTCAAAATGTAAGCAGCCTTACCCCTCAAATCATCCCGATGTATGAGCTGTGCAATGCCTTACCTACCAGATATCAAGTAACACAAATAAAACACCAAGGTTAATGGCAATACCGATAGCTACTGTAAGTCCTAAAACACAAAACACTTGAAACCATAATGAACTTCAGCGAGTCAAGACATGAGTTTTGCCATGGCACTCCAATCAGTTCCAAAATAGGGGGTTCAACTACAAACTGGACTCTGGACTGAGTACAACAAAACTAAATCTTTCTTATAAAGCTACAGATGAAATCGTTAACTAATAACTCGATAACCTTTTTTTCTCCTTTTCTTTGACAGATTTAACAATGATCCGCCTCCTTTTTGTTCAAGAGATCCACCGATCTTTTCCACCTAAATATGAACAAATATTTCCAAGTCCAAGGCTACCAACGCAAAACCCTACTTGTGGTTAAAAAAAGATCAAATCTTTGAGTTGAAGACTGCTAACAATCACGAAATATCACCCAAAAGTACAAAAAAAATTGCAACAAAAAGTAAGGGAAAGTCGCCAACACAAAACCCTAAAATAACACAACAAAAAGGAGCAATTTTTATGGCGATTTCGAGAACACGACAAGTTGAAAGAGAGAGATTGACGAAAGATACGAACCTATAAACCCCCGGCTCCGGATTCTCCAAATCTAGTGTTAGGGTTTCTTTGGTGGGGTTACAGGAAAAAATGGAGATGAGCAGAAAACAAAAAAGAAATAAAAGAAAAAGAAATGGTACGTTTGATTTGGTAGAGAGCTCCCGAATGAAAAGAAGAAAAAAAAAACTGAGTAAATGTGGGCCCGGTTGCTTGGGAGAAGGAATATTATCTCTCTTGCAATTGGTTGTAATTTGTATCTATGCCTTTGTCCCATAGACGAGCCATATAAATTTTGTACTTTCTAAATTAATATTGTTATGACGATGATGTGTGTTACTTGAGATTTGGATACGTTAATGATATGTTATTCATGAGATTGGGTTTGAATACACATAATTAGATGGTTGGTGATGAGAGTTTTTTGAATAATCATGTTTGGTGATTTATTTAACCATTAGGTATACAATTACAATTTACAAGTTTCAAAGGAGGGGTTGGATGCGGATTCAGATCTCCAGATGCCAAATATTTCATAATATCATGTAAATATAAAAAAATACATAAGATATTAAAATATATGCACGAGATATTGACCATGGAAAAGAATTCATGCATTCTTCCACATTTTTATGATAGTACGAAAAACTACAATATATCATTTGGAGATCTGAGCGAGTCTAAGAACTATCCAATATTAACAAATATTTACATGTCTTCAAAATCATATAGTATTGATGCATTGTGTGTACGTTGTAATTGTTAGCTTGTTTGAGCAAAAGTTCAACTTTATTTTTTTTTAGTCCCAGATCGGGTGGACCAACCCCTCCTTGTATGTATATATTAGTTCCTCTTCATTGCTTTCTTAAAGATGTTGTATGGGAACCCCTTGGGCCACACGCACGCGTCGCCGCCGTCGTCTGGCCCGGCTCGGCTCGCGTAACGGGTGTGGATACGTGCCCACACCTGCGGGCTCCGAATGCCGATCCAATTTGCTCTTCGGGTTCGGACTGGGATCCAAAATCTTTTTGCTGCTCTTTATTGTTTGAACCCATTTGACTTATTCAAATTTTGAACGTTTTCTGTAACAGTTCATTTGACAGCTTTCCTCCACGTTTCTTTCCTTTTTGAAATTGTTCCTTAATGACCTGTTTATGAGACTTTATTGTCCTGTCCCGTGGCTGTGTCTTGAGACTGCCTATATACTGTGGTCTCTTCCTTCTTCATTTTTTACAGAAAACTCTCCTACGTGAAACCTCTCTCTCTCTCTCTCTCTCTCTCTCAAACCATTATGTTCTCTAAATCCTTGCTCTGGACAGAGCTAAGTTCGGTCTCTCTCTCCGAGTTGTGTGCAACGAAGAGAAGCCGGTAGTCAGGGGGGTTTACCACTAGGAGCTTCCGAGATACGTCTGCACATAGACCTCGGATCAACTCTTAGGGTAGTGCTTCGTGTACGACTTCCCCGGAGGTCGGTAACAATTTTTTTTTGTTTCTTTGTTCTCTTATAAATCTCTGGAAAGTAATATATTTATATTATAAGTATTTATTTAACAATCTAAGAGTTGATCCCGATTTACTGTTAGGTAAAATATTTGTTAATCGTAGAATAACAAGTTCACAGTTGTTTAATTTGGTTATCTGCAATAAAATCATTTCTACTGTAGCAATAAAATTAGCAATAAAATTATTTCTACTGTAGTAATAAAATTAGCAATAAAATTATTTCTACTGTAGCAATAAAATTATTTCTACTAGAGCAATAAAATTAGCAATAAAATTATTTATACTATAGCAATACAATTAGCAATAAAATTATTTCTGTTATACCTTACTTGCTTAATCTGGTTGTTTGTTTGCAACTATATTGTTCATAGTCGTTTAAAGACACTATAGCAATTTTGTGACTAGCAAATAATTAAATAACTTTACTAGTTTTTTATTTGAATAAGATTCTGAAACAACTTGTATCATTTTTAAATTATAATTGATCAAGTTCTTACATATCAAGTTGCTTAAATACCTTGCCTTGTGATAATAGTGTTTGAGCATATTTCTACTGCATCTTAGAACAATACAAATTATTTTCTAGAAGTAAATAAATAGTTAAAGTGAAACTGCAAATTCCTTGAGTCTTAATTCTGAAAGTAGAGATAAATTTGGGAATAAGCCGAAAGGGTCCTTCTGTCAACCGGGTATAAATAGCCCTAAGCGACACGGTATGTAAGTGTCTTCGGACCACCGCTAGCTGGGAACCGGCCCCTACAGCTAACCCAAGTTAATATATATTTGATAGACTAAAGATTTTAAGATTGATTAGCAAAATCACTTGAACTATTTTTCCAATCATTGGACATTATTATTGAGTAAATACATATCTTTCAGTTTTAGTTTTTCTCAATAGCAATCATGACTGGCAAGGATGATACTTTCACTGCTAAACCTGCTAAGTTCAACGGGACCTACTTTAAGAGATGGTAGAGTCAAATGAAGTTTTGGCTCACAACTTTAGGGCTGATCTTAGCCATTGATGGTTCCACACCCAACACAAATGATTCTGATGACACCGAGTCTGGCGTAGGAGTGTCCAAATCCACCAGCTCCTCTAAACCCAAAACACCTAAGGAAATAGACTACCACTGCTTCCATAGAATTCTAAGCGCTTTGTCTGAATCATTATATGACATATTCTTTGAATATAAGAGTGCTAAAGAACTTTGAAAAGCTTTGAAAGATGAATATAGCTGTGATGATGTTGGAATCGAAAGATTCAATTTCTCCTCATTCAACAGATATTTTATGATAGATAATAAATCCATGAATGACCAAATACATGAATTCCAATAATATCTTAGGCATATTCAAGCCAAATATACTTTCTTTTCTACTGAGTATAAAATAGCATGTTTGGTAGACAAGCTCCCTCCTTCTTGGTCTGATGTTAAGAAAGATCTTATTCATACACAAAGTGACCTTACCTTTGCTCAAGTACTAAAGAAAATTAGAACAGAAGAACAAATTAGGCTAAGGTCTAACCCTAAGCCTGAGTCTAAAGCTAAGGTAAACCTTGTAGAATCCCAAGGCAAACCCAAGCCTCATCATCACCACAAACCCAAAAGGAACCTCTTCAAGAAGAAGCAGAACCCTCAGCCTCACCACCAAAACCATCACCACTATAAACCAAGAAACTTCGGTCAGACTCAGGATCAGAAGAGATTTTGTTTTGTGTGTGGTAAAATAAACCATATAGCTACCAACTGTTTCCATAGGAAGAAGGAAAATGTTCAGACTTCGTATAAAGGGAAACGTCTAGTCAAACCAGAAGCAAATATGCTTCTCAACGGCTCTTCTAGATCCTTCATGTCTGTAAGCTATCAATCCTTAGTCAATATTTTCTACCATTCTGACGATTGGTGGTTGGATTTTGGAGCTAATGTTCATGTTTTCTTTGATCGCTCATGTTTTTCAAACTATTAGGAATCAGGTGAAGGAGGTATAACTCTAGGAGATGGCTTGTAAACCCCCAGATTTTGCAAGAATTATTAAAATTGGATTTTTCGTAATTTTCTGGAATTTTTTGTAATTTTCTGTAATTAAAATAAGGGTTTTAATTATTAAATAATTTTTAATTATTAATAAATAATATTAAAATATTATGAAAATAATATTTTTGGGTGTAAAATGAAAAACTGGACTTAGGGTAATTTTTCTGGAATTTATTGGACCTCAGACCTATTTTTAATTACCTAACAACTATTTATTTATTTATTATTATTATTATTATTATTATTATTATTATCCGGCCCGTAAACTGGCCCAGCCCGCGGCCCACTAACCCCGGCCCAGCCCACGGCTTACCGGGTCGGGTCGGGTCCACCCGAACCCGACCCGAACCCATACCCGGCTGACCCGTTCCTCTTCTCCCCGCAGCCCGCGTTTTCCGGCGCCTCTGCCGCATGCGCCGCCCCGCCCGGCCACGCAGCTCCTCCCCCTCCGCCTTGCCCGACTCTCCACCGCCCCTTTAAATCCCCTCACCGTCGACCCTCTCCCCCTCCGGTCACCTCGCACCTCCGCCCAGACCTCACCACCGCCGCCGTCCCGCTCCGGCGCCACCACCGCCTCGCCCTCAGCCAGCCGCTGCTCCTCCTTCCTCCTCCTTCTCCCCGCCTTTCTCCCAGCAGCCGCCTCCCTCGGCCCCAGCGTCTCCCTCTCCCCTCCACGGCAGCTCCGCCGGACGCCCGAGCCGACAGCGCCTCCACCGGCCAGCCCAGCGCCGCCCAGCCCCGGTCGACCTTCCCGCCGCCGTGCCGTCCGCCTGAGCGCCGCCGAGTCCAGCAAACCCTAACCCTAACTCCCAATTCTTCGTGTCGACGTGTCGGACATGACACGGACACAAAAATTCCCGATTTCTCGAGCCCTGTTCAGGTACTCATATCTTTCTTCTCGCTGCCCCGTTTTCAATTCCGTAAATGGCGTTGTGAAGCCTGTATGACCCTCTCGGTGCCTGGATAAACCGCTCGGGACATCGCGTCCTGTGGTGATCGCACACAGCGATCCAAAAACATAAAAAATATCGACCCGATTCACCCCGAAACTGGTACGCCCCGCCAAACGGGACGACTTGGTCGTGCGCGGTCTTCACAGATACGTGCGCAGCGTTGATACGGACGTGTGGGATTTCGCGGAAGTCGATTCGGATGTGCGTGCACACCGGGATCAACGCGTATCCGCGGACACCGCCCCGTATCCGCCTTTTCTGATTCATGCCCTAACTTTCTGTACACATGTCGGATCGAGACAAAACTTACGCCATCGGACTCGTAGCGATACGCTGGTCCTGTGGGTCAAGTTTGGTTCGATTCTGAGAACGTTGACGAAATCGCGTGTCGTGGGCCCCATAGGCCCCACTCGACGGGCAATTTTGTGATCGGCTCATCAGAATCCAATTCTGGAAGTTCCGTTGGGTTCGTATCATCGTTCTTGACCTGTTGACACTAAGTTTGGTGAATTTGGAGACCTTTGACCCTGACACGTTTTTCGGTGCAAAGCGGGCCACCTACGGACCCCGTTTTGACCCGAAACTGTCGTTTTTGCCCTTATCTCCAAATTGGACCCAAGGACAGGCGTTTCTAGCTATTTGATATCTTTTGAGCATGATGGTAATATTTATTTCAGCATCCGGAGTCATTTCTGGAAATTCCTCGAGAACACAACTGTAATTGGATCCAAACATCAGGCAAGTACCTGCACTTCAAGTTTAATCTTTATATTGTGATAATTAATTTCTTGCTCTACTAGTACCCTTGGTTGTTACACGTAGTGTTAGAATACTGGATTTTATGTCTTGAATATTGTATTTCATGTCTTGCTTTTCGTGTCGGGTGGGAGAATACTAGGAGGCATGTAGTTTATCCTTCCCCCTGTCGTGACTGCTAGCTATTGGTACGCGACTGTACCATCAGCCTGATACTCGATTATTCATATCTGATAGTCGTCTATGACGGCCTGATTAGCCTTATAACCCCCTACATGCCAACTATGTATTCTAAATACACAAGTTCACGCACATAGTTTCTTGTCGTGTTGTAGTTCTTGTTGTCTTGTTACAGTTACATTTCCTGTCACATTTTATTTCTGTTTTACTCATATTCCTGGTTTATAGCAATTAATCATGTTTTACTTATAGTCCTGATTTATAGCATTATTTCTCAGTTAATTTCACTATTTATTTATGCATAATCTCAACATGATGCTTAGTCAGTTATTTTCTACCTGTCACAAATATTTAGTTTAGATCTTGTTGTGCATTGTGTACTTTGCTCCTTTCCTGACTGGATCCGTTGTTTTAGGCGATGATGAGAACTTTGTCCCCACCTTTTATGGCCCATATGAGGTAGCAGGTGATACAGTTGAGAAGCCGGTTCCCACTCAGGAGACTACCTTTGAGGAGTAGTAGCCAGTTAGTTAGTTTTTCCCTTTCAGCATAATACTCGAGTTTGTCCCCGATTTATCTTCTGGATTCTGTATTAAACTATGGATTTGTATATCACATTTATTCATTTGAAATCTTAGCATTCCTATTTCCTGTGATTATTCTTGCCTGTTTATTATTGTGGATGAGATAGATATTTATTGATCCCAGAAAATGACCTAGACAGCGTACTACCGCCGACACTGCGGCGTAGGCTGGACGTGCCCACGCACTCGTGCCCGAATATCCGGGTGCGGGTCGTGACACGTTTTTGTGTTGGCCCATGCAGGTCAACGACTAAATTGTTCGGTTTCAACTCAGGGACCGAACAGGCCTGCAATAAGATAAGAATAAGTTTAGGATCTCATCCACTTGCTTGAATCGTTCTTGACATCTATCTCGGATTCGAATTAATTCCTTGACTTGCATCCTGCCTTGATTCCTGTGCGCCTTTAGCGTTTATTTTGGATGCAGAGTAAAGGATCTACCAGCAAGCGACGAGGTTCCTACAAGATCACCACGGGATGCTCTACCAGCATGACCGTGGAGAACGCACAGACTCTTGGAGCAGCTAATGCGCGTAAGTGATTTTTTGCTGCAGTTCCTAGTATTGTTTAGCTTGTGCCTATTGGTTCGTGACCTCAGCCCCAACCTAGAAATTTTGAACTTGCTAATAACCTGGTATGCTTTATTTTGATAACTATAGAGATCATAGAGTCTTTTGTTATTTGTGCTTATTGTAGGTTGTTTTGTGTACTTAAATAATTTGTACCTCCTTTCATCATCATCTAGCGCACTTAATTTTGCTGTACTTGATTTATGCTGCTATTCTATAGCCTAGATTTGAAAGCTTACTCTTTATCGAGCTTGTTCATGACCAGTGTATTATTGGGGAGGCCCACAATGATACATTTCAGAATCAGTGTATTACGGTCTGATCAACCATAGTGCGCTTGATTCGCCCTTCGAAATAATACTTTACGTGGATTGAGATATATAGTTGACTAGTAAACTTGCCCTCTAGATATGTCCGAGCATATCGTATCGATTACATAACTATATTAATACGAGCATGTGAATAAGAATTTCTAAGATAGGATTCAATCCACAACTGCTTGACAATTTCCATTTGAATTTTTCAAACGCCTTGATCCCTATACTTCTGTTCTATCACCTCACCCTTGAACTCTTTATTATTGATCTTCGTCTTCCCTTATTTCAGAAAGACGAAATCTCGTGCTTGGTATAAGTTTGATGCATAGAGAATACTAGACATGCCCCATAGGCCGATCACATACTTGAGGATTATTCTTTCGAAATTAAGGACATATCATATGAGATATGATCGGCGTTGAAGTTTCGAGGATTGAATGACATGAGTAAACATATTAAGAAATATTTTCTTAAGGTATATAGCCTTTTGTGATGGATGGGTAAATTCTAAGTTGGATAGCAGTGCATTGTCAACTCGAGATAAATTTCTTTGTGACCGAGTAAGATTAGATTGAGAGAGGTTCAAGCCATTCCAATTTTGAAAATTTAGAGGAGTGACTAAGATGATTAATGAATTGATATCGAGGACCCAATAGTTATACCTTAGGTACATGATTTAAATTTTGAATAATGAAGGAAAAATCATCAAACTTGAATCTAGAGGATATATAATTCAGACTTGAACATTGGTGGACTACACTTAAATTATTTCTCAATTTGATGGTTGGACTACCTAGTTGGATTATTGAGGATGTGAATAAAATTTAAAAAGTTGAAGCATACAATTGTGAATGGGAATACTATTAGACTCGAATCACCTCTAGAGGAAATTATGATAGTTACACTCGTGAGGCAAATTATAAGCGTATACAAATCTTGAAGATGCTATATGGACTTAATTTAAGATTGTCTGTGGATAATTTGAGAAAGTAAGAAGTGATAACCATAGGTTGAATTTTTGATTGAACCGTAGTCATCTTAACCTCGATAATGAGACAAGATTAGGATTTTAATTGTCGCAAGGAGATTGCGATTGACTGCTTTATGTACATGAAGGGTTAACAGAGTATGGCTTAATTTTAAATTTTGAGGACAAATTTTTTTTATAAGTTGGGTAGATTGTAAACCCCCAGATTTTGCAAGAATTATTAAAATTGGATTTTTCGTAATTTTTTGAAATTTTCTGTAATTAAAATCAGGATTTTAATTATTAAATAATTTTTAATTGTTAATAAATAATATTAAAATATTATGAAAATAATATTTTTGGGTGTAAAATGAAAAACTGGACTTAGGATAATTTTTCTGAAATTTATTGGACCTCGGACCTATTTTTAATTACCTAACAACTATTTATTTATTATTATTATTATTATTATTATTGTTGTTGTTATCTGGCCCGTAAACTGGCCCAGCCCGCGGCCCACTAACCCCGGCCCAGCCCACGGCTTACCGGGTCGGGTCGGGTCCACCCGAACCCGACCCGAACCCATACCCGGTTGATCCGTTCCTCTTCTCCCCGCAGCCCGCGTTTTCCGGCGCCTACGCCGCCTGCGCCGCCCCGCCCGGCCACGCAGCTCCGCCCCCTCCGCCTTGCCCGACTCTCCCCCGCCCCTTTAAATCCCCTCACCGTCGACCCTCTCCCCCTCCGGTCACCTCACACCTCCGCCCAGACCTCACCACCGCCGCCGTCCCGCTCCGGGGCCACCACCGCCTCGCCCTCGGCCAGCCGCTGCTCCTCCTTCCTCCTCCTTCTCCCCGCCGTTCTCCGCCAGCAGCCACCTCCCTCGGCCCCAGCGTCTCCCTCTCCTCTCCCCTCCACGGCAGCTCCGTCGGACGCCCGAGCCGACAGCACCTCCGCCGGCCAGCCCAGCGCCGCCCAGCCCCGGTCGACCTCCCCGCCGCCGTGCCGTCCGCCTGAGCGCCGCCGAGTCCAGCAAACCCTAACCTAACTCCCAATTCTTCGTGTCGGCGTGTCGGACACGATGCGGACACAAAAATTCCTGATTTCTCGAGTCCTGTTCACGTACTCATATCTTTCTCCTCGCTGTCCCGTTTTTAATTCCGTAAATGGCATTGTGAAGCCTGTATGACCCTCTCGGTGCCCGGACAAACCGCTCGGGGCATCGCGTCCTGTGGTGATCGCACACCGCGATCCAAAAATAGGAAAAATATCGACCCGATTCACCCCGAAACTGGGTACGCCCCGCCAAACGGGACGACTTGGTCGCGCGCGGTCTTCACAGATACGTGCGCAGCGTTGATACGGACGTGTGGGATTTCGCAGAAGTCGATTTGGGTGTGCGTGCACACCGGGATCAACGCGTATCCGCGGACACCGCCCCGTATCCGCCTTTTCTGATTCACGCCCTAACTTTCTGTACACACGTCGGATCGAGACGAAACTTGTGCCATCGGACTCGTAGCGATACGCTGGTCCTGTGGTCAAGTTTGGTTCAATTCTGAGAACGTTGACGAAATCGTGTGTCGTGGGCCCCATAGGCCCCACTCGACGGGCGATTTTGTGATCGGCTCATCGGAATCCAATTCTGGAAGTTCCGTTGGGTTCGTATCATCGTTTCTGACCTGTTGACACTAAGTTTGGTGAATTTGGAGACCTTTGACCCTGACACATTTTTCGGTGCAAAGTGGGTCACCTACGGACCCCGTTTTGACCCGAAACTGCCGTTTTTGCCCTTGTCTCCAAATTGGACCCAAGGACAGGCGTTTCTAGATATTTGATATCTTCTGAGCATGATGGTAATGTTTATTTCAGCATCCGGAGTCATTTCTAGAAATTCCTTGAGAACACAACTGTAATTGGATCCAAACATCAGGCAAGTACCTGCACTTCAAGTTTAATCTTTATATTGTGATAATTAATTCCTTGCTCTACTAGTACCCTTGGTTGTTACACGTAGTGTTAGAATACTAGATTTCATGTCTTGAATATTGTATTTCATGTCTTGTTTTTCGTGTCGGGTGGGAGAATACTAGGAGGCATGTAGTTTACCCTTCCCCCTGTCGTGACTGCTAGCTGTTGGTACGCGACTGTACCATCAGCCTGATACTCGATTATTCATGTCTGATAGTCGTCTATGACGGCCTGATTAGCCTTATAACCCCCTACATGCCAACTATGTATTCTAAATACATAAGTTCACGCACATAGTTTCTTGTCGTGTTGCAGTTCTTATTGTCTTGTTACAGTTACATTTTCTGTCATATTTTATTCCTGTTTTACTCATATTCCTGGTTTATAGCAATTAATCATGTTTTACTTATAGTCCTGATTTATAGCATTATTTCTTAGTTAATTTTACTATTTATTTATGCATAATCTCGACATGATGCTTAGTCAGTTATTTTCTACCTGTCACAAATATTTAGTTTAGATCTTGTTGTGCATTGTGTACTTTGCTTCTTTTCTGACTGGATCCGTTATTTTAGGCGATGATGAGAACTTTGTCCCCACCTTTTATGGCCCATATGAGGTAGCAGGTGATACAGTTGAGAAGCCGGTTCCCACTCAGGAGACTACCTTTGAGGAGTAGTAACCAGTTAGTTAGTTTTTCCCTTTCAGCATAATACTCGGGTTTGTCCCCGATTTATCTTCTGGATTCTGTATTAAACTATGGATTTGTATATCACATTTATTCATTTGAAATCTTAGCATTCCTATTTCCTGTGATTATTCTTGCCTGTTTATTATTGTGGATGAGATAGATATTTATTGATCCCAGAAAATGACCTAGACAGCGTACTACCGCCGACACTGCGGCGTAGGCTGGACGTGCCCACGCACTCGTGCCCGAATATCCGGGTACGGGTCGTGACATGGCTCAGTGGCACAGATTATAGGAAGAGGAAGAATAAATCTAAAGATGACATCATAAATTTTTTTGACTCTTCATGATGTATTACATGTGCCGTCTATCAGAAGAAATTTAGTTAGTGGATCTCTTCTTGTAGCTTCAGGGTACAAGATTGTTATAGAAGCAAATAAAGTAGTATTTTCTAAGAATGACTCTTTTATTGAAAAATGATTTGTAAGAGATGGTCTTTTTATTTTGAGTACCGTGAATAAAATTTTAGATCCTTCCTTTGTTGTTTCAAATGTAGAAAAAATGTATGGAACAGTAGATTAGGTCATGTGAATCTAGGTTCCCTAAGAATGATGATGAACTTAGATCTTATTTCTAAGACTCCAATAGATGATAAACATAAGTGTGAGATCTGTGTTCAAGTCAAACATACTAGGCTACCTTTCAAATCTGTAGAAAGAAACTCTGACCTTCTAGAGCTAATTTATAGTGATGTGTGTGACTCAAATAGGATTTTGACCCGAGGTTGTAGAAAATACTTTGTTACCTTTATAGATGATCATTCAAAGTATTGTTATACATATCTTCTCAGAACCAAAGATGAAGTTCTAGACAGATTTAAAGTCTATAAATCTGAAGCTGAGAACCAGTTAGAGAGAAAGATTAAGATTCTTAGATCAGATCGTGGTGGAGAGTATACATCAAATGATATGACCATTTTCTGTGAAGAACACGGAATAATCCATGAGGTAACTGCTCCATATTTACCACAGTCAAAGGAGTTGCTGAAAGAAAGAATCGTACCCTGTTAGACATGATGAATGTCATGCTCCTCAGCTCAGGTGCTCCCGATAATTTGTGGGGAGAAGCATTATTATCGGCATGTTACATCCTTAATAGGATTCCTAGTAAGTCTAATGATAAGACTCCATATGAATTATAGAAATGTAGAGCTCCTAGGATCCACTATCTCAAAGTTTGGGGATGTTTGACTAAAGTAGGAATTCCTGAACCTAAAAAAAGGAAGATTGGACCTAAGACTGTAGACGCTGTATTGTTACTAGATTTATTGTTGCTCACTCAGAAGTAAATAAAATCTCTAATAATAGATTTATTATTACTCACTCAGAAGTAAATAAAATCTCTAACAATACTATTATAAAAGCAAGAGACACAGTTTACTTTGAGAATATATATCCCTTCAAAGATAAAATTTCTTCCTCTCCCTCCAACTTCTCTCTTGCTCCGTCCACTAGCTCTCATGTTCAAATATCTAGTTCACAACCCGAACAGAATATAGAACCTATGAGTAAAAGAGAAATGATTGAAAAAAACTTAGGAGAAAGTTTCTTCACCTTTTTGATAGAGGGTGATCCCTCAACTTATGAAGAAGCAATATCTTCTCCCGATGCCCCCTTCTTGAAAGAAGCCATTAACAGTGAGTATAACTCCATCATGAAAAACAATACTTGGTTTCTAGTAGACCTACCTTTAGGTAGTAAACCCATAGGTTGTAAGTGGATATTCAAAAAGAAACTAAGAGCTGATGGTACCATAGAGAAATAAGGCTAGATTAGTAGCCAAAGGTTTTACCCAGAAAAATGGACTAGATTATTTTGATACATACTGTCATGTAGCTAGGATCACCTCTATTAGAACCCTTCTAGCCTTAGCATCCATTCATAATATGATAATCCATCAAATGGATGTAAAGACAGCATTTCTAAATGGGGACCTAGAGGAAGAAATCTATATGGAGTAACCTAAATGTTTCATTGCTAAAGGCCAAGAAAAAAAGTTTGCAGATTAGTTAAATATCTTTATGGACTAAAGCAAGCTCCCAAATAATAGCACAACAAATTTGACATAGTCATTTCAGAATATGGTTTTGTGCCAAATGAGTATGAAAAATGTGTATACTCCTAAATTTTAGATGAAAGTTGTGTCATCGTATATTGTATGTAGATGACATCCTTATTTTTGGATCATCACTAGAATTGATTACTAATACCAAGGACTACTTATCCAACCAGTTTGATATGAAAGATCTAGGTGAAGCCAACTTGATTCTAGGCATGCAACTGTCCAAGTACAAGGAGGGCTATACTCTATCCTTAGCACACTCTATCGAGAAAATGCTAAGAAAATTTGAATATTTTGATAAGAAACCTGTTCTTACTCCTTATGATAGTAGTGTTATTCTCAAGAAGAATGAGGGTTCTCCCATGGAACAACACAGATATTCTCAGATGATAGGCTCTCTCATGTATATATCAAACATGACCAGACCTGATATTACATTTGCTATTGGGAGACTAAATAGATATACTAGTAACCCAAATCAGTTATATTGGACAGCATTAGAAAGAGTATTTAAATATCTTAGGGGTACTCTAGATTATATGTTGCACTATACTAGACACCCTGATATCATAGAAGGTTATTCAGATGCAAACTGGGTAACTGACTCACATGATGTAAAATCCACTACTGGATATGTTTTTACTCTAGGAGGAGCTACAATCTCCTGGGGCTCATGTAAACAAACTATCATAGCTAGGAGTACAATGGACTCCGAAATGATAGCCTTGGACACTACATATACAGAAGCAGAATGGCTAAGAAATCTTATTATGCATATACCTGTTTCTATTAATTATGTTCATGCAATTTCTATAAACTATGATAATAAATCTGTTATGGAACTACTAAAGCATGATTCTGTGAATGCTAAGATGAACAGGCACCTGCAGCTGCACTTCAAGTCTATAAAGAGCCTATTGGGCGAATATGTGGTTCTTGACTATATAAAGTCAGAAAAGAACCTTGCAGACCACTTGACGAAGGGTCTGTCTAGGACTTTGATCTTAGAATCATCAAGGGGGATGGGGTTAAGCCCATAAGTAAACTCACCAGCAGTGGCAACCCAACCGAGTCTGACTGGAGATCCCAAGAAGTCGGTTCAATGGGTAGGAACAAGCTGGACTTAGGTAACTTTTATGGAACACTGACCCGAGATTAAAAACTCATTCTATAATGCCCAAGTGGCAGTACATGCGTACAATGATTCCCCATCCCTATGGTGACAGTGTTCTTGAGTGATATAGTTAGGATGATTTTTTTAAAACTCTTAATAGGTCCAAGATGATATGCGGGGTTGAAACCTATCACCAACCCTTAAGGACTTACCTATATGAGAGGTCGTGAAGGCCGCGACTATGGGACAGGGCGATCCCAGACAACTCTCATGAATTTGGGATTAGTGCGCATGGACAACCAAAAGCGCCACCCGTTAGACCCAGAACCTCTAGCGTACTATGTGTGCTATTTTTCTGAATCTGATGAAAGAAGTCTGATTCAAGGCATAGTCCATCAAGCGCTTCTTCAGACAAAGACAATTGTCACTAAGTGAGATTCAAGGCTGTAGTCAATCTCATCTATGCATAGTATATACCTACCCAAAAAAAAAACTCTTCCTTTTATTTTCTTTGTCATTTCTATTTCAGAACTTAACCTTTTTGTGGGGGGGGGGGGGGGGGGGGAGGGGGGGATTGTTAGCTTTGCTTGAGCAAAAGCTCAACTTCTTTTTTTCTTTAGTCCCATATCGGGTGGACCAACCCCTCCTTGTATGTATATATTAGTTCATTTTCATTGCTTTCTTAAAGATGTTGTGTGGGGAACCCTTTGGGCCACACGCGTGTGCCGCCACCCGGCCAGGCTCGGTTCGGTTCGACGTGCGTAACGGGTGCGGGTACGTGCCCACACCTGTGGGTGCCGAATGCCGATCCAATTTGCTCTTCTGGTTCGGGCTGGGATACAAAAATCTTTTTGCTGCTCTTTATTTTTTGAACCCATTTGGCTTATTCAAATTTTGAACGTTGAGGCTGTATGTCCAGGTTCATTGAACCTAGTGACAGCTTCTGTAATAGCTCATTTGACAGCTTTCCTCCACTTTTTTCCTTTTTAAATTTGTTCCTTAATGACCTGTTTATGAGACTTTACTGTCATGTCCCGTGGCTGTGTCTTGGGACTGCCTATATACTGTGGTCTCTCCTTCTTTAATTTTTTTACAGAAAACTCTCCTACGTGAAACCTCTCTCTCTCTCTCAAACTATTCTGTTCTCTAAATCCTTGCTGTGGGCAGAGCTAAGTTCGGTCTCTCTCTCCGAGTTGTGTGCAACGAAAAGAACTCGGTAGTCAGGGGGTTTTACCACTAGGAGCTTCCGAGATATGTCTGCACATAGACCTCGGATCAACTCTTAGGGCAGTGCTTCATGCACGACTTCCCCGGAGGCCGGTAATAATTTCCTTTTGTTTCTTTGTTCTCTTATAAATCTCTGGAAAGTAATACATTTATATTATAAGTATTTATTTAATAGTAATCTTTGTAATGTTATTGAGGCCGGGTCATGTTAGGGTTGGTATTCATCCTCCATCTCGATAAACTACTCGTTCTTCTCAAATTCTATGGGTTATGATTGTCACGACCCGATTTCGTAGAATCGTTTGAGGCGTCCCCCGAATCGTGACCGCCGTACGGGCCTGGAGTTACGCCCGCACAAGGCTTTAATGATTTGCATAGCAAGCACATATTCAGAGTACGCAGATAAATTGAAACACAGATTTGAGACATGGAAAAGTTCTCTTTATTGATAATGAACATCTATTACAAACTCCTGAACGAGTCAGCTAATATGCCGAACGGCTTACAAAAGTGTTGACTCAAAATGAGATAGCAGTCCTGTACATTATATCCCTTTTTTAAACTTCAAAAGATATAGACCTCTAGGCTGGAGGATAGCTTTGCCACGGAGCTGCATTTGTGTATGAAGAGTTGCAAGCTTCGGTCTTCAAAATGCTTCTAGGGCGCTGTGAAGGTGCGCTAACAGTTGGACTGGATCGGGTAGACGACTTCGGCTCCTCGCTCGGTTCGCCTTGGTGCGGAGAACCTGTTTCAACGAGGGTCAGCATATCGAAACATGCTAGTGAAGGCGAGCTAGCCGAACTATACCAATCAACACGTTGTTTTAATGAAGCATGCATATTTGTGGGTTTCTATCTTGCCTTAGTTCATTTACAAGTAAGCAGCATATAGAATTTACTGAAATGAACGTGCCACCGTTAGGTGGATTTTACCTGACCGTCTGAATTACCTGCATAATACTTACCATGCCTTCCCTGCCACGAAGACACAAGTTAGTATGCAACAGGTTTAAATATACAGGGGATCACTGGCGGGATGCCATAATGGACGGGGCATAGTACATGAATAAAATAACAAGTTACGCAATGAACAGGGGCGCCACAAGTTATTCCATCCGATACAGGCGACTATTCAGGAGTTCCGTCCGGATCGGATCGGTGCCAGTGCTCCAGCAACCGTCCGCAGAAACTAAGACCTTGTGCACAAGTTGTCCGTGATCAACATATACACTAAGTTAGCAGTTGAGGCAAATCAGGGCAATAACAGGCACATGACAGTAACAGGAGGAGAGCTACTTTTGCACAGTCTCTCTATCAGATTATTGCATTCAGGATGAGTTATGTTCATAGCATAATTTAAAGAAGAGCATACATTCTAACTTGTATTATGCATATGATAAATATTTCCGAGCGAACACGCATGCAAGTAAGTAACCGTTCATAGTTTGATTGACAAGCAGTATTAACCAAGTCTATTCTCTTTTATCTTGGTTTCTTTTATTATTACTTGGTATCGTTTGATCGGGGCGAAGGAGTGAAGCTTGGAAGCAGGGCTAGCTAATCGGGTTGGTAGCCACTCACTTAGATTTTGGAAAGAAGAAGGAAAGAGGTACTTCACGACTCCGCTCGCAAGCCGCCTACTGCTCGTTCACCTGCACACGAACAGCTCGATTAATACTTCTTCCTCTCTTTCCATTCTCGGAATAGAAGTGCAAGTCAATGAACGAAAATAATGAAAACCATCAAAACCGTTCAAGGAAAACAAGCAAATCCCAAAACTAACTCAAAGCACGAAAGCAACAAGCGACATCAAAAACCGAGGCAAATAAAAGATAGCAGCGGAGAGGCCCCTCCTGACTCTGCCGCTAAGCCGGTCCTTGGGGCATAGTCCACTGAATATGGGAATCGATTCCGAAGAAACAAATCCATAATGAGGACGAGTTCTTAATTCAATCTATCCCGATCGAACGATACCGTCTTGTGTTTCTTAGCCGCGCTCCCCGCACCGGGGGAACGGGGCGCTACAGTGATGGTACTTTAAAATTTGTATCATCATGAGTATCAGGACCTCCACCTCCATCGAGTTATCATTGCCTAATGTGTCACTCGATTTTTAGACTTTTCTTCCTCATCTTTCAACAAAGAAGCTCATCAAATTTCACAACACGACTAGTGAATTTTCTGGATTCCACAACTTGCATCATTTTGACTACATGTTTTAATTTCAAGAAAATGTTCTTGACTTTGACTCATAACTAACTAAATCTCATCTCCATAACTCCTCATGAACCTTAAGATCGATGGTTGTAGATGTTGATCTGTTGACCAAATAGCACGCATTATTCTCTCTCTTTTTTTGCCCAAAAGCCATCCGTAATATCGACCTGCAAATACATACTCTTAGCTCTCTATAATAGTGTCATATTCATGTACTTTGCTACCATATTTTGTTATGGACATCCTGGAACTGTCTATTGTTTCTATATGCCCTACTCTCTACAATATTCCTAAAACTTTATCAAGGTGTACTCGTCTCCATTACATGCCCGCAAATACTTTATTGTTCCCCTCTTTTGCTTCTCCACAACCTTCTTTCACTCTCTGAAAATAACAAACACCTTTGACTTGTGGTTGAGGTAATAAATTCATACTTTTCGTAAGAAGTTATCTAGAAGGTGATGTAGTACTCAACGCCTCTCTTTGATTGAACTAGTGATGACCACATACATCCGAGTGAATGTAATTGAGGATTCCTTCGATCTTGTGTACCAGGTCTCTGAAGCCAATTTTTTGTTGTTTGTCCATGTGAAATATTTGCAGAAATCTAGTTTGCACTCTTTTAGGCCTTTTAGCAACGTTTTCTCATGCAACTCATTAAGACCCCTCTCACTCATGTAGCTTAGACACATATATTATAGCCTTGTAGGAACCTCCATCGTTTTCTCTGTAGCAACGACTGTACTGCCAATAGTAGTGTTTTTATTTATTGATAAAAGTTCGACGACAACATATGTCCATTCACAACCACCAAATTGTCCTTCACTATCTTTAGCAAATCTTTCATACTCCAGTCCAAAAATACGCAAAACTGAGCCATGTGGAAATGGTCTGCTAATATGACTTCGGATGGATCCAACCATGTTGGATCCAGTAGAGCGTACTCCATCGTCTAAAAGTAAACTCTAGTCCATGATTACTAATTATCAGACATGTAAACTAATCTTATCCAAAATTATAAGAATCAGGAACTCGTAGAGAAATAAATAAGATTGAAATATTAGTGTTGGAATAATTAAAAGACAATAATGGAAACAAAGTTAATATATACAAGTCCGACTGAAGTCTAACAGAATTTAATCCATTAATATAAGTATTGGAATAAAAACAAGTGCTGAAAAATAACTAAATCCGAGTATCTGATAACTGGATAAGATACACGGATCCCAAAGTAAAAATCCTATCGATAATCAAGGGTAGTCCTCTGGATAGTCCTTTGTGTCATCGAATGATGCAGCTCCTGAATAAACTCTCGGTCCATAATCCTTTGAGTAGATCTCCTCGCTTATTTCAAGAATCCTCGACTAGTGCAGCTCCTGAATAAACTCACTGTTCGTACACCTCTGGGTAGCTCCTCGTCTGTACTCGAGTAGATCAAGGGTTCTCCTCTGGATAGTCCTTTGCATCCTTGATTGGTGCAGCTCCTGAATAGACTTTCATTATGTACTACCCTGGGTAGATCTCCTTGCCTATGCCTGGAAGGAAACCATGTCCAAAAAGGAAAAAATCAAGATACATAATAGTATGTGTGTGTGTGTGTGTGTGTGTGTGTGTGTGTGTGTGTGTGTGTGTGTGTGTGTGTGTGTGTGTGTGTATATATATATATATATATATATATATATATATATATATATATATATATATATATATGGGCACCCGTAGACCGCGGCTCCAACGGAGCCACCCAGCCGCCCACGGGTGGGGGTGGGGGGAGGGGGGGCATTTGAACCCGGGTTGCCACGTCCAGGGACCCCCTGCCCTACCATTGGATTAGAGCCCTGGATATATATATATATATATATATATATATATATATATATATAGAGAGAGAGAGAGAGAGAGAGAGAGAGAGAGCTTTTTGTATATGATAGGTAAAAATGTTAAGACAACAAGAAGTGGTTTGTAAATGAGGCAAACAAAGTCCTTTTAAAGGGTGCCAAAACAACACACACAAAAATAGTTGTACTGTGCATGTGGTATATTGTTCGGTATACTCCCAATACAGTAACGGCTATACAACGACTATAAAATAGTCGTTGGAACATTTATTGTGCTCTGACTATTCGCATGTGGTATATTGATCAGTATACATGACAGTATACTGCCTGATATACTGCTAAGACAAATTGTGTGTTGTTTGCTATACGAAAATGATGTTGAATAGAAAACTAGTGTAATAGTATATCGGTTAGTATACCGTTGATAATCTATTTTGTGAACGGGGCTATCTTAATCAGTGTTATAGGTTTTGTTTTCATTTGTCGCCTACATTTTGTGTTATAGGTGTCACGAACTTACCGATACTCTCGAATTTATAATCCGAGCTATTGATTGCAAAATCACTAAAATTGGCCAGCTTGCGGGTCCCATAGGTTGCGCTTCGAAAAACGTTCTCAGGACATGATGAAAATACCAGGTAATTTGATGATATAAATACAATGACGCAAGTTTCATCACGATCCAAGATTACACAAAAAATTACGACTCTGTATCGACATGGTTGAAACAAAGAATCAACACGAATACGGGCTAAATTCACCGCGCTTGGTCGAAGATTCTCAAATCCTAGAGAAATAAGGTTCTTTTTTAGATCTGAAACATGTCACATGTTCCCAAGTGTTTGTACCATACCATCAAACTTAATTTTGATGTTTTATACACCAATCATATTATTTTTTATGGGTATAACGCCACCACTGAACTCCTTATAGATGTTGAACCACTCCCAATTCAAACACACATGGTATGAACATCTAGAGTCAAGAATCCAAGATCTAGAAAATGTATCCTTCCCGCTGTGCACCATAAGTACATCACATGATAACTCAATATTGGTTTGACCCTGACTGTCATATTCGTTCTCGATTTTCGTATTTTTTATTTTTGAATATTTAAAAAATTTCTCGTAAAACGATATTATGATGTATTTTATTTTTAATTTATTGTATTCATGTATTTATAATTTTATTTTATTATGTGAGACTACGATGGACTACTAGAATACCTTTTGGTGTTGCCATAGACCCGTGTTAGGACCTGTGTATAGAATGGAGAACCCTGAAATTTTTCTGAAATAAATTTTTTTCTTTCGGATCATCCATCGGTAATCCATGAAACTCCACCGGATTTTTCGTCCAAGATATTTTTGTGAATAATGTTTAGATATTTTTATAAATAGTGTTTGATTCACTCTATTATCCATTGGTTTCTTCTAAATTACTCTATTATCCAATGGTTTCTTAATTTTCTTTTAAGTGGATGAGATTGATTTGGGAAGTGACGTAGATCGCCAACATGGCAGATCCAACGATGACGATTAATCCCCTTCATCTATATAAGTCCCTTCATTTTCTCTCCTCTCTCTTTTCTCTCTCTTCATTTCTTTTCTCTTCTCCTTTTCTCTCCAAAGTTCTTTCTTGGGCTTTTAGCTTGGATCTTGGCCTTGAGGCCTAAGAGTGTAATTTCTGAACCCCTCTTGGTGGTGGAGTAGAATAATTAGGCTGAGAGCTCGACATTAGGCAAGTACATCTTATTCAAAGTGATAACCTACTTTTATGTATTTTTGTTTCCTTTGGTATTCATGCTTAAAAATAGTCAAAAATGTGTCTCTTCAAATTGTTTACATCATTTCTATATGACATTTTTGGTTTTGGTCGTTGGTTGAGTTTCGGCTTCCAAAAATCTATTTTATGGAGTATTTTATGGTTTTCATCTTCCAAAACTCAAACTTTTTTAAAACTAATGTTCCCATGTTGTAGGAAATTCAATTTTATTTTATTTTGACCTTTGAAAATTTGAATTTCGAGTTAAAATAAAAATTTTATGGCCGAAACAAGTTTTAGACATTTTTTATGTCTCGGTTGCTGTGTCAATTCGGAAAGCCTAAGGTAATCCATGAAAATTTGATGGATCATCCGAATTTTCACCCAAAACCTATTGTTTCATAACGGATAATCCGTCGGTAATCCGAATTAGGCTTAATTAGGCTGTTTTGGGCTGATTTTGTCTGTTTTTACCCGTTTGGCCATTTTTCTCCTCTTTTTTTTTTTACTGTTTTGATTCCTTAGCATAATATTGTGATATTATATAATTTTGGGAAGTTGTTTTCCCCATATACTTGACATGAGTCCAAGTTCTTCTCGACACAGTAAAATATTTGTTGTTGTTTAATCTATTACATCTTGGCATTGGACAATCGAGTATGAGTCTTGCCCAATGTATCGCATTTTATGAGTTACAAGAACATTCGTCAGTGATAACTCGCGAATTACTCGTACCCATAGATCATCATTCTAAGACGATTCTCGAGTGTCCATGACTTGAGAATTGATAAGATAATTGATTAGTAAACTCATATAGATCATTGGGAGTGGAGGATACTTCGCCCTACCAGTAACTCGTGTCACTATGGCCCCCCAAAGTGGCAGGTACAACCTCGATTGGTGTGGGTTCCTGACCATTATAGTTAGAGTGTTGATGGCACTACTGAGCAGTTATATTTCGTGTCATATGTTGTGCCGGGTAGCGGCATAATCAATTATAAGTTTCATATGTTTTATTGTTTGCTTATGATATGTTATTTCACCTTTACAAGTCGTCGCTCGAATGACCACGCGAGTATCTGCAACATAGGTGGTAGCGAAGTTCCTTAAATTTTATATATTACTAACTAGGATTTGTGATAACCTTATTTAGTTAAAGGTAACAAGCTGTAGGAAATGTTTGGTCGTGCTCTTCTGGCTGTGCGTATTTTATATGCTCGCATATTGTCATATGTGTCGGTAAGTGACCAGGGGCTAAGTTTTGCTCAGTAAAAGATCTACAACTCTGGTCCTTATTTGGTTTAAGGGTTGTGTCTTCCGATTTCGAGTAATTCTCAAGCTCCCTTGTCTCTCGTCGACTCTTTTTTTCTCTATATCTATATTGTTCATCATTTAATTTAGTCTTCCTTATTCCCGAGACGATGCATTGATACCGCACTAGTCTCGCTATTGCATTCAGTTATTATTCTCTTTATTGGGTAGTTGTTGTTTGTTGACTTGGACACGTGAACGATCACGGGGTTGGTTCCTACCTTTTGTCCTTGTTTCGTGTAAGGGTAAGAAATTATTTATATCGTCTATTCACAGGTCTTCGTCTTGTGTTTTTATCATTCACCTTGGACCTCTTTTGTGATACTTGTTATTTGTGATCTGACCCTAATGGTTTTGTATGGTCAGGTTTCCTAGTTAGACTCAAGGATCTACCATCACCTCCCCGGGATGACTCACACTCAGAGGATTGCGACTCAGATTAGCGAGTGGGTCACCTTATTCTCCCACTCTACTTTTGTACTTTTATTTTATGGTGTTTAGCCAAGGACATGCATTAGTCTTTGTTTTTGGGATCTTGTTTCCTCCGTCCTTAGACGACGTAGGTGTATATTTTGAAACTACAACTAGTTGTACATTTACGTATCTGTTTGTATATTCATTTGATGTATTTTTGATATTTTAGCTTTCACGATTATGTATGTAAATGCGTTTGGGATGCCTTACCCATCATATATATGATTTACTCTTTACTACTTCTTGTGTTGATTGGATTGAGATATGATTTGTCTGATCATAAGAGTCGCCAGTGGCATGTAACGTCCGCAACCGCTCGGAGCGTTACGCTAAGTCGGATTGAATCAAACAAATGCTGGTTACATTTGATTTGTTGAATTTTAGGAATAAGTATTGATTGAGTTATTTCATGTGCAGATGGCTAGCGGGTTCGATGGAAATCAGGTGTTCGTTCAGAGCAGTACTGAGATAGCTGAGTTGGAATGATAATGCCATCTTCCTTAGTCCGATCGGTCGGATGATTTGTAGAGCACGGCCTGCTCGCACGGTCATACCAGTTGAGTATATCGCGCTTGCATCGGACCACGGGTTCAAGGGATTGGCCGTATCGGCAGGACAGGATGCCTAACGGGATCAATCATTGTGAGTGGGCTCTTTCCCTTCTCCTCTACTCCTTCATGCCTAATAATATGAAAAACACGTAAATGGCTTGAACACTTGGGCTGAAACATTGGGAATCACTACACTGAGGCGTGCATAGAGTGGACGTCGTTGGCTTGGTAGGATTGTGGCTTGATTTGGTTTGCGCGTTGGATAGTTGGAGCTAGAGTTGGAATATTTCATTTGAAGCAGTTGGTTGAATGATTGGGATTATGCTTGGACAGTTGGATTGAGTCATTGATGTATTGGGAATATCGGGAATCTGGGCGAGCGAGCGTGCATCCGTGTACGAGTATCACTTGGTCGCTTTGTCTTGCAAAGCGAGCAGTTGTGGTTCGAAACCGAACAACTGCATCGGCGAGGGTGTTGTGCCGCTTGATGGGGCATTGTGCCACGAATGGGGCATTGTGTCACTGAAATGGCATTGTGCCATGGGTTAGCTTTGAGCATGGGTGTTGCACCATTGGAAATACTGTGTTGAGAAGAGGCATTGTGCCTATGGAAAATAACTTGGATTTGGTGCCTTGGGCTATATGTTGGAAGAATGGTTATGGATGTTTTGGTTGGATAATTCATGGAACGAGTCTAGGATCGCTTGGTGGGGCGAGAATGTTCGATCCTCTCGTCATACCTACTGTGTCTGCATAGTCACGGACAACCTGCGTGGCACAGGGTTTGGTTTCCTGGAACGGGATGAGGCACCGGGGCACCGGGACCGTTCTACCATGGAGGAAACAATGGGCATCGCGCGATTGGGCGCAGTGCTGGTAGTCCGATACCACCAGGCGGGAGTAGCTGCCCAACCCTGGATCGGGTAGGATTGCCCTATTGATCTTGGTCCGATCAATGTCCTTTATGGCTTTTAGCCAGTGACTCCATATAGTATAGGTGATGGCTTGCTTTTCTTTTGTTGGTTTGGCTTTCGTGTAGGCGCGGCCACCTTGCCTCGGCAAGAGTGTGCACTGTGAGATTTGGATTGTAAATGTTGGTTGAGGATGGATATTGAGGCTTGGGAATGGTTCGATATGTTATCGTGCAAGCGATGGCATTGAGTAGGACGGGTTGCGTGTTAGAATCCTTCGGGTTGCTATATAATTGCTTGTCGATTGGTTTGAGTTGAATGCTTGCATGCTTAAACTGCTTTACTGCTTTCCTTAACATGTCATCCCTATGCCATGAAATGAATCTAGGATTCAAACTAGAAAGATCACCATATAACTGTTTGCATTCACTATTTTACTTAGTGTCGGCTTAGGCGAGTGGGTTATCCCGCTCACCAGCACGGTTGTGTACTGACCCACGTTTGTGGGCATTATTTCAGGTACACAGGCGTAGTGGCGCTGCTTGGATATACGAGACATGATGTATGAACTGTAAGTACCTTTGTGGGCTAGAGAAAAGAGAAAGAGCATTTCATCGTCTCCGTGGCATCGCCTTTGTGGCATTGCCTTCGGGGCATTTCATTTGGACCCTATCGTGAGCTTCGCTGCGTATTACTCTGATTGTGTGCTTGGTACACAATACTTGACTTCCGCTGCAACTTGGTTGTTTCAATGATAACATTTGGTGTTTGACAACATCGCCTTGTACGAGCGCAACTCCAGGCTCGTACGGCATCACGTCCCGATGAGAACGATTGTCCTGCGGGAGAGCTGTAAACGTGGTGATTCACGTTCAGCGGGGACTATCGAGCTTGTGGGAGATTGGGGCATGACAAATTGGTATCAGAGCGCCTGGTTCATTTTCTCGGACTTGGTCTTTCGTTCATCACAAACTCTAAATAGCTTCCGCGTGTCGTCTAGCTCTTGACTCTACTCGGTGCCGCATTGGATGTTTTATGCAATAAGTCTATATATTGCTGGTTGTGGCTGCATGTTATTTTTGGTTGTGTTGCCTTGGTTGGTTTTCGTAGGATCGTTTAGCCTCGTTAGGCGTTGTTGCATTCGTGCAGCAAGTTGGGTGGCGTTGTTGCAGTTGTGCAACAAGTTGAGAGCTTTCGTTGGGTTGGCTTGGCTTGTCGTTCGGGAGTTTCTGATTGCATCAGTGGATCTGTTGGCTGGCAGACGAGATTTGGTTATGTGGCATGTTTTGAGTAGGAACATTCGATGGGAATGGATCGTTGCACGAGTTGCTCGTCTAGCGACTGTGTTGGATAGAAGTTAGAATTTTGGCTGTGGCGCATCGGTTGAGCATGTTTGAGTTTGGTTCGGGAATATCAGAATAGTTGGCACGAGTTGCTCGTATAACAAATGTGTGGAACCATTGAGTATTGGGTTGGATTACTTTGAAGAGAGATCGTTGCACGGGTTGCTCGTGTTGCGAAAGTATCAGACGGCTTTGAGAATAGCTGGAAGTATTGTGAATGGGATATGGCACGAGTTGCATAGTAAGATTTATGGAAACAGTTGGATGATTCAAGCATTGCCTGAGTTTTTGTGTCAGACTTGAGTTGAGAAAGGCATGATCATGCATGGAGAATGGTTCGAACGGATCTTGGATTCGTGCAGGAAAACGTAATGTGAGTAGTGACTTGATTCGAAGTGGTATATGGGATCAAACGTGTTAAGCAAGGCATTGGAAATATTTTGGTTGGACATCTATAGGAATTGCCTGAACGGACTCGTGAAACGAGAATACAAGTTGGTTGGTGCACGTCGGTTGAGTTGGGAAGAATGAAAATGGAGCAAGCGAATATTGAGTTGAGCATATCGTGAACGGACTGATGCAAATGAAAGCATCGTTGGGCTTAAGTGGTGGACGAGATCGGAATGAACAACTGGGATGCGCTTGAACGAGCAATGGGTGAATCAAATGATAGCGAGCACGAACTACGATTTTGGGCGACACATTTGAGCTGTTGGTTGAGCAAAGAAACACGATATTGGTCTGGAGGGACAATGAGATGGATTCACACAAACTTGAAAGATTTTGGATATTGCTACTCGAGAAGTTGACTCAGGTTTAGCGGAAATAGAATTTTGGGCAAAATGGTGCAACAATGAGAGACATATTCTCTGGAAGACGTTGACGGATTATGGCAACAATTAAAGGCAAATATTGTGGCGGACAGACTTTTGAAGATAGCTAAATATGGGAGCAACGTCGGAAGAAATCACTGTGCTGCTCGAGCAAGTTGGACGTGCATTGTGGAACGCGGCAAACGGATAAGAATTGGAGGAAGTCTTTGGTTTCGGAAATCATTGCAAGTGGTAGTGCGAGAAGTCGAACATGGCAGTTCAGAAAATTTGATGGATTCAGGGCAGAACGATGGATTAATGGAAGACGGTTTCAACGAGCGCAGTTCTCGAATTGTTGGCTTGGATAGATAGCAAGACTTTAGGCGGTTAAGCGGCATTGGTTGACAGATCATCAAAGGTAGTGCATGAAGTGCTCAGATTCAGAAGTTCGTTCGGATAGAATGGTTGGATTTTGATTTGGATTTGCAGATGAGATATAGCATGGTTCTTAGTAACTGTCCATCGTGATGATTACAATTATCGAGCGTAGCTTCGGGACAGCTGACCCTAGCGACTTGCTCGCTGAATCAGAGATTGAATATTGTAGACCCATAGAACGACCCTTGCGGCGGCGCATTTGGGAATGCGTCGAGGGCAGATGTGAGTAGTGTGTGTTGGAGATTTGGCCTGATTGACTGAGTGTTGGATTTGAGAGATCCTTGGGATAGCCTTCAGCTGAAGAAGCAGCCGGAAGACCGAAGCGATGGTGTGATTGGCCTAAGTCAACTGATGAGATTCAGAGTCGCAGATTTTTGACGATGGCATCGCCTCTGACTCATCGTGCCCTGGAAAGGAATAGCATTTATATGAATGGACGACTGTGGCGGCTCGTTCAGATCAAATTCTTGCGAATACTGGAAGGGACATATTTGCCTCAGATTTACAAGATGTCTCGAAACTTAGTCTGGGAAGCGTGCTCGTTCGGAAGGCAAAGGTGATATTCTATGCTTCGAGGCAGTGGAAGCAGCACGATGAACTATTCCATGCGCAACCTAGGAATTGTGGCGAGTGTGTCCACGTTGAAATCGTGGCGACACTATCCCTTTGGCGTGGCAGCGAGATCTTCGTGGATCACACGAACCTCAATATAGATGTTCACCCAGCGAGGTATTGAGATTAAGGAAGAGGTGTTTGGCTGAGCTGATTAAGAGCAAAGTTAATATTTGGGTAAGTCGCCTAGCTGGGGTAGTATCAGTTGAGATTATCGTTCGGTGCATGAGTTATATTTGGAGATGTTGCTAGTGCGGATTCAGAAATAGTTGGATGGATTGAGTTGGAACACGAACTGATTGAGTCGTTGGAAGATCTTCATAATTGAGAATAGTGCCTAAGCGATTATGTTGGAATGGAAATCATGATTGGTTCGATTTGGGAGTGAAGCTAATGGATGCCTCGGACATAAAGATACCCTTGTAATTTATCCAAATTCGCTATCGCAAAGCTCGGCTGAAATACATGTATTTTAGGGACGCCTTAAATATGTGTATCGATCCAAAACTAAGCGATACGAAAAATTCGTATTGAGCTGCAAGGAGGATGTGGGAATATAGAATTTGTATGAGCATTCAACAGAGCGAGATGCTGAGTCTGGATCAGAATAATGTGAGTTGCATAGAGCAGATCTATGGAATTGGATAGCGGCATTTGATAAGGAATGCGTACCAGTACGGTTCGTGGACGAACCTGATTCTAAGTGGTATATTATGTAACGCCCGCAACCGCTCGGAGCGTTACGCTGAGTCGGATTGAATCAAACAAATGCTGGTTATATTTGATTTGTTGGATTTTGGGAATAAGTATTGATTGAGTTGTTTCATGTGCAGATGGCTAGCGGGTTCGATGGAAATCAGGTGTTCGTTCAGAGCAGTACTGAGATAGCTGAGTTGGAATGATAATGCCATCTTCCTTAGTCCGATCGGTCGGATGATTTGTAGAGCACGGCCTGCTCGCACGGTCATACCAGTTGAGTATATCGCGCTTGCATCGGACCACGGGTTCAAGGGATTGGCCGTATCGGCAGGACAGGATGCCTAACGGGATCAATCATTGTGAGTGGGCTCTTTCCCTTCTCCTCTACTCCTTCATGCCTAATAATATGGAAAACACGTAAATGGCTTGAACACTTGGGCTGAAACATTGGGAATCACTACACTGAGGCGTGCATAGAGTGGACGTCGTTGGCTTGGTAGGATTGTGGCTTGATTTGGTTTGCGCGTTGGATAGTTGGAGCTAGAGTTGGAATATTTCATTTGAAGCAGTTGGTTGAATGATTGGGATTATGCTTGGACAGTTGGATTGAGTCATTGATGTATTGGGAATATCGGGAATCTGGGCGAGCGAGCGTGCATCCGTGTACGAGTATCACTTGGTCGCTTTGTCTTGCAAAGCGAGCAATTGTGGGTCGAAACCGAACAACTGCATCGGCGAGGGTGTTGTGCCGCTTGATGGGGCATTGTGCCACGAATGGGGCATTGTGTCACTGAAACGGCATTGTGCCATGGGTTAGCTTTGAGCATGGGTATTGCACCATTGGAAACACTGTGTTGAGAAGAGGCATTGTGCCTATGGAAAATAACTTGGATTTGGTGCCTTGGGCTATATGTTGGAAGAATGGTTATGGATGTTTTGGTTGGATAATTCATGGAACGAGTCTAGGATCGCTTGGTGGGGCGAGAATGTTCGATCCTCTCGTCATACCTACTGTGTCTGCATAGTCACGGACAACCTGCATGGCACAGGGTTTGGTTTCCTGGAACGGGATGAGGCACCGGGGCACCGGGACCGTTCTACCATGGAGGAAACAATGGGCATCGCGCGATTGGGCGCAGTGCTGGTAGTCCGATACCACCAGGCGGGAGTAGCTGCCCAACCCTGGATCGGGTAGGATTGCCCTATTGATCTTGGTCCGATCAATGTCCTTTATGGCTTTTAGCCAGTGACTCCATATAGTATAGGTGATGGCTTGCTTTTCTTTTGTTGGTTTGGCTTTCGTGTAGGCGCGGCCACCTTGCCTCGGCAAGAGTGTGCACTGTGAGATTTGGATTGTAAATGTTGGTTGAGGATGGATATTGAGGCTTGGGAATAGTTCGATATGTTATCGTGCAAGCGATGGCATTGAGTAGGACGGGTTGCGTGTTAGAATCCTTCGGGTTGCTATATAATTGCTTGTCGATTGGTTTGAGTTGAATGCTTGCATGCTTAAACTGCTTTACTGCTTTCCTTAACATGTCATCCCTATGCCATGAAATGAATCTAGGATTCAAACTAGAAAGATCACCATATAACTGTTTGCATTCACTATTTTACTTAGTGTCGGCTTAGGCGAGTGGGTTACCCCGCTCACCAGCACGGTTGTGTACTGACCCACGTTTGTGGGCATTATTTCAGGTACACAGGCGTAGTGGCGCTGCTTGGATATACGAGGCATGATGTATGAACTGTAAGTACCTTTGTGGGCTAGAGAAAAGAGAAAGAGCATTTCATCGTCTCCGTGGCATCGCCTTTGTGGCATTGCCTTCGGGGCATTTCATTTGGACCCTATCGTGAGCTTCGCTGTGTATTACTCTGATTGTGTGCTTGGTACACAATACTTGACTTCCGCTACAACTTGGTTGTTTCAATGATAACATTTGGTGTTTGACAACATCGCCTTGTACGAGCGCAACTCCAGGCTCGTACGGCATCACGTCCCGATGAGAACGATTGTCCTGCGGGAGAGCTGTAAACGTGGTGATTCACGTTCAGCGGAGACTATCGAGCTTGCGGGAGATTGGGGCGTGACATGGCATGCTAGAGTCATCTCACTTGTCTTCTAGACAGCCGTGACCGTATCTTGGGGTACCTAAGTACTCAGATATACGTAGCTGGCTTTATTTCGCCTTTGCTCTCCAGTATTCTGGTTCTGGGGCATGACATTGACTGCTTGAACTAGCGTCTTTACCCTTATTCTCCAACCACTGCTTATACTTTGGATAATGCTTCTTCATATGTCCATAGTTTTCAAAAGAAACAAGCGCCGATCTCTTGTCCAGATGATTTGTTTTTCCTTTGGATATTCTTGTCTCCGTCCTTGTTTTACGACCTTCCTCTTTCATTTACGATCAACCCGATAACTCCTCATTGAATTTGGCATATTCATAATCTCATTATTACAAGTAATTGTTGTCACATCTACCATCTTGAGAGTATTCTTCCATAAATGATCATTGTCACCAAATGGTCATAAGACCTCGAAAATAAAGAAAGCAGTAAAGTGTATTTTTCTCCTCCTCTAGATTTAACATCGAAACACAGAAGATCACTAATGATCTTCCTGAAGTTGTTCATATAACTTAGAATTTGGTCCCTTCATACTTAAACGGTAGAGTTAGCTTCTTGAGATACAACTTGTTAGATACGAATTTTGTCATATACAAGCTCTCTAGTTCAACAATAATCTTGTTGCAAAAGTTTCGAACATGACAATGTATATCACTTCATCCGTCAAACAAAGCTCTATCATGCTTTGTCGCGCCCTGATTCCGCAGGGGCCGATCCCGTAGGGCCTATCGTCCTCGCTTGGTCCCTACGGAACCATTCGTCCTCGCTTGGTCCCTACGGAACCGTTCGTCCTCGCTTGGGCGCGATGCCGTACAAGCCTAAGTTGCGCTTGCACCAGGCAACGTACCTGCACAAGACAAGTTAGACAAAATATACATATATAGGCACAGAGTAAAACGCAGAGAACCAGAGTTGAACACATTTGATAGCACACAAAATACTTTCTTTTATTGAATACTGAAGATTTGGATTACAAAGTGTTTGCTTGGCTGAGTTACAAAATATGCCTTAGAAGGCTTACAACTCTTTTCACATTCTCAAAACTAGCCACAACGCCCATTACATTATGCCCTTGTAGTAGGACCAAAATAGCAAAACATCTAGCAGAAGAGGAAGTAGCCCACTGGATAGGTAAGCAGCGGAAGAAGCAGCACAAACACAATCCTAAGGAAGGGTGCGCACACGCTGATTCAGGTTCAGGATGCTTGCCAGACTCTCGCTCCCAGCACCTGGATATTTGCCCACAAACGTGGGTCAGTACTACCACATGTACTGGTGAGCGACCGTGGCCAAACTCACCTTAGAAATCCACACTAAGTAAGCATATGAAGCTAGCATTATTAAGTGGTCTTTCTGGTTGTCTAGTTTCTTTTTAACAATTCATGCTAGGAAACATAGACAATATAAAGCAAGTGCATATGATATTTCTTACCCACGGCCGAGCGGTTATCCCTGCAGCAGACACACAAGTTAGCCACAATATTGCATATGAATAACTTATAAATCGAAAAGTAGGCATCAATTTGTTAGGTATGCAAGAAGGTAAACCTAGCATGCGCCCTAACTATATGATGGTCCCCTCCACGGGATTAGCAGTTGGGACGTACAAGCCCATCTTACTAATAGACGAGTCTACCCTCCCGTAAGTAAGGACGTTCACGCCTCAGGGTATCTAGATCTCTTTCCGGCCGAACGATCCCCAGTGCCCCAGGGACCGCCCGAGAGATAATCCTTGTGCACAAGTTGTCCTGACCAAATGCATGAATGCAAGCTCCTATCAGAAAATATGCTATCATGCAACTGATGAACAATGAGCAAGCAAGTCTATCTCTTCTTTTCTCTTTTCTCTTTTTCTCTTTTCTAGATCATGTCCAGAGTTTTCCAGCTATAATACTCGAGGCATAGCATACAAGGGACAATAAGCATTCCATAAGCAACTAGTAAGTTAGCAGTTCTATACTTGAAGCATGCAATACTTTCTTTCTCTTTTTAGCTTATCTTTTTAGTGAGGCAGCATATTTATGTGAACTAGAGATTCTTTATTAGGCATGCAAACTTAAAGGATTCATCGAAGGGCCTAAGCCACTCACCTAATGAACCGAACGAGGGGATGGGGAAGCCTAAGCGACGTTCACTCCTTGGTTATGCGTCCTGAAAATGCAACAATACTTGGTTAGCATACTTCAATCTCTTTCCCTTACGATTCGAAAGAACGCGCAAGCGAGAAAGCGAAATCATGAAAACCAAGTCATCGAAAGCAACTCAAAACACAAGGCAACACAAAACCAAGAAGCAAAGCAACCAACAAAACTCTTGGACTTATTTCAATAGAAGCCGTTCGATTAATTCGAAGGGTTCATTGCACTTCGTCCGTGTTGATTCGGTAAGGTTTCCCCGAGACTCGATTCTCAACCGAGTCGAAGCAGCGTAGTATTCCATAAGTAACCGTTTGGAGCGGGACGTTACATACTACCCCACTGAGAAGAAGTTTCGTCCACGAAACTTAAGAGATCAAGGAGGCAAAGATCAAGCATCAAGAGTTCAAAGGAATAAGACTCACCAACATCGTGTCCGCTCTCATCACACTCAATATTCAACTGATACACTCTAGGCCTTCTTATCTGATCAGTTGGTTCCAGAGCAGGACCCGGAGGGGTCTGAGTCTCAACCCGAGCAGTCTTGTTGTTTCCATCCGGGTATGGTGGCGGAACCCTCTTGTTTTGGCAATTCATGTCGCGCCCCGATCCCGCAGGGGCCGATCCCGTAGGGCCTATCGTCCTCGCTTGGTCCCTACGGAACCATTCGTCCTCGCTTGGTCCCTACGGAACCGTTCGTCCTCGCTTGGGCGCGATGCCGTGCAAGCCTAAGTTGCGCTTGCACCAGGCAACGTACCTGCACAAGACAAGTTAGACGAAAATATACATTTATAGGCACAGAGTAAAACGCAGAGAACCAAGTTGAACACAATTTATAGCACACAAAATACTTTCCTTTTTATTGAATACTGAAGATTTGGATTACAAAATGCTTGCTTGGCTGAGTTACAAAATATGCCTTAGAAGGCTTACAACTCTTTTTACATTCCCAAAACTAGCCACAACGCCCATTACATTATGCCCTTGTAGTAGGACCAAAATAACCAAAACATCTAGCAGAAGGAGAGTAGCCCACTGGAGAGGTAAGCAGCGGAAGAAGCAGCACGAACACAATCCTAAGGAAGAGTGCGCACACGCTGATTCAGGTTGAGGATGCTTGCCAGACTCTCGCTCCCAGCACCTGGATATTTGCCCACAAACGTGGGTCAGTACTACCACATGTACTGGTGAGCGACCGTGGCCAAACTCACCTTAGAAATCCACACTAAGTAAGCATATGAAGCTAGCATTATTAAGTGGTCTTTCTCGTTGTCTAGTTTCTTTTTAACAATTCATGCTAGGAAACATAGACAATATAAAGCTAGTGCATATGATATTTCTTACCCACGGCCGAGCGGTTATCCCTGCAGCAGACACACAAGTTAGTCACAATTTACATATGTGCATAAACTTATGAATCATTCTTCGATAACGAAACAATAGGTATGCAAGAAGGTAAACCTAGCATGCACCCTATCTATATGACGGTCCATGAGTTTTCCCATTATTGGACAACAACACCCCCCAAGATCCCGTAGGACCGGACGTCAGGGTGCTCTCACAATCCCTTCCGGACCGACCGATTCCCAGTGCCCCAGAAACCGATCGAGAGACTATTACCTTGTGCACAAGTTGTCCGAGACCCATGCATGGCAAGCAAACATTTATAAACCAACTCTTATGATGCATAACATTAGCAAGCATATAACAATCTAATAGCCACACCCCCCAAGATCCCGTAGGACCGGACGTCAGGGCGGACTACTAGATTCATCTTCTTCTTTTACACTTGACACAACACTAACCATGAATGTTCAATGCACGATATAGTGATGCAACAAGTAAATAAGGGGCAACATTCAATTGAAGTAAAGCAGATACTCTACGTATATTCGTATGCAATTCATTTCCATTAGCTTATCTTTTTAGTGAGGCAACATTGTGAACTAGAGATTCTTTTCATTAGGCATGCAGACTTAAAGGATTCATTGAAGGGCCTAAGCCACTCACCAAATGAATCGGACGAGGAGATGGGGAAGCCTAAGCGACGTTCACTCTTTGGTTATGCGTCCTAAAAATGCAACAATACTTGGTTAGCATACTTCGATCTCTTTCCCTTACGATTCGTAAAGAAAGCGCAAGCGAGAAGGCGAAATCATGAAAACCAAGTCATCGAAAGCAACTCAAAACACAAAGCAACACAAAACCAAAAAGCAAAGCAACCAACGAAAACTCTTGGACTTATTTCAATAGAAGCCGCTCGATTAATTCGAAGGGTTCATTGCACTTCGTCCGTGTTGATTTATCGGTAAGGTTTCCCCGAGACTCGATTCTCAACCGAGTCGAAGCAGCGTAGTATTCCATAAGTAACCGTTCGGAGCGGGGCGTTACATACTACCCCACTGAGAAGAAGTTTCGTCCACGAAACTTAAGAAATCAAGGAGGCGATATACGATGCATCAAGAGATCAAAGGAAACAGACTCACCAACATCGTGTCCACTCTCATCACGCTCTATGTTCAACTGATATACCCTCGGCCTTCGTATCTGATCAGTTGGATCAAGAGCAGGACCCGATGCGTCATCCCCTGGGTTCTCAGTGACTTTCCTCTTCGGGCAATTTCGGGATTCATGGCCAGGTTGCCCACACTTATAACACAGCCTATTAAAGGCATAACAAGTCTCTTTTATGTGACCTGTACGGCCACAGTGGCTGCACACTTTACCGCGGTTGTCACCTGCGTTGGCCTGCTTCTCTGTGTCGGCCTTCTTCTCACCATTGTGGTATCTTTTAGCAGGAGGGTTTCGAGGAGTCGGTGCCCTTTCTGGAGCATTTTGTGGAGTGAACTGCTCGTTCTGCACCGCTGCCTCAAAGGCTTGTATGTAGGTTTTGCACTCTCGGTTCATAACATCTTTCCTTAGATTATCGTTTAAGCCTTTTATGAACCGATGTGTGCGGGCTGCCTCATCGGGAATCATCGAGCTAGCGAACTTAGCAAGTTTGGAGAATTCCGACTCATAGTCTTCGACGGACATGCTCCCTTGCTTAAGCTCGGTAAACTCGTCTTCTTTTCTCTGCCTGACAGCCGGTGGAAGATAGTGAGCAAGGAATGCTTCCTTGAACATTCTCCAAGTGATCCTGCCATCCTGATGCTTGGTGGCAAGGTCTGTTTTCTTGACTTCCCACCAGTCGTGTGCTCGTAACCGCAACTGCATATCTGCGCACGCCACCCTCTTGTTCGCAGGTATTGAGGCAAAGCTAAACAAGCTTTCCATCTTCGCGATCCAGTCCATCACCTTATCCGGCGTGGTCCTGCCTTCAAACTCCGGAGGGTTCAACTTCAGGAACTCAGCGCCTTTAAAGGTAGACTTTCCGGCCGCGCGAGGAGGCTCGTTTGTTTCTGCTAATCCTGCGCCTTGAGGCATGGTCGGGGCAGTCACAGGTGTTGCGGCGGTGCCAGATGCACCACTGTTCGCTGCTAGTGTTGTTACAATTTGAGTCAAGGAGTCAAGCTGCTTTTGTTGTGCCGCGGCTCTAGCATCTGCTCGTTGCTGCTGAGCCTCGAATCGTTCTTGTTGCGCAGCATGACGGTCATTTTGATTCTGTAACATTGCAATCAGTCTATCTAATTGATCATCGCTCACGCTAGCTGCGTGCGATGACTCAGGGTTACCAGCACCTGTTCTTGTCATCTTTGCTGCAAAAGAGAGTAGCTTGCATTAGTCTCATAACGTATTATAGACTTATTGCATGGGACGTTGGGTTTTCATACTCTTAGGGACCTTTCATACTCTCGATTTACTTCTTATAGATTTGAAATCTATTTTCGAAATTCGGGACTTTTTGAAATCGCTTGAAAACTTATATCCTTTTCGAAGACGATGTTTGAAGAGGCCAAGGACGTAAAGCCATGCTCTGATACCACCTGTCGCGCCCCGATCCCGCAGGGGCCGATCCCGTAGGGCCTATCGTCCTCGCTTGGTCCCTACGGAACCATTCGTCCTCGCTTGGTCCCTACGGAACCGTTCGTCCTCGCTTGGGCGCGATGCCGTGCAAGCCTAAGTTGCGCTTGCACCAGGCAACGTACCTGCACAAGACAAGTTAGACGAAAATATACATTTATAGGCACAGAGTAAAACGCAGAGAACCAAGTTGAACACAATTTATAGCACACAAAATACTTTCCTTTTTATTGAATACTGAAGATTTGGATTACAAAATGCTTGCTTGGCTGAGTTACAAAATATGCCTTAGAAGGCTTACAACTCTTTTTACATTCCCAAAACTAGCCACAACGCCCATTACATTATGCCCTTGTAGTAGGACCAAAATAACCAAAACATCTAGCAGAAGGAGAGTAGCCCACTGGAGAGGTAAGCAGCGGAAGAAGCAGCACGAACACAATCCTAAGGAAGAGTGCGCACACGCTGATTCAGGTTGAGGATGCTTGCCAGACTCTCGCTCCCAGCACCTGGATATTTGCCCACAAACGTGGGTCAGTACTACCACATGTACTGGTGAGCGACCGTGGCCAAACTCACCTTAGAAATCCACACTAAGTAAGCATATGAAGCTAGCATTATTAAGTGGTCTTTCTCGTTGTCTAGTTTCTTTTTAACAATTCATGCTAGGAAACATAGACAATATAAAGCTAGTGCATATGATATTTCTTACCCACGGCCGAGCGGTTATCCCTGCAGCAGACACACAAGTTAGTCACAATTTACATATGTGCATAAACTTATGAATCATTCTTCGATAACGAAACAATAGGTATGCAAGAAGGTAAACCTAGCATGCACCCTATCTATATGACGGTCCATGAGTTTCCCCATTATTGGACAACAACACCCCCCAAGATCCCGTAGGACCGGACGTCAGGGTGCTCTCACAATCCCTTCCGGACCGACCGATTCCCAGTGCCCCAGAAACCGATCGAGAGACTATTACCTTGTGCACAAGTTGTCCGAGACCCATGCATGGCAAGCAAACATTTATAAACCAACTCTTATGATGCATAACATTAGCAAGCATATAACAATCTAATAGCCACACCCCCCAAGATCCCGTAGGACCGGACGTCAGGGCGGACTACTAGATTCATCTTCTTCTTTTACACTTGACACAACACTAACCATGAATGTTCAATGCACGATATAGTGATGCAACAAGTAAATAAGGGGCAACATTCAATTGAAGTAAAGCAGATACTCTACGTATATTCGTATGCAATTCATTTCCATTAGCTTATCTTTTTAGTGAGGCAACATTGTGAACTAGAGATTCTTTTCATTAGGCATGCAGACTTAAAGGATTCATTGAAGGGCCTAAGCCACTCACCAAATGAATCGGACGAGGAGATGGGGAAGCCTAAGCGACGTTCACTCTTTGGTTATGCGTCCTGAAAATGCAACAATACTTGGTTAGCATACTTCGATCTCTTTCCCTTACGATTCGTAAAGAAAGCGCAAGCGAGAAGGCGAAATCATGAAAACCAAGTCATCGAAAGCAACTCAAAACACAAAGCAACACAAAACCAAAAAGCAAAGCAACCAACGAAAACTCTTGGACTTATTTCAATAGAAGCCGCTCGATTAATTCGAAGGGTTCATTGCACTTCGTCCGTGTTGATTTATCGGTAAGGTTTCCCCGAGACTCGATTCTCAACCGAGTCGAAGCAGCGTAGTATTCCATAAGTAACCGTTCGGAGCGGGGCGTTACAATTCACTGCCTGATGCCCTTTTTCCCCGCAGTTATAACACTCATTATTTGCACCACGACAAATATCTACGGTATGGCCTGGTTTGTGGCAGTAAATGTATATAGGACCTGGGCGCCGCTCGCCCGTTGTTTTCTTTTCTCCATTATGGTATCTTTTAGCAGGAGGGTTTCGAGGAGCCGGTGCCCTTTCTGGAGCATTATGCGGAGTGAACTGCTCATTCTGCACGGCTGCCTCAAAGGCTTGTATATAGGTTTTGCACTCCCGGTTCATAACATCTTTTCTTAGATTATCGTTTAAGCCTTTTATGAACCGATGTGTGCGGGCTCCCTCATCGGGAATCATCGAGCTAGCGAACTTAGCAAGTTTGGAGAATTCTGACTCGTAATCTTCGACAGACATGCTCCCTTGCTTAAGCTCGGTAAACTCTTCTTTTCTCTGCCTGACAGCTGGTGGGAGGTAATGTGCAAGGAATGCTTCCTTGAACATTCCCCAAGTAATCCAACCATCCTGATGTTTGGTGGCGAGGTCTGCTTTCTTGACTTCCCACCAATCGTGTGCTCGTAACCGCAACTGCATATCTGCGCACGCCACCCTCTTGTTCGCAGGTATTGAGGCAAAGCTAAACAAGCTCTCCATCTTTGCGACCCAGTCCATCACCTTATCCAGCGTGGTCCTGCCTTCAAACTCCGGAGGGTTCAACTTCAGGAACTCAGCGCCTTTAAAGGTAGACTTTCCGGCCGCGCGAGGAGGCTCGTTTGTTTCTGCTAATCCTGCGCCTTGAGGCATGGTCGGGGCAGTCACAGGTGTCGCGGCGGTGCCAGATGCACCACTGTTCGCTGCTAGTGTTGTCACTATCTGCGTTAGGGAGTCAAGCTGCTTTTGTTGTGCCAAGGCTCTAGCATCAGCTCGTTGCTGCTGAGCCTCGAATCGTTCTTGTTGCGCAGCATGACGATCATTTTGATTCTGTAACATTGCAATCAATCTATCTATTTGATCATCGCTCACGCTAGCTGCGCGCGATGACTCAGGGTTACCAGCACCTGTTCTTGTCATCTTTGCTGCAAAAGAGAGTAGCTTGCATTAGTCTCATAACGTATTATAGACTTATTGCATGGGACGTTGGGTTTTCATACTCTTAGGGACCTTTCTCACTCGATTTACTTCTTATAGATTCGAAATCAATTTTCGAAATTCGGGACTTTTGAAATCGCTTGAAAACTTATATCCTTTTCGAAGACGATGTTTGAAGAGGCCAAGGACGTAAAGCCATGCTCTGATACCACCTGTCGCGCCCCGATCCCGCAGGGGCCGATCCCGTAGGGCCTATCGTCCTCGCTTGGTCCCTACGGAACCATTCGTTCTCGCTTGGTCCCTACGGAACCGTTCGTCCTCGCTTGGGCGCGATGCCGTGCAAGCCTAAGTTGCGCTTGCACCAGGCAACGTACCTGCACAAGACAAGTTAGACAAAATATACATATATAGGCACAGAGTAAAACGCAGAGAACCAGAGTTGAACACATTTGATAGCACACAAAATACTTTCTTTTATTGAATACTGAAGATTTGGATTACAAAGTGTTTGCTTGGCTGAGTTACAAAATATGCCTTAGAAGGCTTACAACTCTTTTCACATTCTCAAAACTAGCCACAACGCCCATTACATTATGCCCTTGTAGTAGGACCAAAATAGCAAAACATCTAACAGAAGAGGAAGTAGCCCACTGGAGAGGTAAGCAGCGGAAGAAGCAGCACGAACACAATCCTAAGGAAGGGTGCGCACACGCTGATTCAGGTTCAGGATGCTTGCCAGACTCTCGCTCCCAGCACCTGGATATTTGCCCACAAACGTGGGTCAGTACTACCACATGTACTGGTGAGCGACCGTGGCCAAACTCACCTTAGAAATCCACACTAAGTAAGCATATGAAGCTAGCATTATTAAGTGGTCTTTCTGGTTGTCTAGTTTCTTTTTAACAATTCATGCTAGGAAACATAGACAATATAAAGCAAGTGCATATGATATTTCTTACCCACGGCCGAGCGGTTATCCCTGCAGCAGACACACAAGTTAGCCACAATATTGCATATGAATAACTTATAAATCGAAAAGTAGGCATCAATTTGTTAGGTATGCAAGAAGGTAAACCTAGCATGCGCCCTAACTATATGATGGTCCCCACCACGGGATTAGCAGTTGGGACGTACAAGCCCATCTTACTAATAGACGAGTCTACCCTCCCGTAAGTAAGGACGTTCACGCCTCAGGGTATCTAGATCTCTTTCCGGCCGAACGATCCCCAGTGCCCCAGGGACCGCCCGAGAGATAATCCTTGTGCACAAGTTGTCCTGACCAAATGCATGAATGCAAGCTCCTATCAGAAAATATGCTATCATGCAACTAATGAACAATGAGCAAGCAAGTCTATCTCTTCTTTTCTCTTTTCTCTTTTTCTCTTTTCTAGATCATGTCCAGAGTTTTCCAGCTATAATACTCGAGGCATAGCATACAAGGGACAATAAGCATTCCATAAGCAACTAGTAAGTTAGCAGTTCTATACTTGAAGCATGCAATACTTTCTTTCTCTTTTTAGCTTATCTTTTTAGTGAGGCAGCATATTTATGTGAACTAGAGATTCTTTATTAGGCATGCAAACTTAAAGGATTCATCGAAGGGCCTAAGCCACTCACCTAATGAACCGAACGAGGGGATGGGGAAGCCTAAGCGACGTTCACTCCTTGGTTATGCGTCCTGAAAATGCAACAATACTTGGTTAGCATACTTCAATCTCTTTCCCTTACGATTCGAAAGAACGCGCAAGCGAGAAAGCGAAATCATGAAAACCAAGTCATCGAAAGCAACTCAAAACACAAGGCAACACAAAACCAAGAAGCAAAGCAACCAACAAAACTCTTGGACTTATTTCAATAGAAGCCGTTCGATTAATTCGAAGGGTTCATTGCACTTCGTCCGTGTTGATTCGGTAAGGTTTCCCCGAGACTCGATTCTCAACCGAGTCGAAGCAGCGTAGTGTTCCATAAGTAACCGTTTGGAGCGGGGCGTTACATGCTTTGTGCCCTCTAATTCATGTCATCCCATGAATCTCCTATCATATCGTCGAACTTTTTGTCCGTACCAACAACAACCTTAAACACTTTCTTTCACGAGAATACCTGGCCCTTTTCTGTTACAAAAAAACCAATTTTTTTTACTATTGATTTTTTTTTACCTCGAACTTGGTGTTATTAACCTTGTTACTTATCATCATGAAATTTCAAAATAGAGAACAATCCCTTCTGACCTTTTAACAAACCAATAATTTCAAAAATCTTGATCTAGGAAGATAGGAAGCGGAGCGATATCACCACATATCATTGACCTAGATCCAAAATTTTGAAATCTTAAAGGTTCTCTTAGCTTTTGTTTCTCTATTACAAGTGTTGAATGCACTTGGTTTAATAACAAACAAAAAGTACAAAAAAATACTAGACATAAAAATCTAAGTACAATATTTTTGATATGGAAAATGTGATGGTGGAGATCGAGTACTGCAACGACTCCTTTACTCCGTTGACGGTCCGACGAGGGAATGATGATGTTCTCTTCTCTTTTCTCTCTCTTGAAGCTATGTGCACGTACGTGGCTCGCCCGGGGGGGGGGTGGTGGTGGTGGTGGTAGTGTATGGTCTCTGAAAAGAGGACCCTGGGAACGTCCAAGTTCCTCCTATTTATAGCCATCATGTTGATGGGCTATAGTTGCCGCATATGACTCTGTTTTGTAGCCGCAGGGGACTCCTTCAACAGAATATGGTTGCAACCGTAGAAGCATACTACGGGCAGGCTGTCACGCGGCCTCGGTTGGGATATGTTTTTGATAAGATCCCAATTTTTTTTTCAACTTTGTTGTATGCGTGACTCAGTCAGTTGGACACGTAATCAGCACTAACTGTGTGAAGATCTTTTCGGTTGTAACAAAAAGATCTTGCAAGCTGAGAGCCACATGATCTCGTGGACGCATAGAGTCGTGGTCGCATACGTGCTCTCCTTCGGTCTTGGTCTTATGGACACTTCGGCCGCATGGCGTTATAGCCGCATACGTGCTCTTCTTTGGCCTTGGTCTTACGGACACTTCGATCGCATGGCGTTGTGGCCGCATACATGCTCTCGTCTGGCCTTGGTCGAATGGATACTTTGGCCACTTGATAACGAGACCGCATATGGCCGTAGCCGCATATAGGGGAACACGTGGCATGGCACATCTGATAAAGTTATTAATGCACTGATGTGACTTTTCATCTTTTTATGAGCCGTCGCCTCTCTCACGATTCTCAAAGCACTCTAGGTGACGAGTGGTGTGTCATAACTTCTGACAGGCATTGAATATCGTGTCAGAAAATCTCATGCAACCCCTTATTTCGTGGTTGTTCAGGCCGCATGGGATCTTCTTATGCGCACTCCAATTCCTTGGTTGTTCGGGCCGCATGGGCTCTATGTGTAGTGTCTCGCTCCGCGATGGCACTATGTACAAGATATATATGTTTACTGACTCAAAAAGAAAACCTTCCTGAAGAGCTCCTTATTGAACCAGAATACGACTGATCTAGGTGAGTGGACAGAACTTCATTCTCTGATTCTTGCACGCCTTAATAATGAATCTGAGTTTGTGTAATGCTTGTTTGCTAAGTAGATAATATTCACATGAGAATGATAGAACGAGAACATGTATGCTTAACTAGAGAACTTGTATGCTTGTCTAAATAGAGAACCATTGCCATGCTAGTATAGAAAAGAATGTTTCATGCTTAGAATACTGTCACTGCTATTGAACGAACCGCTGCCATGCTAATAAACAAGAGTAAAAGAATGTTCATATGTTTCCATCGTATGCGCTAAAGATAGAGTAGAACTGCATGCTTAGTTAAAGAGATAGAAGAACGGTGCCATGTCTGTTTTAATAAAAATTGCTTTCATGTTTTTCTTATCGCTTTAAAAGATAGAACTATTTGAAATGCTTGAACTGAAAAAAGAGATGACGGCCTGTCCGCACAAAGAATAGAAGGGAAAAGATTGATGTCTACTTGTTCATATCATATGCATCATAAAGTTTATCTGATAGAGTAGCATAGAGTTTATCTGATAGAGTAGCATGCATTGCATCGGTCTGACAATGGCTATTAGTGAAGTGCTAAACCGTGAGTCCCGGCTGCTAATTTAAGCGTATTTTAGTGCATAGCAACCATGAGTCACAGCCTCCATTAGCCAGATAGAGTTAGAAAACCTTGAGGCAAAGACGTCCTCGTTATCATGCGGGTGTCCTGTCATTAGTTAGTTGGATCATGTGTCAAAGCCACTAGTATGAGCGTATATTAGTGTAGTACTGGGCCATGATAACACCGCTACTAATCCTGAGGAACTCGGGGACCATCATATAGATAGATCATCTCTTTCGCATGATAAGTAGTGGCTTTCAAAGATATTTTTCAAAGAAGTATAATCGGACTCTTATCATGTACTGCATGAAATCAACCTAGGTAAAACTAGAAAGATCACTAGTAATGTAATATTTTATCATATGCTTACTTAGTGTTGGTTTTAATGAATGTTGCTTATGTTATACTCACCAGTGCTTTTTCCAAAGTACTGACCACCCACCAGTTCTGTTCGCAGGTACTGGATCATCCGCAGAAGCGATAACCAAGCCTCATCCTCAGGAGTCGGAGATCAGGGTCGATTCCTTGATATGTATCGAGATATTTTGAGATACTTTTGTATAGAGGGACATAATGTATGTAACGATGTCATTGTATTCAGAGAAACTCATGCCTTGAGCTTTGCTTCGTATACTCAGATGGATTATTGTTTGTAACACTGCTCCTCCGCTATAAACTCGATCAGTTAGATGATAACCAAGACGACTAACGTTATTGCTTTGTGCGAGTACAACTCCAGGCTCGTACGACATCACATTCCGAGGAGAACGATCGTCCCGCGGGAGTGTTGGCGTGATAATTTCACATCTATGGAGACGATCGGGACCACGGGAGATCGGGACATGACACTATGTGGCTCATCTACGGCTTGCTTTTATTTTAAAGGGGGCATGAACTCTATGCGGCCTATATGATTTTTATGCTTCTACAAATTTGTACCAACTTGTCATATGATATGTGGAAGCTCAAATACAAATAACTTAACAATGACGAGAATAACAAGACGCAATAATCAAAACAATAACAACAAACACGCATACAAGCAATATTCAACGTGGTTTGGTCAAAGCTAGACCTACTCAACGGAACATGAGGAGAAATAACTTTATTGAATTGACAAAGAAAAAATATTACAAAGAATTACATACACAAATCATAATGCAAAACCTTCTCCTTACAAGATATTCAATGGACACTCCTTCTACCGGTCTCTCTATATTTTCTTAATGGCCTCCAAGAACTCTCTTGCAAAGCCTCATAAACTTCCAAGTCGACCAGCTCTAGGGCTCAAAGAAACCCTTAATTTCCAAAGTCAGGGAGTAATATGGATCGTCGAAGTTAGCTTCTCAAATCTGAATCGTACTTATTTTTAGTATAAACCCGAGCCAATGACATTATCGACGATATCTCGATAAACCACATGTATGCTTAGTAAACAAAAAATTGTATCCAAAACTTGTTGGAACAAAAATGCCTTTAATTGGAATGCTGCCAATATGTCACCCTGATTCTCTTGGCTCTTTTAAGTGTCGTATCGCTGCTTCGACTCCTCCTGAACTTCTCTAATCATCGGACGACGTCCGTAGCGCTCCATAATTGAACACGAACCATATTGTGAGACTTGTCCCACTATTTTTCGTATTTGTATCTGGTATACGTATACTATTGATGTATATTGCTTCTTGTGTATTTTTTGGATTTTTCTAGCCGCTTATGTGTAATTTTAGATTTTACATGATGAGTCACCATTCCCTTGCTATATATAAACCCCCTCCCTTTCTCCCTTTTCCTCATTCTTTCACTTTTTCTTTTTATTTTTCTTCCCTCTTCTCTCTCCTCTCCTTGGCCGAACCCGAGCTCCCCCCCCCCCCAGCCGTGAGCTTGCACCTTGGGTAGTAGTGGTAGTGGTAGTAGTGATTTTTAGGCAAGCACATCTTGCCAATGAGAAAGAACTTGCACTTTCACACTTAATTAGTGCTCTTGCATTTTATTAGTCTATGATATGTGCTATGAGCTTCTCTACATGTTTACTTCTTGGTATTTTCGATTTTGAAGTCTTAGTAGGAGTAGATCTAAGTTTCTAGCTTGGAGCTTCCATGATTTTTACATAATTTTGATCTCTTAAAACTTAATATCTTTCAAAACTAGTTATTCTATGTTAAAGAGCTTTTAATTTCAAGTGATTTAGAACCTTACTTCATTAGATTTGGACTTAAAATGAAAATTTTATAGAGAAAACAAGTTTTCATGAAAATTCAAAAAAATTCATGGCTGAACTTGCTGTTTGGAATGATGGAGATTTCATGCGGCCAAACCTCCATGTGGCAGAGAGGTCATACGGCACGAACACTTGCCGCATATACTTGCAGCATGCACCCATCTTGTTTGGCGCATAACTAATTTACACATTGAGTGTTCTGAAACTAAGTACTTAAAAGAGTCAAGTGGTAGAACTCTTGGTGTCCAAACTCATTTGGGCAAATGAAACATCTATGCGGCAACGTGTGTATGCGGCTCGGATGCATGCACCCCTTTCTTATAGGCGCATATCCCTGCACCTCTTGGGCACGCCTTTTCATGACTGTCTTTTTTTTTCTGACACACATTTATTGGTCAGTCACATCGGTCACTTCCCTGACACGACCAGTCACATCAATCATTTTTCTGACATGTATTAATGACCCATCACTCAAACACCTTGTAGAAGCATAAAAATTATACAGACCGCATAAGAGCTCATGCACCCCCAACATAAAAAGCAAGCCACATGGGAGCCGCACGGAACCTATGCGAACAGACTAGCCAACCGCATAGATGGCCTACATGCGATCTGAACATCCTCAGAGTACGGGGGCCGTACAAAGGAGATATTGATCAAAACAAAACAAAAAATTTATTTGCAAAAGGGGAAGGGTTACAACATGCAACCATCAAGGCCCATACAAAATAAAAATAAAAATAGGAAAAAGCGATCAGTCAGATGAGCCGTGAGCCTCACGAAGCATATCACAACCTCCTGGAGAGAACATATGCCCATGCGACGAAACTGGCGGCGCAGTCCTTCCCCCCATTTCAACGTCTCCCTTTCCTTTGGAGTTATGGGCAGCAAGGCAAAATTCAGAGTGGACTCCAGAGGCCTAGCCAGAGCCTCCAAAGTTAACCCCAACGAGGACAGGAAACATCCCCGGCGGATAACTCGTCCCCGACCTGTGCTCTCTTTGTAGGAGGAGACACTGCGACAGCCGACGGAGAACCGATAGCTCGTCCCTCACGAGACCCCCCAATTCCGAACCCTCCTATACTCGAGCACCGGGGCGAAGCAGGGAGGGGACGTCGAGGAAGTAAGGCGAGTGGCCAGGGTTCCCAACTAGGACCTCCCTTGGACGACATGTTTCACAAAGTGGAACACGATAAACCACAGTTGTGGTATTTACAGAAGAGAGCGACAGTTTGCATGACTACAATAATTGGATAGATGAACCTAGAAGGGTGAATCCGACAGTTCAGCTTTTGAGAAGTCTGCATGCAACCGATCATTTAGTTCCCAAGAAGTCCGCATGCAAAAGGTGGATAGGCTTCCTCAAAGGTTGAGCCAAGTCTTAAAAGTGCCAACTCGGTAATACGCGTCTATGCGTCCAACAAACCATGCGCACCCAAAAGCTCAGAAGAAATCATGCCGCATAATTACTCCGCGGCCCAACAAGGCGACGTTCATACGTCCCAATCAGCCGAAGCAGCCTTGGCCGCAAATGGACCTGACATGGCGTTCCGTCAACATGATCGTCTCTGACACAGAATCCTGACAAATTTTTTTTCTGATTGCCTCAAAAGACGTGAACATACTAAACGACAGAAGTCCCACGTCAGCACAGAACTTTACTTGTGTGGCCTATGTTATTAATTTCTGCAAATGTAAGTTTTCTTTAAAAATGATTACAACCCGATTGTGATAACTTACTTGAGCATGAAATTCCCTAAACATGAATTGTAGTTACACTATTAAACATGAAATCCTGGCACCAGACTTGTATGAATATTCCTGATAAGTGGCTCGACGAAGCGCACTCCTGATATGCTAAAATTTTCTGAACTGCATTGCTTGAAACGCTAAGATGACTTCCCGTGGTTGATTGCTTGTCCCTGTCCTGAATATACTCATCAAGCTACTGTCATATCTTACATCATGTCTAAGACAGATTCCTGAGCATCACGGTCATGAATCCTTGATAACTTGTCTAAGTTAATAACTAGAATAATGATCTAGAAAGCATCTAGGAAGATTTTCTGGCTATATGTGGTCCCGGTATCCCTGTGACACCTGATGTATTTGGAGCCCTATGTCGTGAGGGACATACTTCCAACACACAATTACCTGTCGAATATTATACCTGATTTAATTCTATGCTATGTACCTTACGCCTGGATAACCCGGATAGTCTGCAGGGCATGTGGCTGTATGAAATCTCAACTGCATGCGTTAGTAATTAGGACTATGATTGTAACGACCCGCTCTGCGTCAAAATGGAGAGCCAATTCAAACGACGCAAGTGCGACGATCATGTCAAGCCCTAATCTTCCGTAAGCTCGATCATCCCCGCTGAACGTGAATCACCATGTTACAGTGCTCCCGCAGGACAATCGTTCTCATCGGAACGTGATACCGTGCGAGCCTGGAGTTGCGCTCGCACAAGGCGATGATGTCAAACATCATAGTTATCATCGAAACAACCAAGTTGCAACGATAGTCAAGTATTGTGTATCAAGCACACATCAGAGTATACGCAGCGAAGCTCTCGATAGGGTCCAAATGAAAATATCACGAAGAAAATTGCCTCAAAGGCGATGCAACACTCTTGCTCTTTTTCTTGCCCACAAAGCTACTTACCGTTCCATACATCATGTCCCATATATCCAAGCAGCGCCACTACACCTGCGTACCTGAAATAATGTCCACAAACGTGGGTCAGTACAAAGTTGTACTGGTGAGCGGGGTAACCCACTCGCCTAAACCGACACTAAATCGATAATGAATACAAACAGTTATATGGTGATCTTTCTACTTGAATCCTAGATTCATTTCATGGAAGAGGTATGCCATGTTAAGAAAAACTGTAAAGCAGGTTAAGCATGCAAGCATTCAATTCAAGCAAATATACAAACAGATATATCCAACTCAAAAAAAAATTAGCATGCAAACCGTCATACTCAAACCCAAGCAACGCGAGAACCTATCGAACTACAATCCAAGCCGTACTAATCCAATCATCGATATGCACACTCTTGCCCGAGGCAAGGCGACCACTGCCTACATGAAAAGCACAAACCAAACCAAACCAAAACAAACCAACTATTATTTATATGAAGTCGCTGGCCAAGCCATAAAGGACTAATCAACTGTAGTTCTACCCGATCCAGCGCTGAGTAGGTAGTCCGCCTGGTCGTATCGAACTACCGGCACCGCGTCCAAGGCACGCTACCATTTGTCTCCTCCATGGCCGAACGGTCTCGGTGCCCCGAAGCATATCCTGTTCGAGAAAACCAAATCTGATACCACTATGTCACGACCCGATTCCTTAGAATCGTTTGAGACGTCCCCCGAATCGTGGCCGCCGTGCGGGCCTGGGGTTGCGCCCGCACAAGGCTTTAATGATTTGCATAGCAAGCACATATTCAGAGTACGCAGATAAATTAAAACACAGATTTGAAACATAGAAAAGTTCTCTTTATTGATAATGAACATCTATTACAAACTCCTGAACGAGTCAGCTAATATGCCGAACGGCTTACAAAAGAGATGACTCAAAATGAGATAGCAGTCCTGTACATTACATCCCTTTATAAACTCAAAACGATAAAGACCTCCAGGCTGGAGGATAGCTTTGCCACGGAGCTGCATTTGTGTATGAAGAGTTGCAGCTTCGGACTTCAAAAGGCTTCGAGGGCGCGGTGAAGATGCGCCAACAGCTGGACTGGATCGGGAAGACGACTTCGGCTCCTCGCTCGGTTCGCCTTGGTGCGGAGAACCTGTTTCAACGAGGGTCAGCATATCGAAACATGCTGGTGAAGGCGAGCTAGCCTGACTATACCAATCAACACGTTGTTTTAATGAAGCATGCATATTTGTGGGTTTCTATCTTGCCTTACTTCATTTACAAGTAAGCAGCATATAGAATTTACTGAAATGAACGTGCCACCGTTCGGTAGATTTTACCTGACCGTCTGAATTACCTGCACAATACTTACCATGCCTTCCCTGCCACGAAGACACAAGTTAGTATGCAACAGGTTTAAATATACAAGATGATCACTGGCTTGGTTGCCATTTTGGACGGTAGTCTCTTGTTCGGCGGAATGGTTTGTAGCGCCTCAAGTAGGTATGACGAGAGAATCGAGCCTTCTCGCCCCACCAAACGGATAATCGCATCAATCCAACCAACTATCCATAACCATTCTCCAACTTATATCCCAAGACACCATCTCAAGTTATCCCCATAGGCACTATGCCGCTTCGACACAATGCTCCAATTGGTGCAGCACCCCTCGCTCTGAAAGCTCCGTGGCACATTGTCCCAACAGTGGCACAATGCCGTCACCGATGCAGTTTTCCAATTTTGATCCACAACTGCACGCTTTGCTTGACAAAGCGTCCAACTTGATACTCGTACGCAACGCACGCTCGCTCGTCCGAAGCACCTCGATGTTCCAACCGAGATGATCCACTCAAGCTCCAATTGCCTAAAAGTAAATCAAACTCAAGCTATAAATCATATCCAACCAAACGATGTACACTATATGCACGCTACAGTGTAGCGATTTCCAAGTTCCAGTGTTCAAGCCTTATTACGTGTGTTCTATATTATTAGGCATGAAGGAGTAGAGGAGAAGGGACATAGCTCACTCACAAAGTCTGATTCATTTAAGCACCCTGCCTAGCCGATACGGCCGATCCCTTGAACCCGTGGTCCGATGCAAAGCACGATCTACTCAATTGGTATGACCGTACGAGCAAACCGTACTCTCCAAATCATCCGACCGAACGGACTAAGGAAGACGACATTATCGCTCCAATCCAACTATCCCACTACAGCTCTAAACAAACTTCTGAATCCATCGAACTCCGCTTGCGATATGCACGTGAAACCAACTCAAATCAATACTTGCTCCCAAATTCCACAAATCAAAATGTAACCATCTATTGCCTCATTCAATCCGACTCAGCGTAATGCACCGTGCAATTGCGGGGCATTACAAACCCGGCCTGCCTTGCTTGACGAGAAGACTCGCTTGAGGCAAAGGATTCAGACTTAGCCCTTCAGGAGTTCAGACTTAGACTTTCAAAGGCACGCTCGGAGTATCGCTCGACCGCAGCGAATCATCGCTAAGGTGGGTGGTTACGATGAACCTGTCTTTGCTTAGCCTACACACATAAAACTTGGACGATACATGCTAGATCGCTAGGCGGTAACCCCTTGCATGCTAATAAAAAAAGTAACGCACCTAACTAAGGAAGTAATCCTATCTTATATTGCTTGCATAGAATATGAAAATAAAACTTATATAAATGTTGGTCCCCCGTACTACCCCTTAGACCCGTGTTAGCGTAAAGGCTTATGTTCTAAAGTAGACTGTATCGCACGTCTCCTAATGCTTAAGTTTCAACATTGTTCCAATGCTTGCCTTACATGCTAACTAGTGCTCGCTTGTCTCGTTTTAATGCTCGTCACGTAAATTTGTGCCACGATCTTAGTAACACAATCCATGTCTTGCATTCATCTAGTTAGCCAGAAGACTATCGAATAGTCATTCCGTGCAAGTATGAACCTGAAAGTATTCGGGACTGTTAGGTCGCCAAGGCAGTTCCCGAACGAGGGGACTACATCATGTCAAGTTAAGCAACACTCGTTATGTACTGAATCTGACGGCTCTGGGAGCCAATAAGTGTAAACAAGAATCAAGAATTGAACATGTCGTGTCGTAAATCTTGTGAATCTGGAAGACCCAAGACTTGCATGGTCACGGACAACTTGGTGCACAAGGGAGATTTTTGAATCTCGTTCCGCGGACGTCCGTCGGGGCACCGAGACCGATCCGGACGAAACTTCGTAGTAGTCGCTTGTTCCGGCGGAGAAAGGGTCTTGTCACACCCGATTCCAGATTTAGTATTTCTTGAATTTGTAGAATTTAATTTTTTTAATAATGTATTCATGCTGTATTTCTCAGTGTTGGTTCCTGTCATTTTATTTATTGTTATTTTTGTTGTTGTTGAGAGAGACTACCCGAGACCAATAAAATATCCATTGGCATTGCCATAGATCCGGTTTAGGATCTGCATGTAGAATGGACACCGAGTTTGGCTCATTTGATTGAACTTATGACTAAACCATCTTTCTCTCATCTTAGTATATATATGAGTATTTCTCTCTCCTCACTCATTTTCTCATTTCACTCTTCTTGCTTCCTCCTCCCCTTCAAGCTCCCTCTAGCCAAACCCTAACCCTAGGGAGAAGCTGTTGTGACTTGGACCGTGAGAGGTAGAGGCTAGGAGCCGCCCAATGCAAGTACATATTGCTCAATGTGAAGCCTTAACTTTTAATTTTTTTATATATATGTTGTTTAAAAAAATATATTTGATAAAAATATTCTCTTTGAGTTACTGATCATATTTAGTTCTTGGAGTTTTAAATCTTGATGTATAGATTTGCAAAGATCTTTGTTTTAACTTAGGATTATATATGGGTTCCATGAGTTTTTTCTTGGTTTGATCTATTAAAACTTGTTGTTTTCTAAAACTAGTTATTCTATTTGATGAAGCTTTCCATTTCGAGCATTTTGGCTTTTGAATCGCTTAATTTGGAGTTAAATTAAAAATTTTATGGCCAAAACAAATTCTTGAGCTTCGTTCTTGGACCTGTCTGGCAGGGACGATGAACAGTGTCGCGGAGCAGTGCGCCGCGCATGGAGTTTCATGCCACAGCAGTACGCCACGCATGAAGTTTCATGCTGCAGTAGTGCGCCGCGCGCGCCCTCGCCGCACGCATCTGTGGCCACGCGCATCAATCCTTGTCGCACAGTGCGCCGTGCATAAATTTTCTTGCCGCAGCAGTGCGCCGCACACAGAATTCATGTCGCGCGTAGTGCGCTACGCGCATAATGATCCGAATGTATGTTTTTGCCTATTTAAGCTATTTTCTGGCTAGAATTTCGTAAAACTCAAAACATGAAAGTTGTAGATCTATGTTTTTTCTTTCCAAATCTTTTTGAATCACCTCAATTGGAGTTCACATGTGAGAGTTATCCTCAATTTACTATAATATATTTTTTGTAAATGCATAAACTGTTTTATCCCAGTTGAGTATTGGAGCATATTTGGATGTTGTGCTTCCCTATATTAACACGTGATTTTGATCCTCACGACACTGTGAAAATATTTGTGTATGATAATTTATTGCATTTTGACATCGGACAATCGAGTGTGAGTATTGTCCCATGTATCGCGTGCCGCGGATACGATAACTCGTTAAAAGCTCGTACTCGTGACTTGTCATTCTAGGAAGTTCTCAAGTGTCCACGACTCGAGAACTTATAATAATTTAGAAATGATTAAACAAGATAAGATTCACTTAGAGCATTGGGAGGAAAGAATATTGCGCAACCGGCTACCCTGATCTCCATGGGCCCCATGCAGCATGGAATCACCCTGCTAGGCAAGGGCTCCAAGATTGACCAAGTTTACGCGTGCTGCGGTACATTACAAGACAAGTTTATGTTTATAAGACAAGTTTATGATTCACACGTTTAAGTTTATGTCCACAAGCTTTAGTTTATGCTTACAAGCTCAAATTTTTATTTATGACAAGTAACTAGTTATGTTGTAGTGTTGTTGAATGTGCATTTAAGTTTACTCGACAAGTGTACCCTTGGCCATCCGAGTTGAATGCAGTATCGGTGGTAACAATATTCTTAAAACATGCATTTAGTAATTAAGGCTGTGACAACCCTAGTTAGTTAATCGTAGCAAACCGTAGAGCTGTTTGGCCGTACGATGAATAATGTTACTTTCATTATAGTCCGTTCTTCTAGTTTCTTTTCTTTCGACGCGTGGTTAGAGTGCAAAGTCCTGCTCGGGTAAAGGACTACAACCCCGGTCCTTATTTGATTTAAGGGTTGTGGTCCCGATACAGAGTAGTTCCTACGTCCTCTTGCCGCTCGTTGCCTTACTTTCATTTTTGCACTTGTTATCAGTTCTATCATTATATTTTGAGACAAGAACATTGGTACCGTACAAGTCTCGACCTTCACTCATTCTTATGTCTATTTTCTGCTAATGTTGTGATATGTTTGGTTTATCACCTTGAGCTCCTTTGTGGTACTTCTTGCTTGGGGTTTTGACCCCACTGGTTTTGTATGGCCAGATTATCCCGAGGAGAAACATGATCCACCGCACTTACAGCAAGATGGCTCGCACTCGTAGAACTGCGGCCGAAGCTCGCGAGTGAGTTTCCTTCCTCCACCCCTCGTAGTATTATTTCATTTTGTGGTATTTTAGCAAGAGGCAGTGTTAGCCCCTTATTTTGAGATCACTTCTCTGACTTCGGTCAACATGATGTATATATTAGACCATAACTGGTATATTTGATCATGTATAATTATACTCTGCTAGTACATCATTTTGTATTCACTAGCTTCATGATCATATGCGGTATGTAATTTGGGACGTCTTTTTACTTTCATATATGATATACTCTTGTTGATAGATTGAGATACTAGTATTTGTCGGCCTTAGGACTGACATCATAGCAGGCTAGAGTTCACACATGTCTTATAGACAACCTTAACACATTGCAACTTATTTTGGTATTCTGCAAGGTGCGGTTAGCCATGTTAGTCCTCGTATTACCCAGTATTCTGGTAGCAGGACATGACAAGTACAATGCCTTGAGTAATCACTTGCATGACATTTCTGCTTCAACTATATTCTGGTCCTTTATGGCTATGCCAGTGACCCCTTTCATGTCATTGTAGTCTCAAGTACTGTGAACAGGGGGCCTAACACCCAATAACCATGCGAAGGCTACAACTGATATGTTCATATAAATTAAGTCATTCTCGCTTAGCGGCAACGCGTGCGAGTCACTACATCGCATCTAGTAATCTGGAACAACTGAATGAATATGAGTATAAGACATTTGTACACATTTGAGGATATTTGAACAATGGAGTATCACACACGAGTATTCGAGTAGCATCATGCACCTGAGTCAAAACACGCCTGTAACACTCGTGCTTGCTTATGCGATCTGTGTTTTCTTTATATATTTATATATACTCGTGCTTGGTCTAACTTGGCTTATGCTTGAACAGGGAAGGACGAATGGTAAGTTGGTAAGTTTCGTCGTGTTTTTCTTATATCGCACGACGCACTGCCCCACGAGTTAGGTTTTATATCTTATGCCATAAAACTGATCTAAGGCAAGACTAGAAAGACAACTTAATAGATGCTGCACGGAACTAATATAACGTGTTTGAATTGTTGAGCGGACGAGAAACCTCCCCACTAGTGCATTCAATGTACTGATAACCCACCAGGTTGCTTGCAGGGTGCGGAAGAACCTCGTTCGGTACAGAGTTTTCCATCGTGCGCGCTAAGGTGTGGAGTTCACTGTGGAACCTTGGAGTGTTGCGTCCGAAGCTGAAACATATATACAAGATATAATGTTAGAACATCGCATATGTATCATTCCGTAAATTGTAAGCCGCTTGACATGCTCTTAGTGTTTAAGAGAGAGAACTTGAGCGACTTGTAACCTCGGACTAGCACCGCTTGTAATACTTATTCAATATCAATAAAAAGCTTATTTTTGTATCATGCTTCCGCTTTAACGACTGTTTGATTTTATTCCGCTGCATTCGGACTATCTGTGCGACTCTGTGGCTTAGCTATTTTATCGCCTGTTCCGTACCTAGTCTTGCGCGGGCGCAGCTTGTGCTCGCGCGACATCACGTCCTGATGGGAACGATCGTCCTGCAAAAGCGCTGACGCGGTAATTCGCATTTAGCATGGACGGTCGAACCTGCGGAAGATCGGGATATGACAGTAATAATCCTAGTTAGCTAATGGTAGTAAGCCGTAGGACATGATTAACCGTGATTGCTTGATTTTCTAGTCTTATCTTATCTTGCTTCCTCCAATTACTGTTCTTGAGTAGTAACTTGAGCACTTATTACAGATACTCTTCAGAACTGTTAAACTGTCAGATTACCTGTTACACTTATTTACTGATTTTCTTATGATATTCTCTTACTGATTTATCTGCATGCTGATTTTAGTTCATAAGTTGGCTCCCTTGTGATACTTTTTTGTTTTGGAATCTGATCTCATTGGTTTTGTATGTCCAGATTTTGAAGCAACACCGCAGGATCTTCCGTTTTTCTTTCCTCAAGATGATGAACACCAAGAGCACCCAAGGACATGAGTGAATTTTGTCTTCATCACCCACATGAATCTTGTACATTATACTTTTGAGGCATTTAACCACCAAACACGCATTTAGCTCGTGTTTTGAAACTTTATATCTTGCCTGAGGGCCTACATGTAAAGCATATTCATACTATAGTTAGAACTGATCATGTAATATTGCACTTTTGCTAATTCTTTATTTTGTAACTAGCTTTATGAATCATCTGTGTATGTATAGTTTGGAACGTCTTACTATTATATGTTTTGTGATCATATATCTTGAAACTTGTTGCTTGTTTAAGATTGAGACACCTAGGGTTCTTGACCTAGGAATGACCGCTGGATTGTAGAATAAACCCTCACATGTCTTAAACAGTTGTGATCGTATCTCGGGGTATATAATACTCTGGTATACGTAGCTAGCTTTGTCTTCCTCCGCTCTCCAGTATTTTGATTTTGGGACGTAACACATATACAACAGTTCCTTTAAGAGTCTAGTCTCCTATAGCTAAACAGTTCCTTTAAGAGTCTTGTCTCCTATAGCTAAACTGAACTAATAACCTGACGAAAAATAAAACAAAGATCAAAACCCAAAACCCAAAACAATGAGATCAGCCAAAGAAAAATATGTTGCGTGCCTAATGAACTAAAAACCTTACCTTTTATATAAAAAGCATGAGATCTTTGTAGCACTCATCTTTTAGAGCTTTTTGGACGTCTTTTAATACAATATATCTCGCTTGGTTCGGAAAAGGAAAGTAAATCAATTCTTTGATCTTTTCTTTTCTTTAAAAATTATAATTTTCATCAATTTTTCTTTTCGATGTTTAAAAATGCCAAAAAATTTGAAAAAAAACTGAATCCTTAGATATGGAAAAGTAAATTCTTAGGTTGACGGAAGAAAACCACTTTTTCTCATATTTTGCCTTCGTTTGGAAATCATTTTCCTATTCTTCCCATTTTCATTCACATACAAACATTCAAAAGAATTAACTCCTCTTTCCCAAGACCTTGATTCCACGAACCAAATGTGACCTAAGAGGTACCTAAATAATGTGTCTTAATTCTCTATTGTTTCCATTCAAAATCAAAATATACTAACGTCAACAGTAAAAACCTACCAGCATTATTATGTAGACTTAGCATTCTGTGTTGTTTTCTGGCTACATATAGAGCGTAGAGATTAACAATCTCTGGCCGTGTATACAGCATAGAAGTTAGCAAAATATCATTTACCTGATAAAATAGTTAAGTCTGATCTGATTGAAGCAAAAAGAAAAAGGAAAACCCTTTAGTCAACCAAGCAGCAGAAAGTAAGCCTTGCCACTAGCCTCTCTTCAACCTCTGCCAAAGTATTTGTCACATGAAATATGCACAGATTTGAAAAGATTACCTTCAGTTGCAGGAAGAATTTCCCTGCAGCAAACTAGAGAAATAAACAAAGAAGAATAACAATGGCATATAATTATCCAGAAGACCTAACATAAAAGGAACTAATTAACTAGACCCAGTCAATATCCCTATGTAAATTGTGATATGGAAATAAAAGAAGAAATGCATAAGCTAAAAAAAAAAAAAAACATATCCTATATAATCTTCAGACTGTTGTAATTTCTTCCAGAGGTTCCCTACAACTACCATAATTCCTACAAGGCTATTAAAGACAAAAATATTGCAGTTCATAAGTTGCTTGGGCAAGAAAATAGATTTAACATCAAAAGTTTGACATGTTGCAATGTACATAATCCACAACAATGATAGCTCATCCAAAGTTGCTCCAGAAGGTGGCGTTGAGATTCAGCTGTTGTCTGCCGATATGACAGAACAGCTAGAAAGCTCCAAAATAATTGACATTTGAAACTCAGTCTTCTTGTAGACATGAATTGCATAACAATCAAAGAAGAGAGTATAATTATTTTTCTGGAAGAATAATAATATCCAATGATGCCTCTGTCCATGTTATTTGGTTTATAGTTTTATTCAACATTAATCTATGATGATAATACTCATCATTCCACTGCATGAGTCAAAAGATGCTAGACTAACTTGAATTTCTACTTTTAAAAGCCAACAAATATTTTCCTGACATGGCATTAGTTTTTTGGGAGAACAGAACAACTAACTGCCTTACAGGTACTCTCTAGGTTTACAATCTGTGCAATAAGGGGTACATGCTATATTACCGTTTAATCTAAAAACAAGAGTAACAACAGAACATTGAAATCTGATAACAAATATGTAACCAAATGTAAACAAACTGTGCCTTCAGCATCCTGAAATTCTCTCTGATCCTTCACGCATCTCCCCTGCATCAGGCCAAATCTCCCTCTACCTTTGCTCATCACATTGATATGAAGAAGGTTTTCCACAAATTATGTTGTGATCAATCACCTCATTTAAGTTCGTCGTCATCATTATACATGGTAAGGTACTGGGGTCATACTTTATGTACCACACAAGGAGCCATGTTTAAGTGCCTGGAGTCCCGACAGTTGGCTCTTGGTTTAAATTTGGCCCAACTCGGAATCCTATATCAAATGTCTAGATATACTGAGACTTCTATATAAGTGTCCTTCAACCTCAGGACATTGGTCCACTCCGACCACTTGCATAAACAGGGTATAAAGGGTTTTGTCCATACAAGTTATAGGAACTTCAATATGGTTTCATATTGCCCAATCTTGTATCACTTGCTTATTTGGGGCCGAGTTTTATAATGTTGAGGCTTCTCCTGCAATTAGTTGACCCAACTTCATAAGTCGAAAGCATGGGTTCTCACTTGCATGGATCTCGTTGTATTGTTAAAGTGGGTCTACATGTTCATGGATTGTGTTAAACGATTGGGATGTTGTAGATGCAGGCACTCCTAAATTCCCAACTAGCAGCCAAGGACTGCTAACTTCCTAACCCCTGATTCCTACCCAATGAAGACTACTACTAAAGCACAGTTGCCCTGTAGGAATAAAGTACACTGCTGGTTTCTAAATGTTGTGGAAATTTCAGAAAATATCCTTACAAGTCTGAAAGAAAGACCACAAAAGTGGGAAACAAGTACTCTTAGAAGCCAGAAAATGGCGCGGGGACGGGAGCGGGAACGGGGGAGCGCGACTACTTAGAAGAGTCTAAAGTTGGGAGCATACACTAATAATTTTTTTATGTTTATTAATTATTGTTAGCAAAATTTATAGATATCTTAATATTATTATAATTTATAAAGCTCAGTTAAAAGTTAAAGAGAAATCATTCGCATGGTAATTTTTATGATGTTAAGGTAAGTAATCATTTGTTTATTGTTACTTTGATGAACGTGTACTAAAAAAAAAAATTCTACTACTTTTCAAAAAAAATTGCCCTCTTAAAATTCTGGTTTTGTAGTGGGAAGAGCTCATGTCGCCGGAAAAACGCACTTCCGTCGCAGAGAAAACGAGCTACCATCGTCATGGAAACGAACTCCCAAATAAGAATCGCAGAATCGAGGTTCTTACTAAGATTTGTTGACCTTCTAGGAGTTTCTGGCTTCTAAAGAGTAGACTTGCTAATACTTTTGATAGCAGTAAAAACCGCTAATAGATAGCTATGGAGCTGCAAAAAGATAGTAAGAAAGTTGTTGATTATAGAGTAAAAGCTCTAATAGCAGTGAAGAATAGTTGAAAACTGTCGCCTGCTGGGGTTATGAAGATCATCGTCGCTCAAAACGAGATTCGTACATCTCCGTCGATATACGCTACCAGGAATCTGCAAGTTCAGAAGAACTTATGGAATGCTCGTTGTAAGTCATCATCCTTCTCTCGAACAAAGCTCTGACGTGCTGAACAATTGCAAACAGAACAAACACTCAGCTGCCTTTATAGGATTCTCTCTATTCTCTGTTTTCTCCACTGAGCACTATGTGCTGAAGCATTAACTTAAATAGAGAAGCAGTCCCATGAAAGAGATAACCGTCCACAAAAGACATGGATGGAAGACCGAAAAGTAACTGCCTATCAAGTAGGGTGGTTACCAGAAGTTACTTCCTATCAATAGGGCAGTTGCAAAACTGAACAGTCTCCACCTGCAGAAAAATTGCGACTTTGAGACAGAGCAAGAGTTCCGTGACGCTGTCTACACACCTCCACGAAACTGCAACACTGCAACCCGTAGCTCTGAGGCCTCACAGCTCCGTCACACCGCACCGTAGCTCCACGACGTTATGCTTCCATAAAGCTGATGTACTAGCTCCGCGCACGATATGCAAAAGCACGCCATCTCGTGTCCAACGTAAACATGCAATATGCAAAGTGCATCATAAAAATGCCACTTTGCGCCTTTCGCCCATGCCTCGAGTTCGAGTTAGGGGGAGCCCTAGTGTCCGAAGGATGCTCCATAAAATTGGTGACAAAATAAATGTTTGTTGTGGATTTGAATATTGCCCACTAGAAACACCCCTCCTCCCCCCCCCCCCCCCCCCACCCCCCCAACAACACAATACTAACCACTAGAGCGAACACACCTCATGTGTACAAGACAATAAATGATAGCTCAAATATTGAAATACACACTTGGAATTTGACTCGACATGAAATGGTGGACCGTGCCACTAATGACCAAATTCAAATAAATCCCAACACTAAAGACTTGTCCCTCGGCATGGAAATGATTATGCCTAGTCGATCATCCTAACTATGGTATTGGTTGGAGATAATTCATTTTGACCTCTAGCCTATACTCAAGTAGCATTCATTCCCATCCTAGGTGAATCACTCTCCAATACTGTTCTGACTATTTTGGGTAGACAGGTTGTGATTTCAATGTGGCTCTTGGCAGGATGACTATTGACTACCCTTGCAATAGGGATTTGCTAAGAAACTGTAAGAGTAATGGCAAAAGTCCCTTGAAAGTGTTAGGATGTAAACCGAACAAAAAGCTTGACGACTTTCGATCGTAGAGTTCATCTATCCCACTAAGCTATTCATGGTGTGCTGACATGTCTGGAAGGTGTCAAACTCACGGGTCAAACACATCACCACACTGAGTCAACTTAATTCCCACATTTGGTTGGTTACAGAGATGATCCATAATTTCCTGAAAGCTATTTTACCACAAGCCTACATCTTGACCATTCTTTTCTTTAGCTATCACATGCAGGGATAAGCTAGGATAGGAAGGGCAATTTTCACAACTTTTGTGATGTTGTAGAAAGTGTATGGGCTGAATTGGTCAGTCTCCCTACACTATTTGGCAAAAGATTTTAAAGGTTCATTTGTACCGATGACAGTAACTATAAAGGTAACTAGAAGGAAATTTAGAGAGAGAGAGAGAGAGAGAGATACGGAAAAGCAAACCATAATCTTGACCTCCCTACTTCCTTTTCTAGCTAATCTTCTACTTCAATCCTTTAAATTAATTGTAACCTCTGTTGATAGTAGGAGGTTCCCACCAGTATTCTAAAAGATGTTGGCCCTATTTTCTATTTTTGGTGTGCCAAGATGTAGCCTAATTTCTCTCTCTAATGTCCATTCCTGATATGAGAAATGAAAAGGGTACATCTGTATAGGTCCCTTTCTAGATTTACTATCTGTAGAACAAGGAGTATGGACATTAGCAGTTAAGCATATTGGTATAGCATTACACAAATCAACACAGCAAAAAGGATGCTTCCTAGCACAAAGAACAGACAATGATAATAAATCAACAAAGAAAGGGACTGTGCTCGGATATACCTCTTATAAGGCGGCGACGTGCCTCTGACAAGCAAACATGCCTCCTCTCAGCCTCTGAGGATCTCAAACTGTGTTGCAGGTAAAAGATAGAAAAGGCACCGAAAAGAAAACAACAGAGATGAAAACACACGTGTTTGATTCATTGAGAGCATTTTCAATTACAAGGTTATCACGTTTATACAAGCATACTATTGGATTTCTTTGGTAATTTCTAGCTTCCAGCGGGCATTTTACCTTCGGTAATTTCTAGCTTCCAGCGGGCATTTTACCTTCTCATGACACTTCTCACTCTTCTACCATTCCATTACGATCATGGATTCCTGTGACTCTTCTCCCTTCACCATGCACTAGCTAAGGAACTGTATCTCTAGCTAATATACGGACTTATCTCTTGTGATGGTTCCTTCTGCCATACTCTTCTGTTATTTTCCTCAGATGCAAAGACTGGACTAAGCCTCATCATTATTTGTATGCATATCCACCCAAGCCTGTTTTCTCTATCAGAGGCTCTAATCGTAGCATTCACAACGCTCTATATCTGTCTCCTAGATATCCTCAATAGCAGCAGCTAGTTCGAAAAATGCTTCTTTCTTCCTCCAAGTGTCCCCATTCTCGCTTTCATAGAGCGTACTAAAATTTATGCACCCAGCTTTCTCGCTAGTGATTGGTTACTAAATATACTCTTGTTACAATTCTTGTAGATCCAATCATCATCATACAAGCCTTCTTCCCATCACAATTCTTTAAGGACCTCTAATTTACTTTAAGGACTTGACAAAGGCGATTCCGTATATTCCCATTTCAGTAACTAGTTTCGTCAATATTCCCCTCTTCCTACATCTACAAATGAGCATGCCAATCTCTCAGGAAGAACAAACGGCGACATCGACTACTATACTAAACCAAAAGAAACTAGAATAATAAGACCATAAATACTGCGCTCAAACAACAAAATCATGTCGAGACCCTCTGGCAGCAGCAGCAGCGTCCTGGACCTGCCCCCTGATCCTCCTCAGCTCCTCCACCACCTCCCTCGCTCCCGGCCTGTCGTCCTTCTCCTCGGCCACGCACCGGAACGCGAGCTCCGCCACCGCCTCCACCGTCCCAACCATCCACTCCTCCCCGTGCCGGGGCGCCAAGGCCGGGTCTAGCACCTCCCTGAGCGCCCCCCTCTGTATCCTCGCCACCGCGAGCTCGGCGAGCGACACCTCCCCCTTGTCCCTCCCCATGTCGACGGCCTTCATCCCGGTGACGAGCTCCAGCAGGACGACCCCGAAGCTGTAGATGTCGCTCTTGTCGGTGAGCCGAAAGGACCTGTGGTAGTCCGGGTCGAGGTAGCCGGGGGTGCCCTGGGGCCCCGTGCAGCAGACGTACTCGGCGGTGGCGGAGGAGGAGTCGGAGAGGGAGAGGAGGCGGGAGAGGCCGAAGTCGCCGAGCTTGACGCGGAAGTCCTTCTCGAGGAAGATGTTGCTGGAGGTGACGTCGCGGTGGACGACGGGGGGGTCGAGGTGGCAGTGGAGGTACTCGAGGGCGGATGCGATCTGGAGGGCGATGTCGAGGCGGAGGGGGAAGGGGAGGGAGGGGAGGGGGAGGGAGGAGTGGAGGTGGTGGGCTAGGGTTCCGTTGGGGACGTAGTCGTAGACGAGGAGGAGGGAGCGGGGGTCGGGGCAGTAGCCGTGGAGGCGGAGGAGGTTGGGGTGGTGGAGGGAGGAGAGGAGGAGGACCTCGTTGCAGAAGAGGCGGGCGGAGGAGGAGAAGGGGAGGCGGCGGTGGAGGCGCTTCACGGCGGCCGGGAGGCCGCCGTCGAGGCGGGCGAGGTAGACGGAGCCGAAGCCGCCGTCGCCGAGCTTGAGGGAGGGGTCGAAGTTGTTGGTGGCGCGGCGGAGGCGGTCGTAGGAGAAGACAGGGGGGCCGGCGGCGCGGGAGAGCTCGGCGACGCAGAGCTTGTTGCGGCTGCGGCGGCGGGCGCGGAGGAAGGAGAGGGCGGCCCAGAGGAGGAAGAGGAGGGCGGCGGCGAAGCAGGAGGCGGCGAAGATGAGGAGGAGGGGGTGGCGGTCGGCGGCGGGAGCGGATGCGGCGGTGGAGGAGAGACGGTGCGGAGCGCGAGGAGGAGGAGGAGGAGGAGAAAAGGGAAGTGAGGGTTCCATCATGATGAGCACTAGTGTTTGTTGCCTGCAATAATGGAGTGGTGGAATAATAGTGGATCGGAGTTGAGAATGAGATTGGAGAGCAGCAGAAAGAATCGACTAGAGGGTTAAACTTGCAAAAGATCTCTGGTGAGATTTTATTGTTATTAATATTTATATTATTTTTTTAAAAGAGCACTAGAGTTTGTTACCTCTACTTTATTTAGGCTGTTGTTAAAGGCACTGCAAAATATACTCAGCACAGCTTATCATTTTTCAAACTTGATCAGGGCAATCCAATTTTTCTTTATGACAGTCCTACTAATTGGAAGAACTTAAAATTTTAATAGTCCTAAAAAAAATATATTGATTTTTATGACGATCAAAATTTTGACAGTCCTACTAATTGGAAGAACTCAAAATTTTAACAGTACTAAAAAAAAAATATTGGTTTTTAGGACTATCAAATTTTTGACAGTCCTACAAATTAATAGGACTGTCAAAATTTGACAGTCCGGAGGGGGTGGGGTGTCTGCGCGAGGCAAGACAAGGGCAAGACAAGAAGGAGGCGGCGACAAGAGCCGCGCACAGCCGCCACGGCCACCACCTCCCCTGCCGCTATACCCCCGCAGCCACCACCCCCTTCCCCACCCCCCACCCCCGCCTAGCTTCCCACGTAGTGCGCCAACACCGTCCCTCGCTGCGCTTCCCCCACGCGCGTCCTAGTAGAGGCAGAGAATCGCGAGAGGAGGGAGGAGGAGAGGAGGTGGGGGAGGAGCAGGAGGAGGGAGGAGGAGAGGGTTGGCAGCCCTAGTAAATTTTGGGCTTGCCTGAGTAAAAATTTTTTCTAACTGGGCTAGCACCAATACTGGGCTAGCCCCGAGTTATTTTTGTAGTGCCTTTATCAAAAGCCTTTATTTATCATAATTAAGGGTACACCCCACAGTTTTTTTATAATGTAAAAGATCATCCACTTTTGACGGAATCCGTCCAGAATTGACGGTCAACCCATTTGACCAATTTTTTTTAACGAAAATATATTTCCCTTATTTTTCTCTTCCTCTTCTCTCTCACCCCATCTTCCCCGCCACCGCCCCCCCCCCCCCTCACCGACGCCGCCGTCCTCCCTCCCCATCCGCCCCTTCCCTGCCACCGCCCCCGCAGCAGCGCCGCAACAGCAACATCAGCAGAAGCAGCAACAATCGCGACGAGCGCCCGACTGTTGCTGTTGTGGCGCTGCTGCGGTGGCAATGGCGGGGAGGGAGGGCGGCGGTGGAAAGGGGGGAGGAGGAGAGGGTTGAGAGGGAAGAGGAAGAGGAAAACAAGGGAGGGACATTTTCGTCAAAAAAATTTGGTCAAATGGGTCGATCGTCAATTCTGGACGAATTTTGTCAAAAGTTGGGGGTCTTGTACATTATGGAAAAACTGTGGGGTGCACCCTTAATTATGGTAAATAAAGTGGGGGGGAGGGGTAAGTCAAAATTTCTCTAAATTTTAAGCTTAATTTCAATTGGACAACTATTTAAAATTTTCATGTTGATGCCCTAAACTTTAATATTATACCAATCATTACTCTCAACTTTTGAATATTTTCAAATCGATACGCTCGCTAGTCAAAGGTTAGTTTTTTTCAGCTCTACAAAGAAAAAATAATTTTTTTAAACCAAATTATCCATGATCCTCTTCTCACACTGACTAGCTAGCCATGAGATGGAGCTCTCCCTCTCTTCTTGCTCCTCTTCACCTTTTCCAAATCCAAGCAAACCCAAAGCCTAATACCTCCATCTTCCTAATTAACCATTTATAACATGCAAAATATGAAAAAAAAAAATAGAAGATCAAGAGAAATCAAGATGAACCCATGAAATAAAATTGGATCTTTGGCAATATTGTCAGAACCGGACCGGACCGACGGTTGACTGGTCTGACCGGATTTGACCCAAAAAATTGGCCCGGTCTGAGTTGAACTGGAGGTATTTTAAGAACCGACAATTTTTTAAAAATAACTGGGGTTTAACCATGTGAACCACTCAAACTGGAGTCCATTTGAACCGAACCGCTCCTTGTCGCTCATCCCAGAGCTCTGGCCATGAGCAATGTCACGACAGGAACGATCTCGACCGGAGGTGTCACGCCCCAGTACCAGAATACGGAGACAAACATGGCCAGCTCTCCCGTACAAGGTATAAAATATCGTACGGCAGTCACGGCTGTAACTAGACAAGGGGGTACATACTACAAGCAAGTCACTTAGGGTCACACGGCATATCTATTGTCTCAATCAGTCAAGCAAGAACAGTAAACATAGAACATATATGACAAGGAAGTAAAGCATCCCAAATGTCCTGCCACGATATTCTAAAAACCAGCTGTGCAAAATAAGAAAGATGACAGAGTATCAAAAGTACATAACCATGATCAGCTGCAGTCTGATTAAATACAATCATGTAGGAAAACTAAATGTCTAGATTCACGGCTAACAAGTGCCAGTAGCTAAATGCCCAAAATAAGTAAAGTGTGTAATAACGAGCAGGGAAGAATAAATACACTCGTTCCTTTCAACGGCCATCCGTCTGGTGCACGTCATTGTTCAGGGGAAAGTACGTTTGATCTTCGGGTCCTGGCTCTAAACCTGGCCATGCAAAACCAGTGGAGTTAGACCCCAAATAACAAGTACCACAAAGGAAGCACGAATGAAGAAATAAAACCAGTTTATAAAATATATATATATATATATATATATATATATAGTTCTGTCTCATAGTTTCAGTTCATAGCCTATCGTGGCACAATAATCTAACCCTACAACCAAACAAGGACAAGGGTTAGACCATCGCACCATGATAATCCATGTCCCTAGACTATTTGACAGCAGGTATAATACACAAACAAGCTCAGTTACATAATTGGCCAATTATTTATACTGCTTACTAGGTGGAGTCCGGGTTATCCCAGAGATATTATGCATGTAGGAATCCTCAGATCGAACCAGGTACTAGCAGGGTTAGCCGAGCCATAAATTACCGCATAGCACATAGTATTGCGCATCGGTCCCTCGTAAGGCCATCGTGCTAAGATCGCATAGAAGATATAGTATAGTATAATAGTCGGATATTGACATCCACTAATGAGAATTTAAATAATATCCATGGGGACTAGCCTGCATACCCCAATTCATATGACTTGAGGTGGCTAGTTAGGCACAATCTCGAGATTCCATTCCCTCCCAATGCTCTACAAGTTTAGTTGCCTAGTTAACCGTATTGTTAACTGGAATCATATGACGTGGTCACATGGTATTCCTCTTATATGATGTACCATAGTACGACCACGCTAGATACGAATTCACTTGTCACTTTGCAGTTCAACTTGGATTCACACCAACGTGATGCAACAATCAACAGATCCTAGCCATACTTGGTCATTGACTAACCCTTATGTCCATGCTGGAGATTAAGTCATATCACACGTCATGTAGCGCATAGGTACACCTTAGTGTAAACATGTAATATAATCGTGTAGGAACACTTAGTACGTAGGAACGCATAGCACGTAGTAAGTGTATCAGTACGGATACAAGTGGTCGGGTCATGGCACATAGATGGGTCTAATACTCTTATGGTCATCAAAGTCACACATACATCCCATAAAGTCCAAAGGAACATTCAACAAAACCACTCCAATAAAGCGTGTGCAAGGGGCCGCATGCGCGCATAAGGATCAAGGCCTCATGGGCATCAGTTGTCGCATAGAATCAGTTTTCGCATAGGTCTGGGCCACATAGGACGTCGGGCCGCATAGCTGCATGGGTCGCATGGTCGCTGACCGTAGAGATCGTATGAGCTCAAGGCCGCATGACCGCATAGCCGCATGAGTTCAGACCGCATGGCCGCATGAGCTCGGACCGTATGGCCGCATGAGTTCAGACCTCATGGCCGCATAAGCTCGGCCGCATAGAATTTCATAGATCTCTCGGCCGCATAGATCTCTCGGCCGCATAGAATTTCATCTTCTCCAGACAGCAAGTTCAGCCATGGCGAGAACTCCAAAAACCGAAAATTTATTTCCTTCATAAAAAAATTATTTTAACTCCGAATTGAGTGAACCAAAAGCCAAAACGCTCGAAATAAAGTTCTCCACCCATCCCAAAAATTATTTTTTGAAAATACTATTTTTTTAGTAGATCAAAACTACCAAAAATCCAACGAACCCATGAAAACCCTAAACTTAGAATGTAGATCTACTCAAATCCATCCATTAAAACCGAAAATTCCAAGTATTTAAAGTGTTTCATCATGAGCACCTATTAGACTAATAAAATGCAAAAAAAATAAATTAAGAGATTTCTCCATGTGGTGCAAGGTGTACTTGCCTAAATAAAGGAAGAAAAGAAAATAGAGAGAATGAGGGAAGAGAGAGAAAGATGTTGGGTTTTGTAGTTAGGGTTTGAGGTTTATACCATGGGGTTCAACTCATGAATGAACCAACCCAACAATTAAACCATGGGTCTAATTGAACCAAAGAATGGGTCTAGTCTCCATGCATGCAACCTAATTATCATGCAAGCAAGAAATACTCTAAGAAGAAAATAAATACAAGAAAGAAATAAATATATCCCAAAATATACATTTCGGGAACGGGGAGTGACAGGAGGTCTAAGGGTGCACGACCCAGACTTCTGACCTCACCCATCGACACCGTCGACCACTCGCGGCACAATCTTGTCGAGCAGTCCGGAGCTGGAAAACTAAATAGGACGAAGATCTGTCAGCCCCGGTGTCGAGCGGCTCCTTGACTGCCGACGGGTCCGACTCGATGTAGTCGGCACTAGCAAGGTCAACTTCAGAGCTCGTCTAGACAACTCGATGTAGTCGGCACTCGATGTAGAAAATAAAAAGGCAAATTCTATAGGCACTGCAAAGTTTCCTTAGGACAGACCAATTTTTTTCAAATTAATTATAAGTTTGCCACTGATATATTTTGCTTGAGGGCAGCCCATATGTTCATATAAAAGTCAATAAAATTTTGTATCCCAACCTCTCTCTTCTCCCCATTCTCTCTTCTTTCTATGTTCCTGTCACGACCCGCACCCGGAAATTCGGGCACGAGTGCGTGGGTACGTCCAGCCTACGCCGCAGAGTCGGTGGTAGTACGCTGTCTAGGTCATATCCACATTTAACTAGTCTAGCTCATTCACAAACAACATAGGCAAGATAATAATGAGAATCAGATACTTAAGATTGCAATTGAAATAAATACGACAACAGATTCAAATGTTTAGTACAGAAGTTCAGAATAAAATCGGGGACAAACCCGATTACTAAGATAAAGAGCAAAAACTAAGATAACTACTGCTAACTACTCAGCAGGAGTAGCTTCCTGTGCGGGAACTGGCTCTGCAACTGTGTCACCTGCTGCCTCATAGGGGCCATAATAGGTGGGGGCAAGGTTCTCATCATCGCCTAAACAACAGATCCAGTCAGGAAAGGAGCAAAGTATACAGTGCACAACATGATTAAACTAAATATTTATGACAATTTAAAATGAGCATCATATTGAGAAAGTTGCATAAATGAACACCAATATCTCAGAGTTAATGCTTTTAAACAGGAATACGAGAAAACCAAAATAAATGAGACAGGAAAAGAACTACAACAGTCTGCAAGAAATATAACAAGATCTAGAAACTATCTGTGTGAACTTGTGTTTGTTTTAGAATACATAGTTGGCATGTAGGGGTTTATAAGGCTAATTCGGCCGTCATAAACGGCTATTAAACATGAACAATCGAGATCCGGCTGAGAGTACAGTCGCGTACCAACAGTTATTAAACAATGAGGGGAAGGGTAAACTACATGCCTCCTAGTATTCTCCCACCCGACATGAAAATTCAAGACATGAACTCCAATATTCAAGACATGAAAATCCAGTGTTCTAGCACTACGTGTAATCATCAATGGTACTAGTAAAGCAGAGAATTAATTATCACAGTATAAAGATTAATTTGAAGTGCAGGTACTTGCTTGTTGTTTGGATCTGATTAATTTGGTTCTCGGGGAAAATTTCAGAGATGAGTCCAAAAGCTGAAATAGACATTACCAACACACTCAGAAGGTATCAAATAGCTAGAAATGCCTGTCCTCGGGTCCAATTTGGAGACAAGGGCGAAAACGGCAGTTTCGGGTCAAAACGGGGTCCGCCGGTGGGCCTGCTTTGCACCGAAAAACGTGTCCGGGTCAATGGTCTCCAAATTCACCAAACTTAGTGTCAACAGGTCAGGAACGCTGATACGAACCCAACGGAACTTCCAGATTTGGATTTCGATGAGCCGAACACAAAATCGCCCGTCGAGCGGGGCCTGTGGGGCCCACGACACGCGATTTCGTCAACGTTCCCAGAATTGAACCAAACTTGACCCACAGGACCAGTGTATCGCTACGAGTCCGATGGCGCAAGTTTCGTCTCGATCTGACGAGTGTACAAGAAGTTAGGGCAAAATACCGAAAAGTCGGATACGGGGCGATGTCCGCGGATACGCGTTGATTTCGGTGTGCACGCACACCCGAATCAGCTTCCACAAAATCTCACACATCCGTATCGACGATGCGCATGTATCTGTGAAGACCGCACGCGACCAAGTCGTCCCGTTTGGCGGGGCGCACTCAGTTCCGGGGTAAAACATGGTCTGGTTTTTCCTGTTTTTGGATCGCGGTGTGCGATCACCACAGGACGCGATGCCCCGAACAGTTTGTCCGGACACTGAGAGGGTCATACAGGCTTCACAACGTGTAAACCCCCCTGAATTTTCAAATTATTAAATCTTGGATTTTTCCCAATTTTCTGGAATTTTCTGTGAATTTTCTGTAATTAAAATCAAGGCTTTTAATTAATAAATGATTTTTAATTGGCAATAAATAATATTAAAATGTCATAAAAATAACATTTTTGGGTGTAAAATAGAAAACTGGACTTAGAGTAATTTTTCTGGATTTTTCTGGGCCTCAGACCTATTTTTAAAAGCCTAAAAACTATTTTCTAAATTAATTAAATAATCAATTAATATTATTATTTTTATTTGATTTTTTTTATTTTGGTTTGGGCCCGGCCCGGCCCAGTGGGCCGAGCCCAGTAGCAGCGAGCCCAGCCCAGCCCCGCGTTAACGGGTCGGGCGGGTCGGCCTGACCGGATCCGCGCCCGACCCGGACCCGCATCCCTGTCACCCCTCCCCCGTTCTCCCACGACGCGAAAACTCCGCCGCCCGCCGCGTTCTCCGGCGACGTGGCCGGAGAACCCCCCACGTCGCCTCCCCCTCCGTTTCACCCGCGGCCACGACGCCCCGGCCGAGCTCCATCGAATCCCCTATAAATACCCTTCCCCCCGACCTCCTACTCCTTCATCCTCCCCAAAACCGACCCGCCGGAACCCTAGCTCCCCGCCGACCTCCTCCGCAGACCAGTGCCGCCACCAACCCGCCGAGAGCCGCCCCGGCCTCGATTCCCCTTCCTCCCCTCTTCTTCCCCGACTCCAGAACCTCCTCCGACCTCTCCTCTCTCCTCCCCGCCGCTCGACGACTGCTCGAGCCGTCGGCCGACCCCTCGGCGCCGCCCTAGCCGCTGTCCACGACCCCGCTGGACCACCCAGGGCCTCGCCGACCGACGGCGTACCCTCCAGCAGCACCGGACACGCCGCGGACACAACCCAGACGCAGATACGAGCCGGACACGCCGCTGACACGTCCAGGACACGAGCTCGTTTCGGACTAGAAAACCCTGGTTTCTCGGTCCCCTTCAGGTATTCGTAACTTGCAACCCTGATCTCCGTTTTTGATTCTGTAAATTCCTACGCGTAGCCTGTATGACCCTCTCGGTGTCCGGACAAACTGTTCGGGGCATCGCGGCCTGTGGCGATCGCACACCGCGATCCAAAAACAGGAAAAACCAGACCCTGTTTCACCCCGGAACCGAGTACGCCCCGCCAAACGGGATGACTTGGTCGCGTGCGGTCTTCACAGATACGTGCGCAGCGTCGATACGGACGTGTGAGTCTTCGTGGAAGCTGATTCGGGTGTGCGTGCACACCGGAATCAACGCGTATCCGCGGACATCGCCCCGTATCCGCCTTTTCGGCAATTCGCCCTAACTTCGTGCACACTCGTCAGATCGAGACGAAACTTGCGCCATCGGACTCGTAGCGATACGCTGGTCTTGTGGGTCAAGTTTGGTTCGATTCTGAGAACGTTGACGAAATCGCGTGTCGTGGGCCCCACAGGCCCCGCTCGACGGGCGATTTTGTGTTCGGCTCATCGGAATCCAAATCTGGAAGTTCCGTTGGGTTCGTATCAGCGTTCCTGACCTGTTGACACTAAGTTTGGTGAATTTGGAGACTTTTGACCCGGACACGTTTTTCGGTGCAAAGCGGGCCCAACGGCGGACCCCGTTTTGACCCGAAACTGCCATTTTTGCTCTTGTCTCCAAATTGGACCCAAGGACAGGCGTTTCTAGCTATTTGACATCTTCTGAGCATGATGGTAATGTCTGTTTCAGCTTTTGGACTCATCTGTGGAAATTTCTCCCAAGAACCAAATTAAACAGATCCAAACAACAGGCAAGTACCTGCACTTCAAGTTAATCTTTATATTGTGATAATTAAATTCCCTGCTCCACTAGTACTCTTGCTGATTACACGTAGTGTTAGAATACTATATTTCATGTCTTGAATATTGGAATTCATGTCTTGTTTTTCATGTCGGGTGGGAGAATACTGAAAGGCATGTAGTTACCCTTCCCCTTGCCGTGAATAATAGCTGTTGGTACACGACTGTCCATCAGCCGGATCCCGATTATTCGTGACTAATAGCCGTTCATGACGGCCGGATTAGCCTTATAAACCCCTACATGCCAACTAAGTATTCTAAAAACAAACACAAGTTTCATACAGATAGTTTCTAGTCATGTTATCTTTCTTGCTGACTGTGATAGTTTCACTCTGCTCATTTACTTCTGTTTTCTCATATTCCTGTTTATAGTTGTGACTCTGAGATATTGACATTCTTTATGCAATTTCCTTAACATGATATTCAATAATTAATTGTCATAATTATTTAGTTTAACCTTGTTGTGCACTGTGTACTCTGCTCCTTTCCTGACTGGATCTGTTGATTTAGGCGATGATGAGGACCTTGCCCCTACCTATTATGGTCCATATGAGGGTACAGATGATACCTATGAGGAGCCAGACCCTACCCAGGAGACCCCTGCTGCTGAGTAGCTTTTAGTAGCTATCTTTTATTTCTGTTCTTATCTTATTTAATCGGGTTTGTCCCCGATTTCATTTGGAATTCCTGTATTAAACATTTGAATTTGTTGTCACATTTATTCCAGTTTCAAATCTTAAGTTTCTTTTCTCATTATTATCTTGCCTATGTTAAATTGTGGATGAGTTAGACTAGTTTAGATGGTTTGACCTAGACAGCGTACTACCGCCGACTCTGCGGCGTAGGCTGGACGTACCCACGTACTCGTGCCCGAACTTCCGGGTGCGGGTCGTGACACATTTTTATGGTGGCCTATGCAGGTCCTATCCTAAAATAGGGTAATACCCTAGGACAGGGTATGGAATAAGATTGAGGATTCTAGGAAAAGCTCATTCACAGTATAGCGTCCTTATTTCGATTCTTGATATCATTGCTGCTCAATTTTTCTATCGCCCTTGATTTCCAAGTATTCTATTCTGATCTTCCTATCCCTTAATCTTTCAGAATGGTCCAGACCAGGAACACAGTAGGGGGCACATCAGAACCAGCTGAGCCGAATGTGCCCGAGACTCTTGCACTCCCGCCGCCCCCATCTGTTCCGGCAGTTACCTTAGATGGGGCACAGCTAATAAGAGTGTTCCAGGGATTGGTGGAATCCCAGAAAGAACAGACTGCACTTCTGCGGACCAGCCTCTCAGAAGCTATTAAGCCCCAGGAGTCGCCACTCAAGAGGCCAGGAAGTGCCAAAGACTTCAAGAACCTTAGGCCTCTGGAATTTTATGGAACTGAGGGCATTCTCTACGCTGATGAGTGGATAGAGAATGTCGAGAGACTCCTGAAGACTGCCCGGGTTCCCGATGACCTCAAAGTGGAGTCCGCAAGCCTGCAACTGTTCGACATTGCTCGAACCTGGTTCAGAGATGAACCCCAACTATCTGCTTCCGACGTCACCTGGGAGGACTTCAAGAGGCTATTCAAGGAGAAATTTTATCCCGAAGTGGCTCGGGAAGCTCTCGAAAGCCAATTCGAGAGACTGGAACAAGGTAACATGACGTTGATGAATATACTGCCGAATTTTGCAGGTTAAGCCACTTTGCGGAGTACATGGTTCGTACCCCGGAGGACAGAGCTCGAAGATTCAAGAAGGGGCTATCTCCGGATATTCGTCTCGCTGTCACCACCAGCCGAGCTCGCACCTATGAGGAAATCCTGAGCGTGGCACAAGGCGTCGAGAGAGATATGGGGCACAAACTAAAACGAGAAAGAGATACCGGAAATGCGGGACCCAACAAACGCCCTTTTCAACAACAACAACAGCAGAGGGCCCCGCAGCAAAATCAGCGTCCTCCCCCTCGAGCTCCAGCACCCCAGGCTCAAGGACAGAACCAGCGAGCTCCCCCTTGCAACTATTGCCAAAAACCAGGCCACACTTGGCAAGACTGCAGAAAGAGGCTAGGTGCTTGCCTCTATTGTGGTTCCCCAGCACATCAATTGAGGGACTGTCCTGCTACTCAAGGACGTCCAGCTGCACCAAAGGCTCCAGTCCAGGCCAGGCCCCCAGCAGCACAACAAAGGGGACTCCCGCTTCCAACTCAACAACAACGCTTTGCTCAGCACCAACAGCAGCAACAGAGGGGTGCACCGCAGCAAGGCCGTGCTTATGCAATGACTTTGGAAGAAGCGGAAGCCACAACTGACGTGATCACAGGTTCTGTGCTTATAAATTTAATACCAGCTATTACTTTATTTGACTCTGGAGCTTCACATTCATTCATGTCAGTAGAATTCCTTATGAAGCACAACTTAATCACTAAACCCCTTAGGAATTGTTATAAGATTATTACCGGTGGAGGAATCATCCCGGTTAGTGATGCCTGTAACAATTATCCTATTACATTATGTGGAAGAGAACTGTATGCTAGACTACTTGTAATGCCAGTGCCCAGTTTTGACATTATACTGGGTATGGATTGGTTAAGTCAACATCATGCCACAATAGACTGTCACAGAGGCAGTGTAATCTTCAGACCCCCTGGCAAGCCAGAATTTGAATTTGCTAGAGGTTCTAGAGAAATGGGTAATAACATAATTTGTGGAGCCCTAGTAACAGAAGAATTGCCACCTATCATCTCTGAATACCTTGATGTCTTCCCTGAGGATCTCCCAGGATTACCCCCAGACCGAGAAGTTGAATTCTCCATTGACTTAGTGCCAGGAGCAGCACCAGTATCTCAGAACCCCTACAGAATCAACAAGAATGAGATAATAGAACTAAATGAACAAATCAAAGAGCTAGAAGACAAAGGTTTCATTAGGTCTAGTGTCTCACCTTGGGGAGCTCCAGTACTATTTGTGCCCAAGAAGGACGGAACATCCAGAATGTGTATTGACTATAGGGCCTTAAATGCCTTAACAATTAAGAATAAGTATCCCCTGCCCAGGATAGATGACTTATTTGATCAGTTGAGTGGAGCTCGGGTGTTTTCAAAGATTGATTTGAGGTCTGGTTACCACCAAGTAAGGGTGAGGAAAGAAGACATCCCTAAAACTGCTTTCAATACCCGGAACGGACATTACGAATTCTTAGTGATGCCGTTCGGGTTGACGAATGCACCAGCAGTTTTTATGAACCTAATGAACAGAGTTTTCCAGCCATACCTAGACAAATTTGTAGTGGTCTTTATTGACGATATTTTGATCTACTCCAAGACCCCCGAAGAACATGAAGAACATTTGAGGCTAGCATTGGAGACTTTGAGGAAGGAAAAGCTTTATGGAAAATTGTCTAAATGTGCTTTCTTCCTAGACAAAGTAGAATTCTTGGAACATGTTGTGACTGGAGATGGAATAGCAGTAGACCCTAAGAAGATAGCTGCAGTAGAATCCTGGCCCACTCCAGACTCTGTAGCAGAGATTAGAAGCTTCCTGGGACTAGCTGGCTACTATCGGAAGTTTGTGAAGGACTTTGCTAGGATTGCTGAACCCATGACAAAGTTAAGAAGGAAGGATGAAGAGTTCACCTGGACTGATGAATGTCAGCATGCTTTTGAGGAATTGAAGAAAAGACTGACTACTGCCCCTATTCTGACCTTACCTTCTGGAACCGGAGGTTTCGCTATTTATAGTGATGCTTCTGGAAAAGGTCTAGGTTGTGTATTGGAGCAAAATAAGAAAGTAATAGCATATGCCTCTAGACAGCTTCGACCACATGAAAAGAATTATCCAACCCATGATTTAGAATTGGCAGCTGTCATTTTTGCTCTTAAACTTTGGAAGCATTATCTTTATGGAGAAAGGGTGGAAATATTTACGGACCATAAAAGTCTAAAATATATTTTCACTCAGAAAGAGCTAAACATGAGGCAAAGAAGGTGGCTGGAACTAATGAAAGACTTTGATATCACTCTTCAATATCACCCTGGGAAGGCAAATGTAGTTGCTGATGCTCTAAGCAGGTATCCTATGGCGATGTACTTGACTATGGACAGACACCTGCTGGAGGACTTGGAAAGTTTAGGTATCGAAGTAATTATCCCAGGAAAAGAAGGCCAAATGATGAACTTGCAGATTCAGTCTACTTTAATAGACAAGATCAAGGAGACTCAGTTTCAAGACGAAGGCCTGCGAAGCCTTCGAGGTCAAGTGCAAGCTGAATTAGTAGAAGAATTCAGAATTCATGAAGATGGATCACTGAGGCATGGCGATAGATTATGTGTACCTCAAGGAGACATAAGGGAAGAAATTATGCAAGAGGCGCACAGATCGCAGTACTCTATACATCCAGGAGCCAACAAGATGTACAAGGACCTGAGGACGCATGTTTGGTGGCATGGCATGAAAAGAGAAGTAGCCAGGTTCGTATCTCGTTGTTTAGTGTGCCAGCAAGTCAAGGCAGAAAGACAAAGACCTGGAGGATTGCTTCAACCACTACCCATTCCGGAGTGGAAGTGGGAACATATCACAATGGATTTTGTTTCCGGACTTCCAAGGACACCTAGTGGCAAGGATGCAATCTGGGTGATAGTAGATAGACTGACCAAGTCTGCACATTTTCTACCTTTCAAAGTAGGGCTATCTACAGAGAAGCTGGCAGATTTATATATCAGACACATTGTCAAGCTGCATGGAGTTCCAGTAAGTATTGTCTCCGACAGAGATTCAAGATTCACCTCTCACTTCTGGAAGAGCTTACAAGCCAGCTTGGGGACTCAACTCAAATTCAGCACAGCTTATCATCCCCAAACCGATGGGCAATCGGAACGTACAATCCAGACCCTTGAAGATATGCTCCGTACATGTGTTCTGGATTTTGGAGGATCCTGGGAAGACTATTTACATCTGGTGGAGTTCTCTTATAATAACAGTTATCAAGCCAGCATCGAGATGACTCCATTTGAAGCGCTGTATGGCCGAAGATGTCGTACCCCGTTATCATGGGACGACGTTGGAGAAAGAGCCCTACTGGGACCAGAGATGGTGATCGATTCAGCTGAGAAGGTAAAGCAAATAAGGGACAGACTTTGAGTGGCTCAAGACAGGCAACGACATTGGGCAAATAGCCACCGAAGGCCCTTAGAATTTGAGGTAATTAAATTTATAAAATTCAAGTCAATTTAAACATTTTATTATGGAACTAAGACTTGATTATGACTCTATTTTAAGGTTGGAGAGCTGGTGTTCTTAAAGATTTCCCCGACACGTGGCACCATTAGGTTCGGAAGGAGTGGAAAACTCAGCCCAAGATTTATCGGAACTTTTGGCATACAGGAGAAAATCGGAGAAGTGGCATACCGTCTGGCATTGCCACCCTCTCTGGAAGGAGTCCATAATGTCTTCCACGTGTCGCAGCTGAGGAAGTACGTGCCGGACCCCAGCCACATTTTGGATCACTCAGAGCTCGAAGTAGGCCCAAGTTTGACTTACCAAGAGCAACCCGTGGAGATCCTGGATCGCTCGGAGAAAATCCTACGGAACCAAGTTATCTCCCTGGTTCGCGTAGCTTGGAAGCATCATTCTCCCGGCGAATCCACCTGGGAGCGAGAAGACGAGATTAGAGAGCGATACCCCTATCTTTTTGACCCCTGAGGTATATTATAATTTCAGGTCTTTCCTTTTCGTGCCATTATTATTTTAAATTTCGAGGACGAAATTTTTGTAAGTTGGGTAGGTTGTAAACCCCCCTGAATTTTCAAATTATTAAATCTTGGATTTTTCCCAATTTTCTGGAATTTTCTGTGAATTTTCTGTAATTAAAATCAAGGCTTTTAATTAATAAATGATTTTTAATTGGTAATAAATAATATTAAAATGTCATGAAAATAACATTTTTGGGTGTAAAATAGAAAACTGGACTTAGGGTAATTTTTCTGAATTTTTCTGGGCCTCAGACCTATTTTTAAAAGCCTAAAAACTATTTTCTAAATTAATTAAATAATCAATTAATATTATTATTTTTATTTGATTTTTTTTATTTTGGTTTGGGCCCGGCCCGGCCCAGTGGGCCGAGCCCAGTAGCAGCGAGCCCAGCCCAGCCCCGCGTTAACGGGTCGGGCGGGTCGGCCTGACCGGATCCGCGCCCGACCCGGACCCGCATCCCTGTCACCCCTCCCCCGTTCTCCCACGACGCGAAAACTCCGCCGCCCGCCGCGTTCTCCGGCGACGTGGCCGGAGAACCCCCCACGTCGCCTCCCCCTCCGTTTCACCCGCGGCCACGACGCCCCGGCCGAGCTCCATCGAATCCCCTATAAATACCCTACCCCTCGACCTCCTACTCCTTCATCCTCCCCAAAACCGACCCGCCGGAACCCTAGCTCCCCGCCGACCTCCTCCGCAGACCAGTGCCGCCACCAACCCGCCGAGAGCCGCCCCGGCCTCGATTCCCCTTCCTCCCCTCTTCTTCCCCGACTCCAGAACCTCCTCCGACCTCTCCTCTCCGCCGCTCGACGACTGCTCGAGCCGCCGGCCGACCCCTCGGCGCCGCCCTAGCCGCTGTCCACGACCCCGCTGGACCACCCAGGGCCTCGCCGACCGACGGCGTACCCTCCAGCAGCACCGGACACGCCGCGGACACAACCCAGACGCAGATACGAGCCGGACACGCCGCTGACACGTCCAGGACACGAGCTCGTTTCGGACTCGAAAACCCTGGTTTCTCGGTCCCCTTCAGGTATTCGTAACTTGCAACCCTGATCTCCGTTTTCGATTCTGTAAATTCCTACGCGTAGCCTGTATGACCCTCTCGGTGTTCGGACAAACTGTTCGGGGCATCGCGGCCTGTGGCGATCGCACACCGCGATCCAAAAACAGGAAAAACCAGACCTTGTTTCACCCCGGAACCGAGTACGCCCCGCCAAACGGGATGACTTGGTCGCGTGCGGTCTTCACAGATACGTGCGCAGCATCGATACGGACGTGTGAGTCTTCGTGGAAGCTGATTCGGGTGTGCGTGCACACCGGAATCAACGCGTATCCGCGGACATCGCCCCATATCCGCCTTTTCGGCAATTCGCCCTAACTTCGTGCACACTCGTCAGATCGAGACGAAACTTGCGCCATCGGACTCGTAGCGATACGCTGGTCCTGTGAGTCAAGTTTGGTTCGATTCTGAGAACGTTGACGAAATCGCGTGTCGTGGGCCCCACAGGCCCCGCTCGACGGGCGATTTTGCGTTCGGCTCATCGGAATCCAAATCTGGAAGTTTTGTTGGGTTCGTATCAGCGTTCCTGACCTGTTGACACTAAGTTTGGTGAATTTGGAGACTTTTGACCCGGACACATTTTTCGGTGCAAAGCGGGCCCAACGGCGGACCCCGTTTTGACCCGAAACTGCCGTTTTTGCCCTTGTCTCCAAATTGGACTCAAGGACAGGCATTTCTAGCTATTTGACATCTTATGAGCATGATGGTAATGTCTGTTTTAGCTTTTGGACTCATCTGTGGAAATTTCTCCCAAGAACCAAATTAAACAGATCCAAACAACAGGCAAGTACCTGCACTTCAAGTTAATCTTTATATTGTGATAATTAAATTCCCTGCTCCACTAGTACTCTTGCTGATTACATGTAGTGTTAGAATACTATATTTTATGTCTTGAATATTGGAATTCATGTCTTGTTTTTCATGTCGGGTGGGAGAATACTGAAAGACATGTAGTTACCCTTCCCCTTGCCGTGAATAATAGCTGTTGGTACACGACTGTCCATCAGCCGGATCCCGATTATTCGTGACTAATAGCCGTTCATGACGGCCGGATTAGCCTTATAAACCCCTACATGCCAACTAAGTATTCTAAAAACAAACACAAGTTTCATACAGATAGTTTCTAGTCATGTTATCTTTCTTGCTGACTGTGATAGTTTCACTCTGCTCATTTACTTATGTTTTCTCATATTCTTGTTTATAGTTGTGACTCTGAGATATTGACATTCTTTATGCAATTTCCTTAACATGATATTCAATAATTAATTGTCATAATTATTTAGTTTAACCTTGTTGTGCACTGTGTACTCTGCTCCTTTCCTGACTGGATCTGTTGATTTAGGCGATGATGAGGACCTTGCCCCTACCTATTATGGTCCATATGAGGGTACAGATGATACCTATGAGGAGCCAGACCCTACCCAGGAGACCCCTGCTGCTGAGTAGCTTTTAGTAGCTATCTTTTATTTCTGTTCTTATCTTATTTAATCGGGTTTGTCCCCGATTTCATTTGGAATTCCTGTATTAAACATTTGAATTTGTTGTCACATTTATTCCAGTTTCAAATCTTAAGTTTCTTTTCTCATTATTATCTTGCCTATGTTAAATTGTGGATGAGTTAGACTAGTTTAGATGGTTTGACCTAGACAGCGTACTACCGCCGACTCTGCGGCGTAGGCTGGACGTACCCACGTACTCGTGCCCGAACTTCCGGGTGCGGGTCGTGACACAACGCAATTTGCGAAATTAAAAACGGAGCTACGAGGCGAAAGTTACACGCACCTGAAGGGGACCCGAAAACCGGGGTCGAGTCGTGTCCGACTCGTGTCGGACACGAGAATTCAAATTAGGGCTAGGGTTAGGGTTCAGGGGGAAATTGGCCGTAGATGGCGGGGCGGCGGCCGGCGGCGTGCTGGGAGGCCGAGGGCGGCTCGCCGGAGAGCGGGGCGGCGGCGCGACGGAGGCGCGGCGGTCGGGCGGCGTGCTGGGACGGCTGCTGCGGCTGGGCTTCGTGGTGACCGGGGCGCCGGAGGGGAGGAGATGGCCGGGGGAGAAGGGGGAGGGCCGTCAGCGGGGCACGGCGGCGCTGCCAGGGCGGAGGGCGAGGTGGCTGGAGTCGGAGGCGGTGAGGGTTTAGGCGAGGGTGGCGGTGGAGCTCGGCTTTAAAGGGGAAGGAACGGAGGCGTGGGCCGAGGGAGGCGGCGGCCAGCGCGGGGGGGGGGGGGGGGGTTAGGCGCTGCGGGCGGCGAGCCGGGCGGAGCTGCAACGGCGCTGCTGAGACGCCGGCGGAGGCGGAGCGGGGATAGCGGGTCAGGGGAGAGGCTGGGGAGCGGGTCCGGGCGGGTCGGGTTCGGGCGGACCCGACCCGACCCGTTAGGTCAACGGGCCGCAGGCTGAAATGGGCTGGGCCCAGGTGCTAAAATAATAAGAATAATAATAATAATAATAATAATAATAATAATAATAATAATTAATTAAATAAATAAATAAATAGTTTTAGGTAATTAAAAATAGGTCCGAGGTCCAATAAAATCCAGAAAAATTATCCTAAGTCCAGTTTTTCATTTTACACCCAAAAATATTATTTTCACTATAATTTAATATTGTTTATTAACAATTAAAAATTATTTAATATTTGAAAACCCTGATTTTAATTTCAGAAAATTCCCAGAAAATTCCAGAAAATTGTGAAAAATCCTAATTCTAATATTTTTGAAAAAATCAGGGCTTACAATCTACCCAACTTATAAAATTTCTTCCTCAAAATTTAAATTATGGCAGCGTTCTCTAAACTCACAGTCTCACGGGTTTCTTTCAGGTGGACATTGCGGTCGCTACCCAACTTATAGTTTTACCCATGTATCCGCTAAGGCCGTACAACTAGTGAGGCTAGGTCTCAACTTAATAAATCATGGTATTGAATCTTCAAGTTTGCAATACAAATACACCACCTATGGTATTCCCTTAGTCAAAGAGGTTATCATCAATTCGATCGGTCTGAGGGGTATGTCTAGCACTACAAATCAACTTATACCAACCACAGGTTTTTGTCTTTCCGAAATGAGGGAAGACGAGGATCAATAATAAAGAGTTTAAGGGCGAGGTGGTAGAACAAAGGTATAGGGATCAAGGCGTTTAAAGAATTCTAATGGGAATTGTCAGGCGGTTATGGATTGAGATTCTATTCTGGTTATCATTTGTTCGTATGCTCGTATTAGTACAGTTATGTGACTGATACTGTCACGACCCGCACCCGGGGTAAGGGTACTAGTCGGAAACAACGCCCAGCCTACGCCGCAGAATCGGCGGTAGAACGCTGTCTAGAAAGTCTATCTAATATAATGAACCACCAAAAGATAGTGTACTCAATCACAGAACTAAGATAGAATGAACACGAATCAGATAAGAATAGAATAGTCACAATACAACTCATGAGTCTAAAATAATACATCAATGAGTCTGAAGAAAATTACAGAAATATGCTGGAGACAAATCCAGTACAAAGAGTACTACAAAACTATAAAGCTACAACTCCAGGGTCAACTGTCTCAGTTGGGATAAGTCCCACTTGAGCCAGGGTCTCAGAATCTAAACCCACAACATCCTGGGGTCCATAATAGGTAGGGTACTCCTCAGTGTCATCTGGAAAAATATATCCAGTCAGGAAAGGAGCAGAGTATAACCCTAACAGCAGTTCTCAAATAATGATAAAAACTATGTAACAGTAAATAGTTGTGGATAAACAAGATGCATAAATAGATACAAGAATGTATAGACAATAAGGAAATACTGGAAAGAAATACAATAATGAATAATATGCTGATGGAACAAGAATACTAATGACTAAGTGTGTGAGTACTAGCTTTAACATGTGATCGGCTTGGGAACTTGCACAAGAGTATGATGGCCTGGCTGATTATACGTGCGGTGTATGATCAACACTCACAAGGAATAAGACATGCACAAGGAGGGTATGATCACATATCTACACTAAAATACTCCCCACCCCGACTGGTATAATAGATCCAACCACGGTACGTTATGGCACTAGATTCCCCAAGAAGATAGCTAGTCTCCCCGAGAATCGATGTCTGTACATGTACAAGATAACCAATAAAACAATACTTGCACCATATACACCATATACCAAGGAATAATATCTCATAACGAGATCCGGATATACCAATCCGTGTAACCATAGTGTCGAGAGAAACATGTAAATCTACACTAGATACAACGAACATAGAGGATATCATAAATGAGAAACTATCAGAGAATGTACTCGCCTGAAGTCCAATGAACAGTCTCACAAATGTCTGACTCGGTGCCTCGAAGACCTAGATATGGAATACCACATTAATACAAGGTCCCGGAAAGAGAACAAGTCAAACTAGGCAACTTCTAGGTCAATAAGTCAATTCTAAGTCAAAAGTCAACTATGGTCAACTCTAAAGTCCACTAAAGTCAAACATGGTCAAACCCAAAGTCAACCTCACAAGACATCTATAAAATAATATAGAGATAAACTACAATAATTTAGGAATCAAATTATATTCAAAAAGAACTCACACAAAGTATACTAATAATATAATTAATATATACCCTAAAATAATATATATACAACCCAACATTTATATAAATAACATAATATATTATTACAATTATTATTCCTCACAAAACACATATATATATACATATATATATATACAATTATAATATATAATATATACATTAAATCTGTCAAAGCGTCATTGAAAAACAGTGAATAAAATAGGATTAAATCAAAACAGTTTAAATAGTGACAGTCGGGACTGTCACCGAAGGACTGTCACCGAAACCCAAATAATAAACTGCCACTGCTTTGGTTTTCGCTGACAGTTAAACTGTCACGGAAAAGCGTCGCAGAAAAGCTGCTGTTTCCCGCTGCTGCAATTAATGACAGATTTGTCATTAATTGCCCGAAGGCTACAGCGGCTGCTATTAGTCGGCTAATTAATGACAGTTTTTACTGTCATTAATTCACTGTCACTAAAACAAGTTATATATATATATAATTATATATATAAAAACAGAATATATAAAACAATATATATATATATAAACAGAATATATAAAACAGTATATATATATATATAAACCATTAATACAAAAATGTACATATATATATTAATATACACATAAACTTATACCTTCAAATATTTAACAAAGAACATATAATTTACATGGCTAGAAGCACACCTAAAATATTTACATTAATATCCAAATAATTACATAATAATTATAAATAATATAATTACACAATTAAACATACAAATATATTTTATAAAACATTTTATGTATAAATTATATTATTTAACAAGTAGTAACATATATATTTGCATGCAAGAAAGCTACATATTATATTGTACATTATATTAGCACACCCAAAATATAGATCTATGCTACAATAATTACTATAATAAATACACAAAATAAATATTTAATATCCATATATATATATTATTTATAAATGAAGAATTGAACCACAATTAATTAGATCTATACAAAAATACACACAATTGGAGAGTATCTCACCGTATCCCACTAGATCTAGGATACGCATGCGACACGAGTCCAACACATAACTAAATGCACCCCGAAGGACACAAACAAATCACAAATAATATTTATGAACAAATCAAAGCGTCAAAAGTAGATCTATGTGTCCGTGTCAAAATACGACATGTTCAAAGCCCCGTGTCGGAGGAAAACCCCCAAATGACACGTATCACCAAATAGTTGGGATACGAACCACAAGTATCCCAATATGGACACGACACTAGCCTCAAACACAAATCTCATGTTCAATTGATCTATAGGATCAATTGACACACACAAAAAAATATAAATTCAAAATTCCAACAAAATTGACACAAAAAGCACCATAACTTTCTCCATGGGTCTCCAATGAACACAAAACAAAGTCCTATGGGTACTACATACATATAGGTTGATTTTACATGATTAAATCTCAGATTTAGAAGCTATTTAAATGGGAAAATCTGAATTATACCTATTGGGAGATGGATTCCCAACGAAACCTCCAATTGAGATGAACTTGCTTCCAAATTGTAGATCCTTGCTCCTCTTTGTAGATCCTTGCTTCCTTCTTCTAGATCCTTGCTTTCTTCTTCTCTAATGGTGAATTGGGAAGAATTTGGAATGAATTTGGTAGGGAATTGGATTAGGAATGGAGGAAATTTGGTAGTGGAAGAATTCTAGATCTAGATTTGGAATGAGATGAGAGGAGAGAGAAATTTCTCTCCCTCTTTAATAGGCCGGCCATAGCCCCTCCCCCAAGCAATTGTAAAATATCCAATGTACCCCTTGGGGCCTCTCATGAAGAAATAATTAAGGAAGGAAGCTTCTAGTCTAATCATTTAATTAATTTAATCCATCTCCTTAACTATGGGCTTTCTAAATGGGCCAAGTCTAACTAATTAATTCATGTTGGTCCATGGATCCAAACTAAACTAGTTGGGTCCACTAAAATAAGTCCAAAATAATTAAATAACATCCAACAACAATTAAATAATACAACAAAAATTATTTACCATGCACAATATTTATTTAAATAGGAAATTACCAAAATATCCTTTCCTAGAAAATGTGGTAGTGACAAGTCTACCCTCCTTAAAATAATTTCGTCCTCGAAATTCAAAGACGAAAACTACCCCCAGAAAATCACAGAACAGAACTAAAGAATCACAACTAACTAATGAACAGAACATAACAATGAACAGAACATAACTAGAAATAACATACCTCAAGGTACAAACAAATATGGATAACGCTCTCGCATGTCATCCTCTCTCTCCCAGGTAGACTCCCCCGGAGAGTGATGCCTCCATGCGACGCACACCAAAGGAATAGTCTGGTTTCTCAGCACCTTCTCTCTCCGATCCAGAATTCCAACTGGCTGCTCTGGATAGCTAAGAGTAGGGCCCACCTCTATCTCTGAGTGATCCAATACATGACTAGGATCTGCCACGTATCGTCTCAACTGCGACACATGAAACACGTTGTGAACTCCCTCCAATGCAGGTGGCAAGTCTAGTCTATAAGCAACTGCACCGACCCTCTCTAGAATAGTGAAAGGTCCAATGAATCGCGGACTAAGCTTTCCGCCTCCACCGAAGCGAATCGTGCCTCGTGTCGGAGAAATCCTCAGAAACACCAAACCACCCACCTAGAACAAAACACCACCTTAAGAACTTATCTATAACAAACAACCAAGAACAAGCACACAAAATAAAATCTAAACTATACCTCAAACTCCAAGGGTCTCCGATGGCTATCGGCCCAATGCCGTTGTCTGTCCTGTGCCACTCGAAGTCTGTCTCTGATCAACTGAACCTTCTCTGCTGCATCCACAACCATCTCTGGCCCAAGCAAAACTCTCTCTCCAATATCATCCCAAGACAAAGGAGTACGACACCTCCGACCATATAGAGCTTCAAAAGGTGACATCTCTATACTGGCCTGGTAACTGTTGTTGTAAGCAAACTCTACCAAATGGAGATGGTCCTCCCAAGAACCCCCGAAATCTAGTACACAAGTGCGCAACATATCCTCGAGAGTCTGAATAGTCCTCTCTGACTGCCCATCTGTCTGGGGATGATATGCAGTACTGAACTTGAGCTGAGTGCCCAAACTCTCCTGCAAACTCCTCCAGAAATAAGAAATGAAACGACTATCCCGATCTGAGACTATGCTGACGGGAACTCCATGTATCCTAACGATCTGCCTCACATACATCTCTGTCAGCTTCTCCGTAGACAAATCCACCTTGAAAGGCAAAAAGTGGGCCGACTTGGTCAACCTATCAACAATGACCCAAATCGCGTCTTTCCCTCCTGGAGATCGTGGTAGTCCGGACACAAAATCCATAGTAATGTGTTCCCACTTCCACTCTGGAATGGGTAATGGCTGAAGTAAACCTCCTGGCCTCTGCCTCTCGGCTTTCACCTGCTGGCACACTAAGCATCTGGATACAAACTGTGCCACTTCCCTCTTCATGCCATACCACCACACACTCTCTCGCATATCCCGATACATCTTGTTAGCACCTGGATGTATGGAATACTGAGAGCGATGCGCTTCCTGCAACACCTCCTCGTGCAACTCCCCACTAGGCACACACAATCTAACTCCATGCCTCAAGGATCCATCCTCTGCAATAGTGAAATCATCCTCCAATCCTGCTCTCACCTGAGCTCTGATACTCCTCAAAGATACATCATCATACTGTGCTGCCTTGATCCTGTCCATCAAATCTGAGTGTATCTGCAATCCCCACATCTGCATAGCACACCCAGGAACAATCACCTCAATGCCCAAGCTCTCCAAGTCCTCCAACAGATATCGATCCTGCGTCAAGAACATAGCTACCGGATACCTGCTCAAAGCATCGGCAACTACATTGGCTTTCCCAGGATGATATTGCAAAGAGATATCAAAATCCTTCATCAGTTCCAACCACCGACGCTGCCTCATGTTCAACTCCTTCTGCGTGAAAATGTACTTCAAGCTTTTGTGGTCTGTGAAGATCTCCACACGCTCTCCGTACAAATAATGTTTCCACAACTTCAGGGCGAATATGACAGCTGCCAACTCCAAATCATGGGTAGGATAGTTCTTTTCATGAGGACGCAATTGCCTGGATGCATAGGCAATCACTTTCCCATGCTGCTGAAGAACACAACCTAAACCCTTTCCCGATGCATCACTATAAATAGTGAAACCTCCGGACCCTGATGGCAACGTCAAAATAGGAGCAGACGTCAACCTCTTCTTCAACTCCTCAAAAGCAGCCTGGCAATCTTCCGTCCAAACAAACTCTACATCCTTCCTTGTGAGTCTGGTCATCGGCTCGGCAATCCTCGAAAAATCTTGCACAAACTTTCTGTAGTAGCCTGCCAATCCCAAGAAACTCCTGATCTCTGCTACCGAACTCGGAGTCTTCCAAGATTCCACTGCTGAAATCTTCTTCGGATCCACTGAAATACCATCACCAGTCACAACATGCCCCAAGAATTCCACCTTGTCCAAGAAAAACTCACATTTGGACAACTTTCCATATAGCTTCTCCTTCCTCAGCACATCCAACACAATCCTCAAATGCTCCTCATGCTCCTCCGGTGTCCTCGAGTATATGAGTATGTCGTCGATGAACACCACCACGAACTTGTCAAGGTACTGGTGGAACACCTTGTTCATCAAGTTCATAAATACCGCCGGTGCATTAGTCAAACCAAACGGCATCACCATAAACTCGTACTGACCATACCGAGTTCTAAAAGCAGTCTTCGGTATGTCCTCCGGCTTCACCTTCACCTGATGGTAGCCTGATCTCAAATCTATCTTAGAAAATACCTTGGCACCACTCAACTGATCAAACAGATCATCAATCCGTGGCAAAGGATACTTATTCTTGATAGTGAGATTATTCAAAGCCCTGTAATCAATGCACATACGCACCGATCCATCCTTCTTCGGTACAAACAATACCGGGGCTCCCCATGGTGAAGAACTCGATCTGATAAACCCTTTATCCTGCAATTCGTCCACCTGCTTCTTCAACTCGACCAGCTCGCTGTTGTTTACTCTATAGACATGCCACGAAATCGGTTCTGCACCTGGCACCAAGTCTATAAAAAATTCAATATCTCGATCTGGCGGCAATTCTGGCAATTCTTCAGGAAACACATCCAAAAATTCTGCTATCAACGGATGCGGCAACTCCTTGTCTTCCACCATAGCTCCACAAATAATGCCTTCTCCCTGCTCTGCAGCTCCTCTAGCAAACTCGAACTCTGGCTCTCCTGGCGGACCAAACAAAACTCTACCTCCTCTACAATCTATGCTAGCACGGTGCCTACTCAACCAATCCATCCCGAGTACAATGTCGTAGCTCGGAAGTGGCATTACAAGTAGACATGCACTCAACTCCCGGCCTCCCAGAGTAACTCTCCGATCTTTGCAAATATCATTAACCAGGATAATGCCTCCCCCGGTCATGATCTTGTAAGTCCTAAGCAAAGACTCAGCTACCAAACCATGCTTTAGAGCAAAAGAAACAGATACAAAACTATGGGAAGCACCACTATCAAACAAAGCTAAAGCTGGAATAGAATCAAGAAGAATAGAACCTGCGATAACATCTCCGGTGGGTTCCTCCTCTTCGACTGTCATAGCAAACGCTCGTCCCTGCCGAGCACCTCTCTGCTGCTGATGCTGGACAAAATGCTGCTGCTGTGTCGAAAGCGGTCCCCTCGGTTGTGCTGCAGGTGGTCTCATCTGTGTCCTCGGAGTTGGAGCTGCTCCCTGAACTGCACGACGAGGACACTCCCTCAATTGATGCCCTTCAGTACCACAATACAAACAAACTCCTAGCCTCTTTCTGCAAACTTCCCAGATGTGGCCGGGCTTCTTGCAGAAGTTGCATAGAGCTTGCTGTAACTGCCTCTGCTGCTGAGGTGCCTGGTAAAAAGGCGCTCTAGCTGGAGTCTGGTTCTGCTGTGGCTGCTGGAAAGGTCTGGACTGGAAATGAGGACGTTTGGCAGATACTGCACTGCCGTTGGCCCCCAGAAAAGAATCACGGTCTCTCTTGGTCTTCAAACCCAGATCCCGCTCAACCTTGCGTGCCTCCGCAAGTATCTCCGAGTATGTCTCATAAAAAGACGGAATAAGAATCTTCACCTCCCAGTTTAGACCCTCTCGGAAACGAATAGCTCGAACCTCCGGCTCCCTCACCAGATACTCTGCAAATCGGCTCAGCCTACCGAACTCCGCAGCGTATTCCTCCATAGACATGCTTCCCTGAATGAGACTCTCAAATTGTCTCTCCAAGTCAAGCCTGTCTATCCGGGCGAAAAACTTCTTCTTGAAAAGGTCCCTGAATACCTCCCAAGATTGTCCTGCGTCAACTAGAACCGGCTCATTCCTGAACCAGGTACGAGCGACGTCGAACAGTTGAAGTCCTACCGCCTCAACCTTCAGATCTTCAGAAAGACGGGACACCCTCATAAGACGCTCAATGTCCTCGAGCCAATCATCAGCATAGACGATGCCCTCCGTCCCTTTGAAAACCCTAGGCTCCAGTTTCTTGAAGTCCTGAATGTTGCCTGGCCGAAGCTGAGCAACCTGAGGAACAACCTGCTGCTGGACCGGAACTCCTCTCTCAACTACAGCACGAGCAAGCTGATGAGCACTCTCGATGCCCTGCCGTAGAACGTCGGTCTGCCTCTGATGTGCCTCCGACTGAGCCCTCTATGCCTCGAGCATCTCACGAAATAGAGTAAACATCTGTGACGCCTCTGCTGGCACAGGAGGTAGAGGTGGAAGCCCCTCAGATACAGCTGGCACAGTCCTCTGAGTGGGTGGTGGACCTCCGAAAGCAGCTGACACTCCAATCACCGGAGAAGTGACTGGTGCAGGCCCTCGGGATGTCGCAGACCTCTCAGAAACTGCTCTCCCTTGCTGTGATCTAGTCTTAGGCGGCATCCTGAGACAAAGCGAAAGAAAGAATCAATATGGCACAAGATGTAAGATATTCAAGGAAAGGACAGTTTAAGAGATCAAGTATCAACGTCAAAGGAGAATAGTTGAATCAAAAGAATTTTCCTAGATGTGATTGCGTATCTCAGCCTATATCCTATATCCTATTGCAGGCTCGCAGTAGTACAACTAAGTTGTCGCACTACCACGACATCACATACTTGTGAAGCTAGACCTGCATGGGCCACCACCAAAAATGTGTCACGACCCGCACCCGGGGTAAGGGTACTAGTCGGAAACAACGCCCAGCCTACGCCGCAGAATCGGCGGTAGAACGCTGTCTAGAAAGTCTATCTAATATAATGAACCACCAAAAGATAGTGTACTCAATCACAGAACTAAGATAGAATGAACACGAATCAGATAAGAATAGAATAGTCACAATACAACTCATGAGTCTAAAATAATACATCAATGAGTCTGAAGAAAATTACAGAAATATGCTGGAGACAAATCCAGTACAAAGAGTACTACAAAACTATAAAGCTACAACTCCAGGGTCAACTGTCTCAGTTGGGATAAGTCCCACTTGAGCCAGGGTCTCAGAATCTAAACCCACAACATCCTGAGGTCCATAATAGGTAGGGTACTCCTCAGTGTCATCTGGAAAAATATATCCAGTCAGGAAAGGAGCAGAGTACAACCCTAACAGCAGTTCTCAAATAATGATAAAAACTATGTAACAGTAAATAGTTGTGGATAAACAAGATGCATAAATAGATACAAGAATGTATAGACAATAAGGAAATACTGGAAAGAAATACAATAATGAATAATATGCTGATGGAACAAGAATACTAATGACTAAGTGTGTGAGTACTAGCTTTAACATGTGATCGGCTTGGGAACTTGCACAAGAGTATGATGGCCTGGCTGATTATACGTGCGGTGTATGATCAACACTCACAAGGAACAAGACATGCACAAGGAGGGTATGATCACATATCTACACTAAAATACTCCCCACCCCGACTGGTATAATAGATCCAACAACGGTACGTTATGGCACTAGATTACCCAAGAAGATAGCTAGTCTCCCCGAGAATCGGTGTCTGTACATGTACAAGATAACCAATGAAACAATACTTGCACCATATACACCATATACCAAGGAATAACATCTCATGACGAGATCCGGATATACCAATCCGTGTAACCATAGTGTCGAGAGAAACATGTAAATCTACACTAGATACAACGAACATAGAGGATATCATAAATGAGAAACTATCAGAGAATGTACTCGCCTGAAGTCCAATGAACAGTCTCACAAATGTCTGACTCGGTGCCTCGAAGACCTAGATATGGAATACCACATTAATACAAGGTCCCGGAAAGAGAACAAGTCAAACTAGGCAACTTCTAGGTCAATAAGTCAATTCTAAGTCAAAAGTCAACTATGGTCAACTCTAAAGTCCACTAAAGTCAAACATGGTCAAACCCAAAGTCAACCTCACAAGACATCTATAAAATAATATAGAGATAAACTACAATAATTTAGGAATCAAATTATATTCAAAAAGAACTCACACAAAGTATACTAATAATATAATTAATATATACCCTAAAATAATATATATACAACCCAACATTTATATAAATAACATAATATATTATTATAATTATTATTCCTCACAAAACACATATATATATACATATATATATATATAATTATAATATATAATATATACATTAAATCTGTCAAAGCGTCATTGAAAAACAGTGAATAAAATAGGATTAAATCAAAACAGTTTAAATAGTGACAGTCGGGACTGTCACCGAAGGACTGTCACCGAAACACAAATAATAAACTGCCACTGCTTTGGTTTTCGCTGACAGTTAAACTGTCGCGGAAAAGCGTCGCAGAAAAGCTGCTGTTTCCCGCTGCTGCAATTAATGACAGGTTTGTCATTAATTGCCCGAAGGCTACAGCGTCTGCTATTAGTCGGCTAATTAATGACAGTTTTTACTGTCATTAATTCACTGTCACTAAAACAAGTTATATATATATATATATAATTATATATATAAAAACAGAATATATAAAATAATATATATATATATATATATATATAAACAGAATATATAAAACAGTATATATATATATATATATATATAAACCATTAATACAAAAATGTACATATATATATTAATATACACATAAACTTATACCTTCAAATATTTAACAAAGAACATATAATTTACATGGCTAGAAGCACACCTAAAATATTTACATTAATATCCAAATAATTACATAATAATTATAAATAATATAATTACACAATTAAACATACAAATATATTTTATAAAACATTTTATGTATAAATTATATTATTTAACAAGTAGTAACATATATATTTGCATGCAAGAAAGCTACATATTATATTGTACATTATATTAGCACACCCAAAATATAGATCTATGCTACAATAATTACTATAATAAATACACAAAATAAATATTTAATATCCATATATATATACTATTTATAAATGAAGAATTGAACCACAATTAATTAGATCTATACAAAAATACACACAATTGGAGAGTATCTCACCGTATCCCACTAGATCTAGGATACGCATGCGACACGAGTCCAACACACAACTAAATGCACCCCGAAGGACACAAACAAATCACAAATAATATTTATGAACAAATTAAAGCGTCAAAAGTAGATCTATGTGTCCGTGTCAAAATACGACATGTTCAAAGCTCCGTGTCGGAGAAAAACCCCTAAATGACACGTATCACCAAATAGTTGGGATACGAACCACAAGTATCCCAATATGGACATGACACTAGCCTCAAACACAAATCTCATGTTCAATTGATCTATAGGATCAATTGACACACACAAAAAAATATAAATTCGGAATTCCAACAAAATTGACACAAAAAGCACCATAACTTTCTCCATGGGTCTCCAATGAACACAAAACAAAGTCCTATGGGTACTACATATATATAGGTTGATTTTACATGATTAAATCTCAGATTTAGAAGCTATTTAAATGGGAAAATCTGAATTATACCTATTGGGAGATGGATTCCCAACGAAACCTCCAATTGAGATGAACTTGCTTCCAAATTGTAGATCCTTGCTCCTCTTTGTAGATCCTTGCTTCCTTCTTCTAGATCCTTGCTTTCTTCTTCTCTAATGGTGAATTGGGAAGAATTTGGAATGAATTTGGTAGGGAATTGGATTGGGAATGGAGGGAATTTGGTAGTGGGAGAATTCTAGATCTAGATTTGGAATGAGATGAGAGGAGAGAGAAATTTCCCCCCCTCTTTAATAGGCCGGCCATAGCCCCTCCCCCAAGCAATTGTAAAATATCCAATGTACCCCTTGGGGCCTCTCATGAAGAAATAATTAAGGAAGGAAGCTTCTAGTCTAATCATTTAATTAATTTAATCCATCTCCTTAACTATGGGCTTTCTAAATGGGCCAAGTCTAACTAATTAATTCATGTTGGTCCATGGGTCCAAACTAAACTAGTTGGGTCCACTAAAATAAGTCCAAAATAATTAAATAACATCCAACAATAATTAAATAATACAACAAAAATTATTTACCATGCACAATATTTATTTAAATAGGAAATTACCAAAATACCCTTTCCTAGAAAATATGGTAGTGACAGATACGATATGCTCGGGTGTATTTAGGGGCAAATATGCTAGTCAACTATATATCTCAATCCACATAAAGTAGTCGTGCGAAGTGCGAATCAAAATGCACTAAGGTTGATCAGACCGTAGTACACTGATTCTGAGTAGACACTTGTATTAGTGGGGTTGATCAGGCCTCAATAATACAGGTGTCACGAACAAGCCCGATAAAGAGTAAGCTTGCAAAACTAGGCTATAAAATAGCAGCATCAGTCGAGTTCAGCAAAAATTAAGTACGCTAGATGATGATAAAAAGAGGTACAAATTTATTGAAGTTCTCAAGACACAAAATAAGCACAATAGCAAAAGCTTCTAAAAAAACTCCACAATTATCAAAATTAAAAAGCATACTAGGCTATTTTAGCAAAACTACTAGGTTGGGGCTGAGGTCACGAACCAATAGGCACAAAAATAATACTAGAAAAGGTATCTACGAATCACTTACGCGCATTGGCTGCTTCCAGAGTTTGCGCGTTCTCCACGGTCATCACGTAAACTTGTCCGCGTCCTGGAGCAGTGGGGCAGTCCCTCACTTGATGTTCTGTCGATCCACAATATAGACAGGCACCCAGTCTCTTCCTACAAACTTGCCAGGTGTGACCTTGTTTTTGGCAAAAATTACAAGCAGCCGCTGGTTGGTTCTGTCCTTGAGCCTGGTGTTGGGGTGCTGGAGCTCGAGGGAGAGAACGCTGAGTTTGCTGCGGGGCCCTCTGTTGTTGTTGTTGTTAAAAAGGGCGTTTGTTGGGTCCGGCATTTTCGGTATCTCTTTCTCGCTTCAGTTTGTGCCCCATATCTCTTTCTACGCCTTGTGCCACGCTCAGGATTTCCTCATAGGTGCGAGCTCGGCTGGTGGTGACAGCAAGGCGAATATCCGGAGACAGCCCCTTCTTGAATCTACGGGCCCTGCCCTCCGGGGTACGAACCATGTACTCCGTAAAGTGGCTTAACCTGCTAAATTCAGCAGTATACTCATCAACAGTCAGGTTACCTTGCTCCAGTCTCTCGAATTGGCTTTCGAGAGCTTCCCGAGCCACTTCGTGGTAAAATTTCTCCTTGAATAGCCTCTTAAAATCTTCCCAGGTGAGGTCAGGAGCAGATAGTTGGGGTTCATCTCTGAACCAGGTCCGAGCTATGTCGAACAGTTGCAGGCTTGCGGACTCTATTTTGAGATCATCAGGAACCCGAGCAGTCTTCAGGAGTCTCTCTACGTTCTCTATCCATTCATCGGCATAGAGAATGCCTTCAGTTCCGTAGAATTCTAGGGGTCTTAGGTTCTTGAAATCTTTGGCACTTCCTGGCCTCTTTTGTGGTGACTCTCGGGTCCGAAGAGCTTCTGAAAGGCTGGTCCGTAGCAGGGCAGTTTGTTCCTTCTGGGATTCCACTAGTCCCTGGAACACTCCAAGTAGCTGTGCCCCATCTAGAGTAACTGCCGGAACAGATGGAGGCGGCGGGAGGGCAAGAGTCTCGGGCACATTCTGCTCAGCTGGCTCTGATGTGCCTCCTACTGCGTTCCTCGTCTGAACCATTCTGAAAGATTAAGGAATAGGAAGATCAGAATAGAATACTTGAAAATCAAAGGCGATAGAAAAATTGAGCAGAGATGATATCAAGAATTGAAATAAGGACCCTATACTGTGAATGAGCTTTTCCTAGAATCCTCAATCTTATTCCATACCCTGTCCTAGGGTATTACCCTATTTAAGAATAGACCTGCATGGGCCACCATAAAAACGTGTCACGACCCGCACCCGGAAATTCGGGCACGAGTGCGTGGGTACGTCCAGCCTACGCCGCAGAGTCGGCGGTAGTACGCTGTCTAGGTCATATCCACATTTAACTAGTCTAGCTCATTCACAAACAACATAGGCAAGATAATAATGAGAATCAGATACTTAAGATTGCAATTAAAATAAATGCGACAACAGATTCAAATGTTTAGTACAGAAGTTCAGAATGAAATCAGGGACAAACCCGATTACTAAGATAAAGAGCAAAAACTAAGATAACTACTGCTAACTACTCAGCAGGAGTAGCTTCCTGTGCGGGAACTGGCTCTGCAACTGTGTCACCTGCTGCCTCATAGGGGCCATAATAGGTGGGGGCAAGGTTCTCATCATCGCCTAAACAACAGATCCAGTCAGGAAAGGAGCAAAGTACACAGTGCACAACAAGATTAAACTAAATATTTATGATAATTTAAAATGAGCATCATATTGAGAAAGTTGCATAAATGAACACCAATATCTCAGAGTTAATGCTTTTAAACAGGAATACGAGAAAACCGAAATAAATGAGACAGGAAAAGAACTACAACAGTCTGCAAGAAATATAACAAGATCTAGAAACTATCTGTGTGAACTTGTGTTTGTTTTAGAATACATAGTTGGCATGTAGGGGTTTATAAGGCTAATTCGACCGTCATAAACGGCTATTAAATATGAACAATCGAGATCCGGCTGAGGGTACAGTCGCGTACCAACAGCTATTAAACAATGAGGGGAAGGGTAAACTACATGCCTCCTAGTATTCTCCCACCCGACATAAAAATTCAAGACATGAACTCCAATATTCAAGACATGAAAATCCAGTATTCTAGCACTACGTGTAATCATCAATGGTACTAGTAAAGCAGAGAATTAATTATCACAGTATAAAGATTAATTTGAAGTGCAGGTAATTGCCTGTTGTTTGGATCTGATTAATTTGGTTCTCGGGGAAAATTCCAGAGATGAGTCCAAAAGCTGAAATAGATATTACCAACACACTCAGAAGGTATCAAATAGCTAAAAACGCCTGTCCTCGGGTCCAATTTAGAGACAAGGGCGAAAACGGCAGTTTCGGGTCAAAACGGGGTCCGCCGGTGGGCCCGCTTTGCACCGAAAAACGTGTCCGGGTCAATGGTCTCCAAATTTACTAAACTTAGTGTCAACAGGTCAGGAACGCTGATACGAACCCAACGAAACTTTCAGATTTGGATTCCGATGAGCCGAACACAAAATCGCCCGTCGAGCGGGGCCTGTGGGGCCCACGACACACAATTTTGTCAACGTTCTCAGAATCGAACCAAACTTGACCCACAGGACCAGCGTATCGCTACGAGTCCGATGGCGCAATTTTCGTCTCGATCTGACGAGTGTACAAGAAGTTAGGATAAAATGCCAAAAAGTCGGATACGGGGCGATGTCCGCGGATACGCGTTGATTCCGGTGTGCACGCACACCCGAATCAGCTTCCACGAAATCTCACACGTCCGTATCGATGATGCGCATGTATCTGTGAAGACCGCACGCGACCAAGTTATCCCGTTTGGCGGGGCGCACTCAGTTCCGGGGTGAAACAGGGTCTGATTTGTCCTGTTTTTGGATCGCGGTGTGCGATCACCACAGGACGCGATGCCCCGAACAGTTTGTCCGAACACCGAGAGGGTCATACAGGCTTCACAACGTAATTTGCGGAATTAAAAACGGAGCTACGAGGCGAAAGTTACACGCACCTGAAGGAGACCCAAAAATCGGGGTCGAGTCGTGTCCGACTCGTGTCGGACACGAGAATTCAAATTAGGGCTAGGGTTAGGGTTCAGGGGGAAATTGGCCGTAGATGGCGGGGCGGCGGCCGGCGGCGTGCTGGGAGGCCGAGGGCGGCTCGCCGGAGAGCAGGGCGGAGGCGCGGCGGTCGGGCGGCGTGCTGGGACGGCTGCTGCGGCTGGGCTTCGTGGTGACCGGGGCGCCGGAGGGGAGGAGATGGCCGGTGGAGAAGGGGGAGGGCCGTCAGCGGGGCACGGCGGCGCTGCCAGGGCGGAGGGCGAGGTGGCTGGAGTCGGAGGCGGTGAGGCTTTAGGCGAGGGTGGCGGTGGAGCTCGGCTTTAAAGGGGAAGGAACGGAGGCGTGGGCGGAGGGAGGCGGCGGCCAGCGCGGGGGGGGGGGGGGTTAGGCGCTGCGGGCGGCGAGCCGGGCGGAGCGACAACGGCACGGCGGAGACGCCGGCGGAGGCGGAGCGGAGAGAGCGGGTCAGGGGAGAGGCTGGGGAGCGGGTCCGGGTCCGGGCGGGTCGGGTTCGGGCGGACCCGACCCGACCCGTTAGGTCAACGGGCCGCGGGCTGAAATGGGCTGGGCCCAGGTGCTAAAATAATAATAATAATAATAATAATAATAATAATAATAATAATAATAATAATAATAATAATAATAATTAAATAAATAAATAGTTTTAGGTAATTAAAAATAGGTCCGAGGTCCAATAAAATCCAAAAAAATTACCCTAAGTCCAGTTTTTCATTTTACACCCAAAAATATTATTTTCACTATAATTTAATATTGTTTATTAACAATTAAAAATTATTTAATATTTGAAAACCCTGATTTTAATTTCAGAAAATTCCCAAAAAATTCCAGAAAATTGTGAAAAATCCTAATTTTAATATTTTTGAAAAAATCAGGGCTTACAGTTCCTTCTTCCAAAATCTAATTTCTAACAATTCTCAAAACCCTAGATACTAAAGGGAAGATTGGAGATAAAAATTCTAGTCCCACTACAAAAAAAAGTTACAACACTCAACTATTATTTGGCATGTCATCAATTAACTATGATGATTAGATTTTTCAAATATTAGGTCCATATATAAATATTGAATTATATGTGTTTAATGTAGGAAAAATATATCTCGAAGAAATTGGGTTATCTAATACACTTAATCCTCTTTCTGCTACGGCCGAAGAACTCCTCGGTTCTTTCGAAGCACGCTCGGTAAAGAATATGACAATTTATTTTCGAAATTTGTGGCAGTCGGACTGTGGGACTATTTGACATTCCTATAAATAATTAGGACTTTCAAACCACGAATAGTCCTTATTTTTCTTAGGACTGTAAGTAAAGTTACAGTCTTGATAAACAATAGGACTGTTACATTTCCTACAGTCCTAATTATTTTGAGGACTGTCAGAATTTTCTGCAGTCCTAGTGTCTTGCCGTCACTTCAATTTTAAACAATTTTATTAACTTTAATTTTTATTATAGGGGTTATCGTCTTCCGATATTGTGGTACCTCCGCCAATTATCGTTGATGTAGGCAATTTATTCTCAACCGATATTTGCTTTCAATCACACGAACAAGCGTTACATTGGTGCAGAGAATTTGGTCAGAAAAATAATATAGTCATTGTGATATCAAGATAAGGCCGAAACTGTCCGGGACGCAAAACTATAGAGCTTGGATGTGAAAGAGGTGGTTTGTTCAGGTATCATGGAAAGAAAGATATAATTCCTTAAAGAAAAGTTTCAAACATAAGCGTTTATACGAAAAAATATGGTTGTACGTTCAAGATCTCTATTATAAAAATATAAGTCCAAATGAATAATGGAATCCACAATCATTCTGTTGTCGAAATACTTACGGGTCATCCCTATGTCGAACGGTTGAACAATGTTGAGTGAAACATAGTTGAAGATTTATCTAGTTCAGGAGTTGCACCCAGACATATTTATTCTATCATACGACACAAAGACGAGAATAACAAGTCAACAATAAAGTCAATCTATAACGCAATATCGAACTCAAACTCCAATAGTAAGAAAACAAGAATAACAATGCAACAAGTATTAAAATTGCTTGCCGATAATCATTATGTGGAGTACCATAGAAGACATCCACAGAGTAATGAAGTCCTTTCAATGTTTTGGGCTCATTCTATTGCACACATTTGGCTCGGTCCTTCGCTAACATATTGGTTCTTGATTGTACATATAAGACAAATAATTTTAAGATACCTCTCTTTTACGTTGTTGACTTCACCTCTACTGGAAAAATATTTTCAGTTATTTTTTGCTTCATGAAGAGTGATAAACTTAAGGACTGCACATGGTCGTTGAAAAAACTAAAAGCACTTTACACCGGACACAGAGAGCCGTCTGTTTTTGTTACTGACTGTCACTACCACATTTCTAGAATAGGAATATTTTTGTCATTTGCAGTATATATATATATATATATATATATATATATATATATATATATTGTGTTTATAGTTTATATAATTTGTATTGTATATGTTGTAACTATTAATAATAATGGTTAGTGGACTAGACTTGATGTGACCATAGACTCAATATTTGACTAGTCATTTTGGACCCAACAAATTATTTCCCTTCTTTAATTAAAAACTAGTTAAACCCCTCATTAGGAATGAAACCCCACTAATTAAATAACTCTTCATGACAACCATAGAGGGCATATTGGACATTATGCATTAGCTAGACCTAGGCCACTTGGCCGGCCCTATATAGGAGTGGGGGGAGCCTCCCTCAAGTGCATTTATTGTTCATGAAATCCTAAGTTGACTTCTTCCCCAACCCCCTTCATTCATCCACAAAATTTCAGTAAATTAATCATAAATCCCTCTATTTTTCCTCATCTAAGAAGCCTAGAAGCTTAGGTTTCAAGGAGTATTGAAGAAGAAGTAGTTTGGCTAGGAAATCTTTGGCTTTGTATTAAAATCCATCTTCCAATAGGTAAAATTCTAAAATCTCTCTTTTAAATTCTATTTTATTTGTTTTGTGGACCATTAGGAGCCCACCCATGGTTTAGAAATACCCATAAGGGGAGATAATGAGTCTCTATTGGTTTTCACAGTATTTTCTACATGAAGTTGTGTTCCATTTGGGGTTTTGGTGTTTATGGGTATTTTCTCCCTATTTTTTATGACAACTAATCATATTAGATGTATATAAATATATTTGATATGTATATATGTTATTAGTTGTATATTGGGGGTTTTGGCGTAAAGATTGGTTGTGTATCATGATATCATGAGTATCATATTTGTGCACTCAAGGTGTTTGACAAAATGACCAATAGAGGATATTATCTATTTAGAGTGCTAATTTCATATATATATATATATATATATATATATATATATATATATATATATATATATATATATATATATATATACATATACATATACATATATATATATATATAAGAACCTATAGTTTGGTGTGTGAGTGTGTTTGTGCACTTACAAGAGAGAGAGAGAGAGAGAGAGAGAGAGAGAGAGAGAGAGAGAGAGAGAGGAGTGACAGAACAATGAGCAGTACACATGAATTTGTGAGGGGTCGGGTTCCCTGTGTGCTAGTGAGTGCATAGTGTCTGTGAAGTCTTGTGTACTTACATTATGCACAAGTGATATTAGTTGTACTGCAGTCCTTGCAGTGTGCTTGGGGTATGCCCAGGTGCATGGTGAGGTTTTAGTTGGAGGAGAAACAAGTGTGCATCAGTGATTAGGAAGGAAAGTTCAGTAGGAGGCAGACCTGGAGCAATGACAAGTGTTTGCAGTAGGTACTCATAGCATGTGTGTGTGTGTATGCAATGGCATTAGCCGGGATGTGAGGGGATAGTGTTAAATTATAGGCTCGGGTGTAAGGGGTATCAGGTATCAGTGATTGAAGGTATCAGTGCTTTAGAATCAGTTGGTATCAGTTACTGTACATCATCAGTAGTGTTATCAGTTTTGGTCCAGGACGAGTGTATTGTCTGTCATAGGAATATGTACGTGCATATGTGATTTTGTGTGTGTGTTAGAGATGATCAGCTTGGGGGAAAACTGATATCAAGTATCAGTTGAAGAACCAATAGGAGGAATAATACCTTAGTACCATTTCAGTGTAGGATGACTGCAGGTTTTGCTAGCACACGAGTGTGTGTTGCTTGAGGAGTTGTGCATTGCTTTTATTTCACTACAAGGGAAAGGGAGTAAGGTAGTTCTAAATGCAGTGTGTGCACGAGCTAGAAGCTGCAGTGAGTGATGGAGAACTAAGTAGGAAGTGCATTAGGGAGAAGTGTATTAAAGTAGGTACTTCTTGTTCCTGCAGATAGCAAGGTCAGGTGCCTATGTAAGGGAAACACTGATGTAGTTCCAACAGTAGCTAGGAGACCTGGGTATTTGAGCACATGTGCACATGTGTAAGTATATTGTTACAAATAGAATGATACTAGGTAGTACTTAGTTATCAGGTATTAGTAAGGAAAACCTGGGTGCGGGGGTACACTTAGCATGTATTAGTGACTGGGAGGGGTGTTAAGTGAGATGCCAATGCCTGGGTTTGAGTAGAGCAACTTAATGTTGCATTTGTAGTAACTGTAGGAGTGCCAAACCTATGTTGGGATTGACTGTAGGGCTTTGCACCTGTGTGCAGGCCAGAGCAGTGATAAGGATCTGTTGTGGTTGCCTTGCCACTGCAAGTGGAGGACCACTGCAGTATAGAGGTAGTTCTCAGTTGATGTTGATGACAGTATGGGATATGTGATATCAGTATGTTGGAGTTCAATCTTATTTTGGGGGTGTCTTGAGTCATAAGGTAGTGAGGGGTAGTATGCAGTGGCATGGAGAGGTAGGAGTAATAAATAATGTTCACTGCTACAGAAATGGTTAGGAGTTCCAGGTATCAAGTATCAGTTAAGATAGGTAATGTATCAGTTTATATGGGGTAGGTATCATCAGTTTAGTACAAAGTTGCATTTGTGCAGTAGGTAAGGGGAGAGACAAGGTTCAACTGATACCACCTTGGTATCAGTTGCCAATTGTGCTAAAGCACAGTGAGCAGTATACATGGGTAAGTGAAGTGTAAGTTAGTATTACTTAAATTCATATATAAGTTATTTATATACTACTAGCCTCTAGTGTATAGATATTACCTATATATACTAATAGTTAGTATAGCTAGTAATGACTAGTACTAGTTAGATATTGTCTAGATTGACCTTAATATGACCTAGTAAACTTAGTATAACAAGGTTTTAGCCTAGTATGAACCTAGTATGGACTCAGACATAGCCTAGAAATATCATACTTAACTAGTTCACATGTATATTACTTCAAATCACTCTTTAACATTAATATTTCAGATTTAGGTCTTTGTGATTCCATCTTGGATATCGATCCTCACACATTGCTCATGACCACAGGCGAGTATATTCTCTGGCAGTTTTTACTAGTTTTTATCATTACTATGATTCTAGTTGTAGTATATACTTGATTTTGATACAGTGGATATACATGCTAGTATCATAGATACCTGTCATGAGGAGTCATGATTGGATCCATCGTACTAACTGGGAACAAAAAAATATTAGCAAGTTATATGATCATACCCCACCTTACATGCATCATAGCTCACCCTACATATCACGTAGGGTGTAGCCTGACCATATTACATGTCTCATAGCTATATGATTAGCCTGACTCTTGCTCGTATCATAGCTAACTATATAGTTATCCTGACCTCACATGTATCATAGCCAATCATATATAACAAGCCTGATCTAGTCCCAAGCAGATCACATAGCAAACTAATATATCACGGCAATTAGCAAACTAATATATCACGACACTTAGCTAGTATTTCTATTCTTTATTCCAGTACATTTATTGCTAGTATTCACACATATTTGTTTTACTGCTAGTTATTTCTCTATGATGATTATATGTTACTCTCTAGTTTCTCCTTATATTGCAGTATTTCATTTATCGTATATTTTTTATACTGCTTTATAGTCTTTATCAATATAATTAGAATTGTTGTTAGTGTTTGTGCTTCGTTCCAATCTTGACTAGATAACATTTTCAGAGGATCTTGAGGACTTCTGTCCTATTCATTATGGTCCAAGAGTAGATGATGATTATATCCAATAGCTTCCATAGGAGCCACTCCATGTAGAGGAGACACCACCTGCAGTTGTTTAGTCAGCACTTAGCTTATTTATATGTATTAGATTATTCCAGACTTACAAACTTGAGTTGTATTATGTTGAGTCTTATATTGTATTGAGATAGCTAGACTCTTAGACTCTGACTTGTTTGAGTAATATATTATTATGCCTCTCGTATTTTTTCCATCTTTATCGTGCCATTTACTTTCCTTATAGTTATTGTGATGAGTACATTGTGAGTTGATGATTATATATATTCATTATCCTCCGATTGGAGTTGAGATACATTGACAGGTTATGAAATCATATATTGTGTGAGTTGTTAGATAGCTATATTGACCTAGACAATGTTCTACCGTCGATGCTGCGACGTAGGCTGGACGTACCAACGACTCATGCCCAATTTTTGGGTACGGATCGTGACACATTTTACTGGTGGCCCATGCAGGTCTACTTCCTCTTTGACTATGTCTTAGGTCGCAACTAATGCAGTATCGTAGTAGTGCTCAAACTTAGAGTATTATTATGAGCATGATATAGGATTTAGGATAAGAGTATGCTCAATCATAACTAGAAAAATCTATAATCTATTATTTTTGCTATTCTTATCATTCTGAATAATTGATTCCATTAAATTTTACTGTCATTCTTTGATGATATCGTATCTTTTACCTTAATTGACCTGTTCTTGTTTCGATCTTTCTTCGAGATGCTGCCAAAGACCAGATCGCAGAGATCAGGACCCGCAACTTCCGAGAGGTCTACCACCTCTAGACCTATCATCCAGACAGCTGGAGTTGCTCCTCCTACTTTACCTATTCATGTAGGAGTTTCTGCAGATTTTGGGGGTCCTCCTCCCCCACATGTCCAGAGGGTTGTCCTGGTTGTTACGGAGGACCTTCCACAACTGCCACAGATTCCTTTTTTGGAAGGTGTGCCTGCTGACGGGGCACAAATATTCTCCTTGATCCAGGGCATGGTGGATGCCCAGATGTCGGCAAAGGCTCAACGTGTTCTGGCTGAGGCACAGAGGGTGCAGACAGAGGCACACCAAGCGCAGACTGTAACTACCACATTTCTAGAATATGGATATTTTAAATTTTTTGTATTATTATAAATATTATATTTTTTTATATATAATGTGTATGGTAAATATATATTATAAATAGTATTACTATTGGTTAGTGGATTAGACTATTTTATTAGACTTGATATTAGTGGACTTAACTAGACTGGACTTGACCCATTGATTCATTTAATTAGTTAGTCTTGGTTTGACTCATTAGTTTAGGAGAATGAGTTAGTTATTGAGTTTAGACTAATTGACTTGAGTCATTAGTTATGTCATGACCCGCACCCGAAAAATCGGACATGAGTCGTGGGTACGTCCAGCCTACGCCGCAGCATCTGTGGTAGAACGATGTCTAGGTCTACTATCTAGCTAACAATCTCACACAACACAATATATAGGTACCTGTCAAGATCTCAACTCCAAACGGAGGAACAATATAATAATGATAATCACAAGTACTCAATTACGAATCTAAGCACGATAAGATAACAAAGAAGGCTAACAACTATAAAGTCTAAACAACTGCTACTAAAACAACCACAACATCAATAATAATAATAAATAAAATATCCTGAATCTGTCACGCCCCAGTCCCAAAATACGTAGAACTAGGAATACGTAACATGCCCAGCCGTATGTGTATGAACTCCAATGTATGGAAACCATATACACACGTACGCTGTACATGAATATCCAATCCACCAGTGGTAATATACTATCATAATAAGTCACACACAATCTATATCCCATCCATAGCACAAATAATAAGTAGGAATAAAGAGCTGAATAATAACTGAATATCCAAGATGAGTATCAAGTCTGATAGTCGGGTAGAAACAAATCCACTACAAAACGACTATACTGCAGTAGCAACATGGATCTCTAAACAGCGATAATAAAATCACAGATACTCCGAGGGTAAGACCTTCTCAGTCTGATAAGTAGCGTCAGGTCCAGGATCGTACTCCTGCGGGTACTCCTGCTCGTCTATATCTGGAAAGGGACCAGGTCCGCAGAGGGACGTAACAAGATACATAATAATATGCCAATAAGTACTGAAAAGTAAACATCCAATGGGTCGCCTAACCGTCTAAGTGAATACAGTTTGAGAACAACTTTCCACCAAGTGGGCTATCTGGCTAAAAATGGGATTGGCGTGACTCTCTCGGAGAATCAGGGGCCTCAAAGCATGTCGTCTTTTGAACGGCAGAGGCTGCCAATTGTAAATGGGGTCATCACCGCCCGTATCTCCAGTGGAGCTTCCGGGTTACAGAAGGAAAAGTGCAAAGGAGCCCAAATGTCTTACTTATTGTTCTCTCCACCCCATGCTCTAAACATGTCATATACATGACACGATACTACCTCTAGTAACTGCCATGTCTACTAGCATGTAAAGTTTCTATTGGCAGTTATCCATATCCGTCGCACGACCTATACGTACCAGTGGCTAGCCGAGTACGCAAGTCCGTGTCCTACATATGACTCACACTCGTGTAAGGATAGTGTCATGGCCAATAAAACATAAAATGCCTCATAATAATGGGGTGGTCTCATAAAATAGGTCCAATGCATATACATAAATAAAATAAGATACGACGACACTGTCGTTGCACCCAAGTTTCCTTGGACACACAATTTATATAGTAGTTAAAATAAATGAACTAAATAAGCAGAAATAAATTATGCATGTATCATATGGAATATAATTATTAGTACAATGGCAAGGTATACTTGCCGAGCAAGAGTTCTGTATAGTGCACGTCCAAAACAATGTTAAGCTTAGTGAAAGAAGAATTGTAGTTAGGGTTTGGGAGAATTGTAATATATATGGAGAATAAGAGGCGGTGGGAAAATATTTAGTGGTCTTAAAAGCCACTGTCGTTGCTGTTTCTTCTTTCTTTCTTTCTTTGGTCTTGGTTTCGACTGAGGGGTGTTTAGTAATAATAGATATAAGAAGCGGTGGAATAACAAGGCTCACACGCGCGGAGAAGAAAAGGGGAAGTTGGTTTTTGCTACTGCTGCTGTTGATATTTTTTTCTCCTAACGGGTCCGGGTAGGGGTTAAACGGGTAGGGTAGAGGCTAAGGGGTTAACGGTTTCGGGTAGAGATCCAATAGGAATTATATATATATATATATACACATTTCTTATTCATAGAAAATTCTAAAAATTATATTGGTGTATACCATTAAGCTAGCAACTGTCCAAAGGGTCTCCTACATGGAATAAATTAGAAAAAATTTATAATGGCTCCATAAATCCTCTAAGTGCACAAACATCTTGAATAAAAATTTAATAAAAAAATCTATTTCCTCTATTTAGCTCATAACTATTATAAATAAATAATTAATAGGGTTTTCAGAATTAGGGGTTTTACATTCTACCCAACTTATAAAAAATTTGTCCTCGAAATTAAAACTAAGCCATGGTAGAAAGTCAAGAATGGTAGGAGATATAAATTAACAAACTAAAATTATACCTTGGTCAATGAATAGGTTCAGAAAATTTTGGCGCATGTCGTCCTCGCGCTCCCAAGTAGATTCTTCTGGCGCGTCATGCCTCCATGCCATGCGGACCAAGGGAATAGACTGGTTCCTCAATAGTTTCTCTCGACGATCAAGGATTCCTACGGGTTGCTCTTGATATGACAAGCTTGGCCCAATGGTAATCTCCGAATGGTCGAGAACATGAATGATGTCTGCCATATATCGCCTGAGCTGCGATACATGGAATACATCGTGTACTCCCTCAAGTGAAGATGGTAGCGCAAGTCGATACGCCACTTCTTCCACTCTCTCTAGCACGTCAAATGGTCTAATATACCTTGGACTCAACTTGCCGCGTCCTCCAAACCGAATGGTGCCTCTGGTAGGTGATATCCTTAAGAAGACATGATCGCCCTCTTTAAACTCCAAGGGACGACGATGAAGGTCTGCCCATTGTTTCTGTCTGTCTTGTATTGCTCGCAAGTGTCCTTGTATCTTTTTAACTGTCTCAACGGTGTTGACCACTAACTCTGGTCCCAGAATCTGACGTTCTCCCATGTCACTCCAACACACAGGAGACCTATACTTCCTCCCATACAATGCTTCAAACGGAGCCATCTGGATGCTCGCCTGATAGCTATTATTGTAAGAAAACTCCACAAGGTGTAGGTGGTCCTCCCATGATCCTACAAAGTCTAACATACAAGCTCTCAACATATCCTCCAATGTCTGAATAGTACGTTTTGACTGCCCATCTGTCTGCGGGTGATAAGATGTACTGAATTTCAGACGAGTTCCAAGACTCTCTTGCATGCTCCTCCAAAAGTGTGATGTAAAGCGCGAATCCCTGTCTGATACAATGCTGACTGGTTTATCGTGCAATCTTACGATCTGCCTTATATATAAGTCAGCCAAAGCTTCTGTAGATTGGCCAACTCTAAAAGGCAAGAAATGGGCTGATTTGGTGAGTCGGTCCACTATTACCCATACTGTATCTCTTCCATTGGGACTCTTGGAAAAACCCATAACGAAGTCCATAGTGATGTGCTCCCACTTTCACTCTGGAATCGGGAGTGGTTGCAATAATTCTGCTGTTCTCTGGTACTCTGCCTTTACTTGTTGACATACCAGGCATTTAGCTACAAAGCGAGCTATCTCTCTTTTTATTCCATGCCACCAAAAGTGCTGTCGTAAATCACGATACATCTTGGTGCCTCCAGGATGAATAGAATATATCGAACTATGAGCTTCTATCATCAGCTCCTGTCGAATCTCTCTATTGGGAACATATAGACAATTACCACATCGTAATATTCCGTCATCATGAATTCGCAGTCATGTCTGCTCTCCGGCCTTTGTCCTTTCCTTTAATCTTCTGAACCTGGCGTCTGTAGGCAATGCTGCCTTGATTCTCTCTACAAGTGATGATTGTACTTGCAAGTTGGCTAGTGTCCCATCTGTTCTGGGTAATATTACTTCAATGCCAAGACCTTGCAAGTCCTTCAATAATTCCCTCTGTGTCATCAAGAAATAAGCTGCTGGCTTCCGGCTTAATGCGTCTGCTACAACGTTAGCCTTGCCTGGGTGATAATGTAGCTCTATTTCAAAATCTTTCATCAACTCAAGCCATCGACGTTGCCTCATATTTAACTCCTTCTGCGTGAAGATGTACTTGAGGCTTCTGTGATCTGTATAGATCTCCACTCGTTCTCCATATAAGTAATGTCTCCATAGCTTCAGAGCAAATACAACGGCTGCAAGTTCCAAGTCACGAGTTGGATAATTCTTCTCATGTACTCATAACTGTCTAAATGCATAAACAATCACCTTGCCATGCTGCATCAATGCGCATCCCAAGCCTTTCCCTGATGCGGCACTGTAGATCACATATCCTCCTGATCCTGATGGAATAGTCAATACTGGTGTTGTGGTCAGTCGCTTCTTCAATTCCTCGAAAGTGGCTTGACACTCGTTGGTCCATATGAACTCTTGATCTTTGCAAGTCAACCGAGTCATAGGTGTTGCTATCCTTGAGAAGTTTTCCATGAACCGTCGATAATATCCCGCAAGTCCAAGGAAACTTCTTACCTCTGCTGCTGATTTAGGAACATGCCATGTCTCGATTACCGAGATCTTTTCTGGATCAACAGAAATTCTATCTCCTGTAATAACATGTCCAAGAAATGAGACTATGTCCAAGAAGAACTCACATTTACTGAGCTTTGCATATAACTGCTCTTTCTTCAAGGTCTCTAGGACAATCCGTAAGTGTTTCTCGTGCTCCTTGTGGCTCTTTGAATAAACAAGTATATCATCTATAAAGACGACCCTGAACTGGTCCAAATACTGATGGAAGAATCGATTCATTAAGTCCATAAAGATAGCTGGAGCATTGGTCAATCCAAATGGCATGACCAAAAACTCGTAGTATCTATATCTTGTCCGGAATGCGGTCTTCGGGATGTCCTCCTTCCGTACTTTCACCTGGTGATTTTCCGATCTTAAATCTATCTTTGAGAACATCTTGGCTCCACTAAGTTGATCAAATAGGTCATCAATGCTTGGCAATGGATATTTATTCTTCACTGTCACTGCATTCAAGGCTCTATAGTCAATGCACATACGCACTGACCCATCCTTCTTTGGTACAAACAACACTAGTGCCCCCCAGGGTGATGCACTCGGTCGGATGAAACCTTTCTCTTCTAGTTCTTTCAACTGTATCTTCAGCTCATCCATCTCTTTTTTTGCCAGTCTATAAACATGTGATGCTATGGGTGCAGCTCCCGGTGTTAATTTAATCGAAAACTCTACGTCTCGGTCTGGGGGTAGGCCAGGTAATTCCTTTGGAAAGATGTCTTGAAATTCTGAAATAATGGGATGATAGACAATATCGTCCATTGCGAGCTGCATACCATCAAGGATTTCTGTGGATCCTCGTGCAAACTCAAGTTCAGGCTGGCCTGGTACTTTGAAAAGAATGCTTCCTCCAAAGCAATCGAAGAAAGCATGGTACTTGCTTAGCCAGTCCATTCCAAGCACAATATCAAAGGCCGGCATAGGAATGACTAAGAGTCGGGCATTCATCTCTCTGCCACGTATCACTATAGGACACGATATACAAAATCGACTAACAGGTACAACTCCTCCTCTGGTAAGAATTCTAACACAACTAGATAAAGGTGTAGAGGCAATGTTGTGTTTGGCAATAAAATTAGATAATATGAATGAGTGGGTGGCTCCCGTATCAAACAATGTCACAGCAGAAAAAGTAAAAGCAAGAGTAATACCTGCTATGACATCCACCTTCTGATCCAAGTCATCCACTTCCATTGCAAAAGCTTGTCCGTTCCTCTGTGGTTGTCCCCGTCCGGCCCTCATATATTGATCCTCCTGGGTAGGTAGCGGTGGTCCTCGCTGAAACCCCCCTGCTGCTGGAGGTCGAGGTGCTCATGGTCTCATCATTTGCTGGGCTGGCTTCGGTGCTGGAAGCGCTAGCCTCTGTGCTGGCGGTGGTAATGCCGATGTCTGTTGCCTTGGACAATCTCTTACAAAATGTTGTCCGAAACCACATCATAAACACTGTCCCAAGCGATTCCGGCAATCTCTCAAAATATGTCCGATTTTTCCACAATAATTACATTAGGGTTTCTCCGGAATCTGGTACGGTCCGGCTTTGTGTTGCTGATGCTGCTGTGCCAAGGAACGTCTGATAGGTCCTCCTTGTTGTGTCCTTGCCGATCCCTGCTGTATCCTTGCTGGTCCTTGTTGTGTCCGCGACCGACCTCCTTTTTCTCTGCTGATGGTTTCTTGCAATCTGGCTTCTATCAGTAATTCGGCATAAGAGATTCGGGACTGGGAGCTAGTGTAATATTGGAGCTCCTGAGTCAGTCCGCGATAAAATCTCTTAGCCTTGGCCAAGTCATCTGGTATCAGGGCAGCACCATATTTACTGAGGCGACTAAACTCAGCATCATACTCATCCACTATTCTATTCCCCTGCTCCAGGTGGAGAAACTGATCGTATAATGCATCTCTGACGGTGTCCGGGAAGTACTTCGTTTCAAAGCACTCCAAAAACTGCTCCCAAGTCTGGTATGTACCCAACTGGCGCTCCATGGATTCCTACCAGTGATGAGTATTACCATCTAGAAGTGTCCTTACACCTGTCATCCATAGGTCTGCAGGTAGCTGTGATGCCTCTAATAATTTCTGAGTGTGAGTGATCCAGTTGGTAGTTTCCTCTGGGCTCTCAATGCCTTTGTACGGCCTCGGACCCATTTGTACAAAGTCCTTTACTGAACCAACTCTAGCTCGAGGTACTGGTGCTAGTGCTTGGCTGGTACAGTAGTCCTTGCAGCCATCCTTTCAAGTGCTGCTAGGAACTCTTGTCTCTGTTCTGCTGTCTCTGTTCCTGTATCATCATCTGGAAGAATTAGAACAGTTGTGCCTGGCCATCCGGCGGTGTCGGTGAGACTGAAAGGTTTCCATTAGGTGGAACGGGAAGATCAGATGGAACTGGATTGTAAATCTATCCATCTGGTCCCGAAAGTCTAGGAGTGGTAGAGGTCCCTCCTTGAGTCTGACCATTGACTCCAGGAGTTGTGTCGCCATCGGCGATAGTACATCCCTTATGCATATCCATCTCTTTGCAGGTGATGTACACAATGATTAAACGAAGTACAAGAATCAAACAGGATGCAAGTATTAAATAGAATATAGAAGCATGAAATATGTTGGGAATTGTCCGCGTATTTAACAGTCAAAAACCCCCAACATACATGAAGTCCTTTCCTGCGTAAAACAGGGACTCAAGGTTGTTTGCGTAAAATAGTTGATAAGCTGTCTGCGTAAAAAAAAATATTCAAGGAAATTTGGCATAAAACAGAGATTCAAAGTAGTCAGCGTAAAACAAAGATTCAAGGAAGTTTAGCGTAAAGTAAAGCTTCAGAGTGGTCCGCGTAAAGCAGATAAGCGTAAAGTAGGGCTTCAGAGTTGTCCGCATAAACAGTCTGCGCGTAAAGTCTGCCGGCGTAAAGTTTGCGTAGAAAATCTGCGCATAAAATATCTGCGCGTAAAAGATCTGCGCGTAAAAATTCTGCGCGCGTAAAGTCTTAGTAAAAAGTCTGCGTAAAAAGTGGCTATACTTCCTGCGTAAAGTTTGTGTAAAGGGTGCTGCGTAAAAAGTCTCCTACGTAAGGTCTGCGTAAAATCTAGCATACATTGCAGCGTAAAGTTTGTACGAGAAACTCTTCGTATTCCTCGGATGAATTTTTCAGTCAAATCAGTGAACCTGACATCTGACAAAAGTACCGCACGATGATCGAGAGGACGGCTGCGATAATGATTTTGTACAGAGACCCAGGTTATCGTTTAGTGACATATTCGATACAAGTTATTTTTACGCATCCAAAAGGAAAAAATAATGGAGTCTTTGAATACGCTGCCTACAGGAATGAGTTTTTACGCTCAAGATAAGACAAAATCCGACGCCACGTCAAAAGCTGTTTCTTGCACAGGGCTCGAGGCATATCTCTGTATTTAATGCACGAGATTTGTTCAAATGGGTCACGACTGGAAAACTAAGGTTGTGACAAATACGCTCACCTCACCATCCTTACATTTTATGCCTAATCAGGCTACTCTACGCTGCCTTACATTTTATGCCTAATCAGGCTATTCTACGCTGGTTATCTATTATTCAGGAATCATCAAGTTTTACGCAGGGGCAGTTACCTACGTGGCTTGCATGTCATGATCTTATAAAAGGATACGTATCATACGCAGATTGAACCCGTGGGTAGCAGTTTGTCATAACCGCAGCGTAAAGTTGG
>JAYESA010000014.1:141775919-141780919 GCA_036927795.1 Iris macrosiphon
AAACAACTGTGCGGCATCTACTGATGCAGGAGGTGGTAGAGGCACCACCGGAATGACTGGGGTAGTCCTCGGATCGACAAGTGGAGGAGGATCCCCGAGAAAAATAGATGCTCCCTCGATCGCAGGAGTGGTGAATGGAGCGGTAGCAGCTGCCTGAATACGAGCTGGACGAGAGGTAGCAAACCTCTCGGTAGCAACTACTGGGATGGTATGATGGGATCGTGTCTTCGGAGGCATCCTGAACACCGATCAAAAGAAGTCAATACGGCGCAAGATACGATATCATCAAAGAAGGACAGTAATATTTTAAAGGAAAGCAATTTCAGAATAATTAGATTGAAATTGTTCCTAGTCGTGATTGAGTACACTCTCATCCTAGATCCTATATCCTAGAGCAGGTTCACAGCAGTACAACTAAATCGTTGTACTACTACGATATCGCACTAATTGCGAATCGAGACCTGCATGGGGCCAGCACCAAAAATGTGTCACGACCCGCACCCGAAAAATTGGACATGAGTCGTGGGTACGTCCAGCCTACGCCGCAGCATCGACGGTAGAACGATGTCTAGGTCTACTATCTAGCTAACAAACTCACACAACACAATATATAGGTACCTGTCAAGATCTTAACTCCAAACAGAGGAGCAATATAATAATGATAATCACAAGTACTCAATCACGAATCTAAGCACGATAAGATAACAAAGAAGGCTATCAACTACAAAGTCTAAACAACTGCTACTAAAACAACCACAACATCAATAATAATAATAAATACAATATCCTGAATCATATACAATACAAGGTCTCAATCCAAAATCGGGGACAAATCCGGTACCAAAAGCTAATAAAAACAACAACTGAGGTCCGAATGATCCCGGCTACCAACCCGAAAATCACTCCTAAACTAGGGGGTCCCTGTCTGCACCATCGACAGGCTGAGGTCCATAAAACGTCGGACACTAATCTTCCGGATACTCTGGAAAAAATATGTCCAGTCAGGACTGGAGCAAGTACACCTCTAACAGTAGTTCCAGTTAAATGATAAAAACTATAAAGCAGTTGTAGCAAGTAGCAAGGTGAAGAAAATAAAGTATGAAAAAGAAATATATACATATCACTGGTGCATAAAGGTAAAAATGAATGAATATCAGAAGCAAGATAGTAATGACTGCAAGATACAAGAAATCTAAACTAAGAGCAAGTATGTGCACAAGAACGTGCAGTGAGTCTAGCAAGAGTACATGTAATGAATCAAGTCCAGAAACTATAAGTGAGACCAGCAAGAAATGCAAGAGAGTCCAGACTAGAAAGAATAAACTCGTGTCTTTGAAATACCTGTTTTGACATGTAAACGGCTAGGGGTAAGTACGGCTCACCGCACACTGGGTGTGCGGCTGCTATCATTCCAGATTAGACCAGAGGGGGTGATTCCAGTGATTCCAGTTGGAAATGTTTACATGTCTACTCGAGTATTTTCCTGCCCCGACTAGTACAAGTGAATCCAAGACCCGACACGTAAATCAAGTATGAGTCCAGCCAGAAATACGAGTGATGCATGTAGTGAGTCACGATGTGCTGACAGTAGGTGATTCCAGAATAGAGGCCAGAAACATGAAATATACGTGTCGCAAGTAAATAAATCCAGAAATACTAGTCCATGTCATGCCAGAAAAATCAGAGAATACTATACTAGAAGCTGAATCATAATAATCATCAGATAATAAAAACTATCAGAGAATGTACTCGCCTGACGTCCTGAGCAACTAGCGATCCGAACTGGTGTCGCAAGGACCTATTATGAAAAGCAAGGTTAAACAGGGTTCTAATGAGTTAAATATATATAAAATAACTAAAAACAAGCTTCTAGGGTCGTTCTAGGTCAAACGGGTCAAACCGGTGAAATCTGGGTCAAAAAGTCAACATTGGGTCCAAAAAGTCAACTATGGGTCAAAATTAGGCCAAAAGTTGACTTTGGCGGTCAACCGGGTCAACTACGGTCAACTCTAGGTCAAACTAGGGTGCCCCTAAAATTCTAGGTCAAAACTAGTTCATTAAACTAATAAACCCTCAAACTCGTCTCCTGGAGATACTGGATCCCTCGGTATTCTATATATCAACCTACGCGATACGCCCCGTCTATACCCTCTAAAATATATACTAGCACGCATAAATATATATAACTATATATATAAAAGCATCTCTAATCTCATTCCTAGGCTAAAACTCAATACCTTGCCCCGACGCCCAATACCTTGAGTATCTCAAGGTATTGAGATACTCAAGCCTTACCCCTCACTAACACTAGCTAACTAACTATCTATCTATATATATACACTACCATATACTAATATATATATATATATATATATATATATATATATATATATATATATATATATATATATATATATATATATATATATAATATATATCTAATTATATAGATATATATATAACCTAGTGTATAGGTAAACACCTCAATACCTTACCTCCGATACCCAACTTATCTCAATACATTGGTATCTCAAGGTATTGAGATACATTACCCTCTAATTCTAGCTAACTAGCTAGCTATCTATAATATATACTTATATATATAACATCAATATATATATCTATATCTATATATATAACTTAGTATTAGGCTACCTTAATACCTTACCTCACTACCCTCAATACCTTGGTATCTCAAGGTATTGATATACCTACCTTACTTCCCCTCTAACCTACTAACTAGCTAGCTATCTAGTATATATATATATATATATATATATATATATATATATATATATATATATATATATATATATATTCCTAGCTATATATCTAGGCTAATATATAATTATAAACACATATGTATATATTTATCTACGTATCTATATATATATATATCCACATACACATATACAAATATCCACACATCTCACATATATATATATATATATATATATATATATATATATATACTATTCTAGGTATATATATCTCTATATATCTACCAATATATCTCTATTTATATACACAAATATATATATGAAAGCGGGGGGGGTGGGGGGGGGGGGGGGAGCTAGCTGGAGCGGGCACGCTATGCTGAAACGCGCCGCTACCGCTGCCCGCAGCTGCTGCTGCTGCCCCGGCATGTTGCCGCGGCGCTGCTCGGCACTGCTGCTGCGCCTGCAGCTGCTGCTGTCGCTGCTGCACGCAACTGCTGCTGCCGCTGCTGCTGCGGCGCTGCCGCGACGCTGTTGCCCTGCAGCAGCTAGCTGCTGCAGCTGCTCCTATCTCACCTCTCACACCACACGCACACAGACACACAAGCACACTCACACAGAAACATATACAGGCACACACACTTACATATATATATAAACACACAAACATATATACATATACACACACAACCATATATATATGTATACACACACTTATACACATATATATACACCTACACACACACACACACACACATACACACACACACACACACACACACATATATATATATATATATATATATATATATATATATATATATATATATATATACACACACTCATATATATATGGTTGTGTGTGTAGGTGTGTGTATATATATATATACACACTCATATATATATATATAAACACATATCCACACTAACACATACACAACTACACACACATAAACATATATATATACACATACACACACACATATATATATATATATATATATAGAAACACATATATATATATATATATACACACACACACTCATACATATATATACAAACACACACACACACACACACACACACACACACACACACACACACACACATATATATATATATATATATATATATATATATATATATATATATATATATATATATATAAACACTAACATAATCATATATATATATATATAAACATACATACACACACTCATACATATATAAATATATACAAACACACTCACATATACACACACAGTGTAGGGGTGAGTGTGGTTGAGTGTGTGTGTTGGTGTTTGTGTATGTGTAGGTGTGTGTAGTTGATTATGTTATATATATATATATATATATATATATATATATATATATATATATATATACTCGAAAACTCTAGCACACACTCCCCGAAGCTAAACCAACGCGCGCACAAGCCCGAAACCTAGAAACCAAGTCGAAATGGCCATTCGGTCATTTCGACGAACACGTGGAGTGCGGTTCGCAAAACCTAGTGAAACGCATACCAAACCTACTCGAAATCAGCCCAAAATTTTTCTACGAGTTCTAATCGATGTCTAGAACCTAGAAAAAATACTAACTCTCCGATTCTAGGTCCGTGGCAAAAATGTGCATGCAAGTAGAACCTACGACGACGAAAATCCCCAAATAGCTCGAAACGCTCAAATCTTCGTGATACGATCTCACGTGTCCGAACGGGGACACGTATTTATCTTCAAGACACCCAAGCACGTCTATCTAGGTCCGTCTAACCTAGGACAACACCAAAAATTGGGCCAATCTCGGATTTTATCCAAAATTGACACAAAACCTAATGTCAAAGTCTCCAAACACATCCAAACAAGCTCCAACTTCCTCTCACGGGTAGCCCTAAGTTCTAGAAAGATTCTAAACTACTAATTACACTATATTAGAGTAATCACAAGGGGAAAAATCAGGATTTACCTCTTGGGAGTTGAAATCCCAAGCCAAAGTCTCCAAAAATCCAAAATTACCACACTCAAGCTTCCAAGCTTCCAACCCAAGATCCAACACCAATTCTAAGCTCTACACATCTAGGTTAGGGAAAACCAAAGGGTTAGGGTTGCATTAATGGAAGAAAATAGAAGAAGGAAGAGAAGAAAGTGAAGAAAACTTACTTGAATGAGAAATTTGGAAGAAGAAAGAAGAAGAAAAATGGAGAGGAGAGTGGAGAAGAAGAAGAAGAAGAAGAAGAAAAAGAAGAATAAAGGAAATGAAATGGGATGGGGAAGCTGCTGGTCT
>JAYESA010000014.1:142439113-142582406 GCA_036927795.1 Iris macrosiphon
ATTGAGTTCCTTATTAATTATTATAATCGATAATTCTAAATAATATCTGTTAAGCCTTCATTATTATCAATAGATCACTTTTGGCAACTAAGTCGTCTTTCAATTATTTGCTAACCACCCCACACCCCCCCCCCCACCCCCATTTCACTCAATATATGTATTCTTATTTCATGCTGACTACACCACAACAAAGACTTCCATCTCATTTCTTCCTCTCTTCTGTCATTATATACATAGTACTAATCCATCTCCAATCTCTCTAATTTTTTCTACATATTCAGCAAATACATTCCTTGCTACAATAAGGTAGGAGTGTGCACATTTGGGCCAAATAGATCCGCAACCAAACCAATCAGTTTTTAACCAAACCAATTGTCCAATAGGATTGGTTCGACTGGACCTCTTAAATAACCAGTCGATTTGGTTCGATTAATTGTTTGGTCATTAAAAAATTCGTATAAAACCAAACCAAACCAAACCAAACCCACTATCTACAGTGTTAATTTAGGTTTAGGACGGAGTAGGGGAGCGGTCCATTCCATTTTATCCATATCCAGATTCTAGTGAAAGGGGCGGTTGCTCAATGCTCATAACATTTCTCTCTCACCATTTTTTCCCTCTCCCTAGCTCTCCCTCTCCACTTTCCACTCGTCTGTCGGCCATCTCTGCCTATCCGCCGGCAAGTATCCTATTGTTCATATTATCATAGTAGCATTGATACTTTATTGCTTTTTAAGGATACTTGAAGACATTATGTGGGATAAACTCATGGTCGGATTCAGAAATATAAAGTGGGGTAGACTAGAGTGAGTTCGGATGGGTTAGATGTAGGCTAACTTTTATAAAAAAGATTAAAAATAAAAATTAATATGAAAATATAGAAGAAATTTTTTTTGGGGTGGGCTAGAGGCCAGCCCACATCATCCCTGGATCCGTCCGGATAGTCGTACCATTTTTTTTGGGGTGGGCTAGATGTAGGCCAGTACAAGGACCTGCGGGGAGCAGGTGACGTGGGAGCAGACAACGGGGGTAAAATGGTAATGTAGTGGGGTATGTTTAGGATTTTGGTAATTTTAAATTAGTTAAATTTGATTGTGTTTAGCATTTGGAGTGTGTTATGTAGAGGGTGGAGTGTGTATAACCCGACCCTTTTTTTATCTTGACATATTCGAAGGTGTTCTCCTAAAAATGCTTAACCTGACTAGTCTGCTATTGTTCTTGTTACAACACTAATTGTTGTTTCTTGATGGATGGTAGAAGAGGAGGGATACAGTTTAAAAGATACGTTAATTCTTCACCATATCTTAATTTCTTGAATATGTTTCAATGGTTGGGTTTATACATTGGTGCAAGGCATGTTTGTGTGTAGATGGGATGATATGGACAGAAAAGAAACTAAAATTGTAGAATATAAAAAAATGTAGAATTATCTAATTTTGTCTGAAACTTCATTTTAACACAAACTGATACTATAAGTTTAGCACTGATACACTAAAAAGATATCACTGATACTCTAGTTAGTCTGCAGTTTATTGCAGTTTGTTAGTCTGTAGTTTATTGCAGTTTGTTAAAAGATAAGTTTAACACTAACATTTGAGTTAGTTTGCAGTTTATTGCAGTTCGCATTTATGGTTTGCTTTATTGCTTTATTGCTATCACTAATACATAGTTAGATCATATTTGGTTCACGGAATCATGGCCCTGAAAAAGGAAATCCATTCCTTTCCTATATTTGGGTGCATGGAGGAAAGGGGGAGGACATAAAAATTAATTTCCAAAGGGGAAGAAAATAGGGGAGAAAATGGTTCCTCCCACTCAACCAAGAATTCACTTTTCCCAACTAAGGATTTACTTTCCCTCTCAATTTTCTTCTTCTTTCCAAACACCGAAAAGAAAATTTAATAGGAAAAATAATTTCCCAAAGGAGAGAAAATACCAAGAAATTGATTTTCTTTCCTTTACGCGAACCAAATAAGTTAGTCTGCAATTTGTATTTTTTATTTTATCTATCACTGATAGTCAGTATGCAGTTTAATACTATCAGTCTGCAGTTTGCATTTGAGTTTTCCTTTAAGGTTTGCATTATTGTTATCAGTCTGCAGTTTGTACTATGATATCAGTCTGCAGGTTTTTTAAATTTTTGTCTATCAAAACTGATCAGCCGAGTCTAGCCAAACAGAACCAGGTCGGGTCAATTTTAAAATTGAACTAACCAGTTAGTTGGTTTGGTTCGGCTGTGATTATTTTCAAACCGGTTAACTTTGGTTTGACTTCGGCTGTGACCAAATAGGTCGACCACCGACCAATGCACACCCCTACAATAAGGCCTCGTTTGGTTCGCAGAACCATGGCATTGAAAAAGAAAAATCATTCATTTCCTATGTTTGGATGCCAAAGGAATAGAGGAGGAAAGAAAAGTGATTCACAATGGAAAAAATAGGGGAAGTGGTTTCCTCCACCCACCCAAGGATTCACTTTTTCACCTTTAATTATTCACTTTCTTTTCCAATTTTCTTAGATATTTTTAAACACCAAAAAAAATTGATAAAAATTACAATTTAAGAACATGAAAATGATTGATTTTCTTTCCCTTTCCGCGAAACACCGCGAAACAAATGAGGCCTAAATCCATCCCCCTTTTGTACTCTCTCTTGGCCGCCTCAATTTTTATGAAACTCATGCATAAAAACTGTGCCCTGGGCCAGCCCTGGGCTCATGGAGGTCCAGGATGAACTTTTAAAATGGGTTCCCATACATAATATAAAAAATAAAATAAAACAAAAGTAAAATAAAAAAAAGGTCTCTACCCAGATTTGAATTAGGAACCTCTTGTGTATGTAACGACCCATACCGCTCAAGCGGAGAGCCGATTCAAACGACGTAAGTACAACGACCCGACACGTTTTTCTCAACGAGAAGACTTGCTTGAGGCAAAGGATTTCATATTTGGCCCTTCAGGAGTTTAGACTTAGACTTTCAAATGCTCGCTCGGAGCATCGCTCGACCGAAGCGAATCATCGCTAAGGTGGGTGGCTATGATGAACTTGTCTTTGCTTTGCCTGCACACTTAAAATATGGACGATACATTCTAGTCGCTAGGTGAATCACCCCTTGCATGCTAATAAAGAATATAACGCACCTAGCTAAGAGAATAATCTCATCTTATATTGCTTGTGTTAGAACATGAAAATGAAACTTGGCTTATAGTTGGACCCTCGCATGCTACCTTAGCTTCATGCTAGTAGACTCCGCTAATGCTTCGAGTAGATCATTAAATACTCTTCGTAGTGCACTGCTTCACTTGTTTACACTGCTCGCCTTATGCATTATGTCGCTCGATATATCTATGTACGGCTTCACTCCTCGCACTACCTCTTAGACCCGTGCTAACGTAAATGCTTATATTTCATATAAATGCATGCTTGCCTGCTTACATTGTAACTTGTACTCGTTGTCTCATTTCAATGATTGTCACATAATTTTATACCGCGATCCTGTAGCACTATCCATATCGTGCATGCATCTAGTTAGCCAAAAGACTATCAAATAGTACTTCTGTGCAATATGAACCTACAAGTATTCGGGACCGTTTGGTCACCAAGACAGTTACTGAACCAGGAAAATATATTAAGTCAAGTTGAACTCTGAACGAGAATCATGTCAAGTAAAGCAAGAATCATAGCTCGTGGAGCATACTCGTTATGAACAAGAATCAAGAATTAACATGTCGTGTCATGAATCCCGTGAATCTAAGACCCAAGACTTGCATGTCGCGGTGTGCACAAGGTATTTCGATATGTTCCTGCGGACGGTCTCCGGGGCACTGGGGCCGATCTTATCCGAACGGAACAACTGTTAGTCTGTTTGTTCGGGCAGGATGGCGTGTAGCGCCTAGTAAATATTTCCTTCACGCCATTGTCGCTCTTAGACTAAGTAGTCATCTATTCGGGCAGGATGGATGTGACACCTCATTCCTTGAGTGAGATCCTAGTCTGCGAAACCAGAGATTCTGGGTTCGATCCCCAGCAGAGTTGTCATTTTGTTTGGGATAAACAAAGAGGTTTATACGAAACTTTTGCTTACAAACGACAAAAGTACAATTAATCCTATACGAGGATATTAAGTACAATAAAAATGATTCTGGGAAGTATTGCTATGGAAGTCTGATCTGCGGTCGATTACTTTGTTCCGTGGACTACACGATGACGAAGAAGTGTTGTAGAAGAAGCTTTAAACTTTCTCTGAACTGAAGGCAAAAGCCAGTCAAAGGAAAGTTGCAAGTAGGATCGAATTTTTGTTGCCAAAGTTGTCAGCCAAAACACCTTTGTCTTTTTTTTTTCCTTTTCTTCTCCTCTTTGGTCCGACTAGGAGTCTCTATTTATAGAGATCAATCCAATAACTGCCTGGTTGGCGTAAAGGCCAAATAACTGTCTTGTTGGCGTAAAAGGCCAAACTGTGAAGAAGATTGCCTCCTTTACGTTGCGGTTATAATAACTGCTACCCACGTTCAAATGATCTTCTGAATCTGCGTATGACACGTATCCCTTTATAAGATAACGTGTATAACTGCTTCTCGAAGATCATGGCATTCAAGCCACGTAGGTAACTACCTGGTTGGCGTAAAAGCCAAATGACTGTCTGGTTGGCGTAAAAGGCCAAACTGTGAAGAAGATTGCTTCCTTTACGCTGCGGTTATGACAACTGCTACCCACGTTCAAATGATCTTCTGAATCTGCGTATGACACGTATTCCTTTGTAACGCGTATAACTGCTTCTCGAAGATCATGGCATGCAAGCCATGTAGGTAACTGCCCCTACGTAAAGTTTGATGATTCATGAGTGTAAACCCCCTAAATTGTCAGATATTTTAATTTTGGGAATCAATATGCATCTTTCAGGAATTTACATAGGTCCTGTAGTGAGTTTGTAATTTTTAATTGCCAATAAATAACATTAAAATGAAATGAAAATATGATTTTATGGTGTAAAATAGAAAACCGGACTTAGGGTAATTTTCTGGGATTTTATTGGACCTCAGACTTATTTTTTTAAAAGCCTAAAAACTATTTTCTAATTAAATTAATTTATTATTATTATTATTATTATTATTATTATTATTATTATAATTTACTGTTTCATTTTATTTTGGTTATAGGGGCCGGGCCGGCCCAGTGGGCCGAGCCCATTAGTAAACCCAGCCCAACCGCTGTTAACGGGTCGGGCGGGTCGGCCAGACCCGAACCCGCGCCCGACCCGACCCGGCGCCTCACCCCCAACCCCCACGACTCCCTCTCCCCGCAGACTCCGCCGGCGCCGCATTTTCCGGCCGGCCACGTCGCCTCCCCTCCGCGAGAACCGCCCACGTCGTCCCCGACCTCACCCCGCCCCGAGCCCTATATAATCTCCTCTCCTCCGCCTCCCTTTCCCCCCAAACCCGAGCCCTAACCCTAACTCCGGCGACCCGCCGTCCCCTCCCCGCTGCCCTCCGCCGAAGCACAACCGAGCACCCCGCCGGAGCCTCCCATCTCCATCCTCCATCATTCTCCTCTCCACCCCGCAGCCCTGAGCCCCGCTCGCCTCGCAGCCAAGCCGCCTTCGCATTTCCACTGCAGCCCGGCGAGCCACCCTCCTCCGCCGACCAGAACGGCCATCCCCCAGCCAGCCCTAGGCACAGTTGCCCCGACGCTGACACGACTCGTGTCAAGGAGACAGCGGACACAACAGCTCAAGACAGGACACGGCTGACACAACCCAGGACACGGGATCCGTGTCGGATTCAAAAACCCCGATTCGAAGGGCCAGTTCAGGTACTCGTATCTCATACCTCGGATCTCTGATTTCAATTCTGTAAATTTTTACGCGAAGCCTGTATGACCCTCTCGGTGCCCGGACAAACCGCTCGGGGCATCGCGTCCTGTGGTGATCGCACACCGCGATCCAAAAAAAGGAAAAACCAGACCCTGTTTCACCCCGAAACTGAGTACGCCCCGCCAAACGGGACAACTTGGTCGCGTGCGGTCTTCACAGATATGTGCGTCTCGTCGATACGGACGTGTGGGATTTCGCGAAAGCTGATTCGGGTGTGCGTGCACACCGGAATCAACGCGTATCCACGGACATCGTCCCGTATCCGACTTTTCTGCAATTTATCCTAACTTCGTGCACACACGTCAGATCGAGACGAAACTTACGCCATCGGACTCATAGCGATACGCTGGTCCTATGGGTCAAGTTTGGTTCGATTCTGAGAACGTTGACAAAATCGCGTGTCGTGGGCCCCACAGGCCCCGCTCGACGGGCGATTTTGTGATCGGCTCATCGGAATTCAAATCTGAAAGTTCCATTGGGTTCGTATCAGCGTTCCTGACCTATTGACACTAAGTTTGGTGAATTTGGAGACCATTGACCCTGACACATTTTTTGGTGCAAAGCGGGCCCACCGGTGGACCCCGTTTTGGCCCAAAATTACCGTTTTTGCCCTTGTCTCCAAATTGGACCCAAGGACAGGCATTTCTAACTGTTTGACACCTTCTGAGCGTGATGGTACTGTTTGTTTCAGCTTTTGGAGATATCTCTGGAAATTTCCGAAACCAGGACCTTAGTGGAATCCAAACCTCAGGCAAGTGCACCTTGCCAAACTTGCAGTCATTATTTTCATATTTTATGTAAAAATACTCTGCTGGATGTCTTGTGCAAATTCATATAAACTGATTTAAACTGCTTAACCTAGGGAACGTATGACGTACCTAGTGTCCGATCATAGTCGGGTGCCGACACCGTACGCGGTGTTGGGTTCGTCATTTAGAGATGGATTTACGATCCTCTTACTTTGTACTTGACCTATCAAGTACCCTACAACCCAGGACACTTGACACTATCATGGACAGAATCCTCCTGAGATATTCGTGGTGATTCTGTATAGGATACAGGACTTGATAGAGACATTTATTTATAGACAGTATGACTTGTTGCATTAGTTATAATCCCGCTGACATGGACATGAGACGTTATGGTCATGCCTTGCGTGATTACATTGGGTGGGGAGAGACACATAGGCTACAGGCTGTTCTACATATATATCTACTATTATTGTGAGGTTGTAGACTCTCCAGCAGAGCTAGACCCTTTACGTGTTATTACTGCTACTGGCTCCCCGACACAGAGCTTGTAGCGGTCTCAGCCTGAGTACTAGTGTTGCTCTCATTTGCATATCACATAGATGGTTACTTAGTTTACCCTGCTGTTCATTTATTTATTGCACTGCTTATTTATTTGGCTTGTTTTATTTTGTGCCTTGCTATGTCCACTGAGGACCTGGAATGGATTATGTCCCCAGGTTTAGCAGAGGAGCAGTACCCCGAGGTATACGGGACCGGAGCTGAGGCTATTGCTGGAATAGGATCGAACACTGAAGACGCGGTGACTGCCGAAGACTTCTCCTGAGTGCCTATTCCAGTACTCAGTATTTATTTCATGTTTATCTCTTGTTCCTGGCCTATAGAGCCAGTTTATTCAGACTTAAGTCGGGTTGTTTCTCCGATTGACTTGCTGTGATTATTGTTGCTACTTATTTCCATTCCATTATGCAGTTATTTCTTTATCTTTATGGATGAGATTAGTGTGACTTGTTGTAGTAGACCTTATTTACAGCTTAAGTACGCCCTGATGGCTCCATTAAATTGGGTTATCCATCGGTGCGTGCTGCTGGCCATTGCCACGTGTCCAGTCCCTCGATATTTTGGGACTGGGGCGTGACATGGTTTTTGTGGTGGCCCATGCAGGTCAGATCTAAATAGTTCGGTTTTAACTTAGGGACCGGACAGGCCTGCAATAAGATAGGTTATAGGATCTCATCCATTGATTGAATCATTTTTGAACTCTATGTCGAATTCAATTTAATTGCTTGAATTGCATCCTGTTTTGATTCCTCTGTGCGTTCTCATTGTTTCCTTTTGGTGCAGAGTTATGGATCCTAGAAGTGGTGACGAGACCCCCTTGGGTACACCGACTGAAGTAGGGTTTACCTGTGAAGCTGGAACGACGCCAGATACCAGAGGATAATCCTCCCAGAGCAATCAAACTGGCCAGCCAAGTTCCAGGTTCAGGCGTGATGACATCCCGCCTCCTCCCCAGTTCCCTCCTACGATGCCTGCCTTTCCCCCAGGACAGGCAATGGACGGCCAGCAAATGTTCCAGATGTTCTACGCAATGATGCAGGCCCAACAGCTGACTCAGCAGGAGGCCCAACGCCGAGAGGTCGAGAACCTAAGGAACAGCCTAGTCGCAGCGTTGGAGCATGCAAATCCACCAAATAGACGGCCAGCAACGGGATCCATCACGGATTTCTGCAGCAAGGTAGAACATATTGAAAAGGAATGTCGACGCAGCAACTAAGAACCTGCCTACTTGCCATTACTGCAGCAAGGTAGAACATATTGAAAAGGAATGTCGACGCAAGCTGGGACTCTGCCTGGTTTGCGGATCTGGACAACACTTCTCAAAGGACTGCTCGGAACGTCGAGAGGGAGTTCCGAATCGACCAGCTCCACCTGCAGCTCTTCCAGCTGGGGGAGCAACACAGACAGGGCCTGGAGGAGCCAGGCCACCTCTACCACCTCAGGCAGCATTGTTCCAATAAGCTCGTCAGCAAAGGGGTCCCGCTCAGGGACGAGGTCAGGCATATGCACTAGCAGTCACTGAGGAAGCTACTGCAGGCGAAGTGATAGCAGGTACCATATTAGTAGCTTCAATTCCTGCTGTAGCATTATTTGATTCTGGAGCTTCGCATTCATTTATTGCTGCTAGCTTCGTAGCCACACATAGAATAGCTACGCACCTCTCTCGAAGATGAAGAGAATTCTAACGGGAGGTGGAATTATCCCGGTTAGTGATACTTGTAGATCATGTTCGGTAGTAGTCTGTGGCCGAGAGATGCGAGCCCAATTCCTGATCTTTTCTATGCCTGATTACGATGTACTTGGTATGGACTGGTTAAGTCAGTACCATGCGACACTGGATTGCCGGCTTGGAAAAGTAATATTTAGACCCCCTAGCCTTCCTGAGTTTGAATTTCTACGAGGGGCTGTAGAACAAGGGGTCCAGCCAACTCTTAGGGTATTGACTGTAGAAGAAGATTCAAGTTACCCAAGAGTCATAACGAAATTTGTGGATGTGTTTTCCGACGATCTTCCAGGTTTACCACCTGATCGGGAGATAGAATTCACAATAGACCTAACTCCAGGAGCCGAACCTATCACTTCATCGGTATATCGGCTAGCACCTAAGGAGTTAGTGGAGCTGAAAACACAAGTTGACGACCTTCTGGAGAAAGGATTTATCCGGCCCAGTGTTTCACCATGGGGAGCACCTATACTTTTTGTACCCAAGAAGGACGAATCTGTACGGCTGTGCATTGATTACAGAGCCCTTAATGCTGTAACTATTAAGAACCGGTACCCATTACCACGCATTGATGACTTGTTTGACCAATTAAGTGGTGCTAAGGTATTCTCAAAGATTGACCTTAGATCCAGTTATCACCAGATTAGGGTAAAGAAGGAAGATATCCCAAAGACGGCCTTCAGAACTAAGTATGGACATTATGAGTTCCTAGTAATGTCATTTGGTTTAACCAACGCACCCGCCGTATTTATGAGTTTGATGAACGGGGTCTTCCATCAGTACTTGGATAAGTTCGTGGTGGTATTCATTGATGATATCCTAGTCTACTCCAAGAACCACGAAGAGCACGAGGAACACCTTAGAATTGTGTTAGAAATCTTGAGAAGGGAGAAGCTATATGCCAAACTCAGCAAATGTGAGTTCTGTATGGACAAGGTGCCATTCTTAGGGCATATTATCTCGGGTGAAGGACTGTCTGTGGACCCAGAAAAGGTCACTGCTATAGAAACCTGGCCTACCCCTACCTCTGTTGCAGAAGTGAGAAGTTTTCTTGGACTTGCTGGGTATTACCGGCGGTACGTAGAAAATTTCTCAAGGATCGCAGAACCGATGACTAAGCTGACACGGAAGGATCAGGAGTTCATATGGACGGAAGAATGCCAGAATGCCTTTGAAGAATTGAAGAGGCGTCTAACAACAGCACCAGTCTTGACTCTTCCCTCAGGGTCAGGAGGTTTTGTTGTATATAGTGATGCGTCCGATAGTGGGCTAGGTTGTGTCTTGATGCAACATGGCAAGGTTATCGCTTATGCATCGAGGCAGCTGAAGGTCCACAAGAAGAACTACCCAACGCACGACCTGGAGCTAGCTGCAGTGATTTTTGCATTGAAGATCTGGAGACATTATCTGTATGGAGAAAAGGTCGAGATATTCACTGATCATAAGAGCTTGAAGTATGTTTATACACAGAAGGAGCTCAACATGAGGCAAAGACGTTGGCTTGAGCTGATGGTGGACTTTGACATCGATCTGCAGTACCACCCGGGGAAAGCAAATGTTGTAGCCGACGCCCTCAGCAGAAAACCCTCGGCTTATTTCTTGACGGAGCAGCCTCAGCTATTACAAGACTTGCAAGATCTTCAGATAGAGGTTGTTCTACCTGGACAAAATGGTTTGCTGGCTAACCTCGAAGTGAAGTCATCGCTGGTGGAGAGAATCAAGGAAGCTTTGCCTAATGATGCCAGATTCCGAAGGCTGAGAGAAAGAACAGAAGCAGGCTTGCAGACGGGACTTCGCATCCACGAGGACGGAACATTAAGGTGCGGAAATCGCCTATGTGTTCCAAATGGAGAGTTAAGGCAGGAGTTGATGACAGAAGCACATAGCTCCATATACTCGGTTCATCCAGGAGGAACCAAGATGTACCGGGACTTAAGACAGTATTTCTGGTGGCATGGAATGAAAAGGGAGATTGCCCAATTTATGGCAAAATGCTTAGTCTGCCAGCAGGTGAAGGCCGAGCACCAAAGGACTGCAGGTATGTTGCAGCCACTTTCCATCCCTGAATGGAAGTGGGAGCATATTACCATGGACTTCGTCACTGGATTTCCAAGAAGCCCTAGTGGAAAGGATGCAGTATGGGTCATCGTGGATCGGCTCACTAAGTCGGCTCACTTCTTGCCGTTCAGAGTCGGACAATCCACGGAAGTACTAGCCGACATGTATATGCGACAGATCATAAAATTACATGGAGTGCCGGTTAGTATTGTATCAGATCGAGACTCAAGATTTACATCTCACTTCTGGCGAAGCATGCAAGAGAGTCTCGGCACCAGGCTCAAATTCAGTACTGCCTATCATCCTCAGACAGATGGCCAGTCAGAGCGCACAATTCAGATCCTAGAAGATATGCTGCGATCCTGTATACTGGACTTTGGAGGATCTTGGGAAGATCATCTGCACTTAGTGGAGTTCTCCTACAACAACAGCTATCAGGCAAGCATTCAGATGGCACCTTTCGAGACGTTGTACGGAAGGAAGTGCAGATCGCCAATATGCTGGAGCGACGTTGGTGAACGTCAAAAACTGGGTCCAGAGTTGGTAACAGAGACAGTGGAGAAAGTAAAACAGATTCAGAACCATCTCCGTGCAGCCCAGGATAGACAGAAGCATTGGGCCGATGCACACAGACGACCCCTGGAGTTCAAGAAAGGAGAGCATGTATTTTTGAGGATCTCGCCCACTAGAGGTACTATCAGATTTGGCAGCAGAGGCAAGTTAAGCCCAAGGTACATTGGGCCATTTGATATCTTGGAGCGCATTGGTGAGGTGGCTTACCGTCTTGCATTACCTCCATCCTTAGAGGGAGTGCATGACGTATTCCACGTCTCACAACTGAGGAGATATGTGACGGACCCAAGTCATGTAGTTGATCATTCTGAGATTTCAGTGGGGCCTAGCCTGAGATACGAGGAGCAGGCAGTGGGTATACTCGACACCAGCGAGAAGACACTGCGAGGGCAGACAATCAGGCTGGTTCGAGTAGCTTGGAAACAGCACTCTCCTGGCGAATCGACCTGGGAGCGAGAAGATGTTATGCGGCAGCGTTATCCACATTTATTTGCAGAATCAGGTAGAACCTAAGCATTCTTTAATTCTGTAAATCTTGCCTTTATAGTTTACCCTTCGATTGCGAGGACGCAATCCTCTTAAGGGGGGTAGATTGTAAACCCCCTAAATTTTTAGATATTTTAATTTTGGGAATTAATATGCATCTTTCAGAAATTTACATAGGTCCTGTAGTGAGTTTGTAATTTTTAATTGCCAATAAATAACATTAAAATGAAATAAAAATATGATTTTATGGTGTAAAATAGAAAACCGGACTTAGGGTAATTTTCTGGGATTTTATTGGACCTCAGACCTATTTTTTTAAAAGCCTAAAAACTATTTTCTAATTAAATTAATTTATTATTATTATTATTATTATTATTATTATTATTTACTGTTTTATTTTATTTTGGTTATAGGGGCCGGCCCGGCCCAGTGGGCCGAGCCCATTAGTAAACCCAGCCCAACCGCTGTTAAGGGGTCGGGCGGGTCGGGCAGACCCGAACCCGCGTCCGACCCGACCCGGCGCCTCACCCCCAACCCCCACGACTCCCTTTCCCCGCAGACTCCGCCGGCGCCGCGTTTTACGGCCGGCCACGTCGCCTCCCCTCCGCGAGAACCGCCCATGTCGTCCCCGACCTCACCCCGCCCCGAGCCCTATATATCCCCTCTCCTCCGCCTCCCTTTCCCCCCAAACCCGAGCCCTAACCCTAACTCCGGCGACCCGCCGTCCCCTCCCCGCTGCCCTCCGCCGAAGCACAGCCGAGCACCCCACCGGAGCCTCCCATCTCCACCCTCCATCATTCTCCTCTCCACCCCGCAGCCCTGAGCCCCGCTCGCCTCGCAGCCAAGCCGCCTTCGCATCTCCACTGCCGCCCGACGAGCCACCCTCCTCCGCCGACCAGAACGGCCATCCCCCAGCCAGCCCTAGGCACAGTCGCCCCGACGCTGACACGACTCGTGTCAAGGAGACAGCGGACACAACAGCTCAAGACAGGACACGGCTGACACAACCCAGGACACGGGATCCGTGTCGGATTCAAAAACCCCGATTCGAAGGGCCAGTTCAGGTACTCGTATCTCACACCTCGGATCTCTGATTTCGATTCTGTAAATTTCTACGCGAAGCCTGTATGACCCTCTCGGTGCCCGGATAAACCGCTCGGGGCATCGCGTCCTGTGGTGATCGCACACCGCGATCCAAAAAAAGGAAAAACCAGACCCTGTTTCACCCCGGAACTGAGTACACCCCGCCAAACGGGATGACTTGGTCACGTGCGGTCTTCACAGATACGTGCGCCTCGTCGATACGGACGTGTGGGATTTCGCGGAAGCTGATTCGGGTGTGCGTGCACACCGAAATCAACGCGTATCCGCGGACATCGCCCCGTATCCGACTTTTTTGCAATTCACCCTAACTTCGTGCACACACGTCAGATCGAGACAAAACTTGTGCCATCGGACTCATAGCGATACGCTGGTCCTGTGGGTCAAGTTTGGTTCGATTCTGAGAACGTTGACAAAATTGCGTGTCGTGGGCCCCACAGGCCCCGCTCGACGGGCGATTTTGTGATCGGCTCATCAAAATTCAAATATGAAAGTTCTGTTGGGTTCATATCAGCGTTCCTGACCTGTTGACACTAAGTTTGGTGAATTTGGAGATCATTGACCCTGACACGTTTTTCGGTGCAAAGCGGGCCCACCGGTGGACCCCGTTTTGGCCCGAAATTATCGTTTTTGCCCTTGTCTCCAAATTGGACCCAAAGACAGGCGTTCTTAGCTGTTTGACACCTTCTGAGTGTGATGGTACTGTTTGTTTCAGCTTTCGGAGACATCTCTGGAAATTTCCGAAACCAGGACCTTAGTGGAATCCAAACCTCAGGCAAGTGCACCTTGCCAAACTTGCAGTCATTATTTTTATATTTTCTGTAAAAATACTCTGCTGGATGTCTTATGCAAATTCATATAAACTGATTTAAACTGCTTAACCTAGGGAACGTATGACGTACCTAGTGTCCGATCATAGTCGGGTGCCGACACCGTACGCGGTATTGGGTTCGTCATTTAGAGATGGATTTACGATCCCCTTACTTTGTACTTGACCTATCAAGTACCCTACAACCCAGGACACTTGACACTATCATGGACAGAATCCTCCTGAGATATTCGTGGTGATTCTGTATAGGATACAGGACTTGATAGAGACATTTATTTATAGACAGTATGACTTGTTACATTAGTTATAATCCCGCTGACATGGACATGAGACGTTATGGTCATGGCTTGCGTGATTACATTGGGTGGGGAGAGACACACAGGCTACAGACTGTTCTACATATATATCTACTATTATTGTGAGGTTGTAGACTCTCCAGCAGAGCTAGACCCTTTACGTGTTATTACTGCTACCGGCTCCCCGACACAGAGCTTGTAGCGGTCTCAGCCTGAGTACTAGTGTTGCTCTCATTTGCATATCACATAGATGGTTACTTAGTTTACCCTGCTATTCATTTATTTATTATACTGCTTATTCATTTGGCTTATTTTATTTTGTGCCTTGCTATGTCCACTGAGGACCTGGAATGGATTATGTCCCCAGGTTTAGCAGAGGAGCAGTACCCCGAGGTATACGGGACCGGAGCTGAAGCTATTGCTGGAATAGAACCGAACACTGAAGACGAGGTGACTGCCGAAGACTTCTCCTGAGTGCCTGTTCCAGTACTCAGTATTTATTTCATGTTTATCTCTTGTTCCTGGCCTATAGAGCCAGTTTATTCAGACTTAAGTCGGGTTGTTTCTCCGACTGACTTGCTGTGATTATTGTTGCTACTTATTTTCATTCCATTATGCAGTTATTTCTTTATCTTTATGGATGAGATTAGTGTGACTTGTTGTAGTAGACCTTATTTACAGCTTAAGTACGCCCTGATGGCTCCATTAAATTGGGTTATCCATCGGTGCGTGCTGCTGGCCATTGCCACATGTCCAGTCCCTCGATATTTTGGGACTGGGGCGTGACAATGAGTAATAGATAACCAGCGTAAAATAGCCAATTATCCTTCACGACTGAGGTCTTGAGCGTATTCTGGGCTAAGTAGCATTATCAACGTACCTTTGTAAATATAGCCGAGTCGACGTATTTCGAGGAGATAGCATACGGCGTACTCCTATAGTTAAAAATAGCCTGGTTGGCGTAAAATGCAAGGATGGTGATGTGAGCGTATTAGTCTCAGTCTTAGCTTTCCCAGTCATGATAAATTTTGAACATAGAACAAAATCTCGTGCATTAAATGCAGAGATATGCCTCAATCTCGTGCATTAAATGCATAGATATGCTTCGAGCTCTGTACAAGAAATAGCTTTTGACGTGGTGTCTGATTTTGTCTTGTCTTGAGCGTAAAAACTCATTTCTGTCAATGTAGAATAGGCAGTGTATTCAGAAGACTCCATTTTTCTTCCTTTGCATGCGTAAAAATGACTTGTATCAAGAATATGTCACAAAATAACAACCTGGGTCTCTGTGCAAAATCATCATCACAGTCGTGCAGTACTTTTGTCAGATGTCAGGTTCAATGATTTAACTGACAAATTCATCCGAGGAATACGAAGGGTTCCTCGTATAACTTTACACTGCATTAAAAACAACGTATTTTAAACTTTACGCAGGAAGGTATAGCAACCTTTTAGGAAAGTATAGCAACATTTTACGTAGAACAGCCTGCCTTGAAGCTCTGCTTTACGCGAACAGCTCTGAAGCCCTATTTTACGCCAAACAGTCTTGAAATTCTGTTTTACGCAGACAACTCTGAAGACCTATTTTACGTCAAACAGCCTTGAAGCTCTATTTTACGCAGACAGTTCTGAAGCCCTATTTTACGCCAAACAATCTTGAAGCTCTGTTTTACGTAGAGAGGTCTGAGGCCCTATTTTACGCCAAACAACCTTGAAGCTCTGTTTTACGCAGAGAGGTCCGAGGCCCTATTTTACGCCAAACAACATTGAAGCTCTGTTTTACGCAGGGAGAGACTTCATGTATGTTGACTGTAAAATACGCGGACAATTCCCCAGCATATTTTATGCTTCTACAGAGTGGCATACAATTCTCGCTCTTGACTATAACCCATCCCTTATGGCTATGTCAGCGACTCCTGTTCATATAGATAAGTCATCCTCGCTTAGCGGCAATCCGCGTGCGAGTCATTGCATCACATACAGTAATCTGAAATACCTGAACGATTATAAGTATAAGACATCTGTACATATTGAACACCTGAGAATCCATTGCAACACACCTGAGTAATCCGTATAACTCGTACACCTGAATCAGAACTCCGCTCATGACACTCGTGTTTGCTTATGCAATTTAACTTGGATTTTATATATATACATTCGTGCTTGGTTTAACTTGGTTTACCTTGGACAGGAAAGGAAGAATGGTAAGTTGGTAAGTATTTCCATGTTACTCATATATTGCATGGGGCACTGCCACACGAGTTAGGTTTTATATTATGCCATAAAACTGATCCTAAAGCAAGAATAAAAAGACAACTTAATAGATGGTGCACGTAACCTATATAACGTGTTTGGATTTGTCGAGCAGGGGAGAAGCCTCCCCACCAGTGCATTCATGTACTGATAACCTACCAGATTGCTTGCAGGTGCGGGAGAATCTCGTTCGGTGCGAAAACCCCTTCGTGCATGCTAAGGCGTAGAGTTCTGTCACCCTCACATTTCTAGATGAGGATAATTTAATCAATTTGTATATAATTATTTTTAGAGATTAATATTTATTTATATTGTGCTAATAATTAATAATTATGGTTGTGTTATTTATTTATTAGTTAGTGGACTAGCCTATTAGTCATACTTGACACTTGTGAACCCAATTAGACTTGTCATGACAAATAGTGAGCCCAACATGGACCAAGCCCAATAGACCCATTCCCACTAATTAATTAGGAGGATTAACCTAATTTTCATTAGTTAGAAGCCTTTCCAATCTAGCCCTTCCCTAATACTCTTCTTATTAATTAAGTAGGGGCTCATTGGTAATTGATTATTGCTTGGAGAGGGGGAAAGCTAGGGGCCGGCCATATAGCCTCTTCTTTCTCTCCTCTTCATTTGCATTCTCAATTTTAGATCCCCAAATTCTTAGGTCCCTAATTCTTTCATCCATCCATCAATCTGTCCCAATTTATTTGCATTTATCTCTCATTTTTATCCCTCAAGGAGCCTCTACCTCTCACGGTTCAAGTCACAGCAACTTTTCTCTAGGGTTAGGGTTTGGCTAGAGGGAGCTTGAAGGAGAGGAGGAAGAATGAAGCAAGAAGAGTAAAAATGAGGAAATGAGTGAGGAGAGAGAAAATACTCATATATATATACTAAGAGAAGAGGAAGATGTTTTAGTCATGGGTTCAATCAAATGAATGAAACCAAGTATCCATTCTACATGCGGGTCCTAAACCGGGTCTATGGCAATGCCAAAGGGTATTCTATTGGTCTCGGGTAGTCTCTCTCAACAACAGGAAAATAATAATAAATAAAATGACAAGAACCAACATGAGAAATACATCAGGAATATATTATCAGAAAAAATTAAATTCTAGAAATTCAATAAATATCAAATATGGAATCGGGTGTGATAAGACATTGCAGAAATTACCATGCAGGCATTTGACACTCTCGACGCTGGACTGCACGCATAGCAAAATTTGATCTCGCCAAGTAGACGAAACACAACTTTTTTCGCACAATTATAGTGGCCAAGCAAGCGCCGAGCCAATCCATCACCAGAATGATGTCGTAGTCGCTGATGTCTAAGAATATCGCATTGAGTGCCAATTTTCTTCCTCCGATGCAAATGTAACTGTAACGACAAACTAAGTGAGCCGGTAAATCCACGCCTGATGGAGTACTGACGCTAAGTTTTAGGCCTAGCGGTGTTATAGGAAATTTGTTTTCGACGACAAAATTCGTCACAATGAAACTATGTATGGCACCAGAATCAAACAATACTCAAGCATGTATATTATTGAAAAGTAATATACCTGACACCACCGTGTTGGAAGCAAATGCCTCTACCTGAGTCAGAGCATAGACCCGGCCTTCAGCGTTCTGCGGTGTCGTCTGGTTCGTTCAAGGTTCTTGACCCTGATTCTGAGGCGGACGATATGGTTGTGGCGGGCGTTGGTTCGGTCCTCCCTCCCGATAATCCCGTGCCATGTGGCCAGGGCGACTACCTCGGAAGCATCCTCCATTTGGTATACGATAGTCTTTAACGAGGTGTCCGCCATGATTGCACTTGTCACAATAGAGCCCATTGTTTCTTCCCGGGTTTGCACCCTAATAACTGTCGTGGTTTGGACGCTTTGGCGCATTGTTACCTTTTATGTTGCTAGGGCACTTGTGATGGAAATTTTGTACACTGTCGGTGCAAACTTGGGGGTACTGTGGCTCTAGGGAAAGGGCATGATTTAGAGACTCTTGCATCGTACAGTATTGAGGGACGATGACATGAGCACGAATAGAAGTTCACAGTCCTATCTCAAATATGCGAGCTCGACTCTCGGCGTCACGGAGATAAGACTTGGCAAATTTTGTAAGCCTATTGAATTCTGCGACGTACTGCTGTACTGTCATATTCCCTTGTTGAAGATGTGTAAATTCGTCTTCCTTCTCACGACGGACGGCTGGCAGAAGGTACTCCTCTTCGAAGGATTTACGAAACATGGACCCAGAGATAATCACCTTGTCGTCTTCACTCAAGATAGCCTGTTTCTGCATATCCCACCAATCATGTGCATTCAAACAGAGCTGGAGCTGAGAGCAAGCAACTCTCTTTGTCCCATCCATGCGAAGCACTTCAAAGTGGTCTTCTAGATCAACCAACCAATCTAACTCCATGGAGGGGTCCCCCGGGCGTGATGTCGTACGAGCGTAAGGCGCGTCCGCACAAGGCCTAGGCATAATGATATAGTTTTAAAAACATATGCAACAGAGTACGCAAATAGAATATCATACATTGGAATGAAGAAAAGTTCTCTTTATTGATAATAAACATCTTTGTTACAAACTCTTGACTCGAAAGTAAAGGGGTGCTACACGGGCTTACAAGATGGACGCAAAATGAGATAGCTAATCCATACAGTACATCCCTTACAAAAATTCAAAAGACAAATCACCTTGGGTGCGTGTTTGCACCATCGCCTAGGAGCTTTAAAGTGTATATGCGAGCCACTTGAGATTATGTACTTGTGCTCCAAAAGTCATGAACACAAACGCGTCAGACCAGTAAAAGGTTGGGGGGGGAGCTTCATCTCCTCGCCGCGTTGCCTTGGCTCGAAAAACCTGCTGCAACGAGGGTCAGTACTTCAAAAAGTAAAGTAAGGGAGAGCTAATCCAACACACAAAATTGACTCAGTATTTATGTGAACATGCAACACTATCATGATGTGATCTTTCTATCTTGTGCTAGATCAAGTTACAAGCAATTCATAAAAGTAAATGACATAACAAAATATACCACCGCTCGGTGACTTTTACCTGTGTCGTCTGAACCACCTAAACACAACTTATCATGACCTTCTCTGCCGAGAAGATATAGTTAGTTTGCATAGTTTAAATATACATATCATGTCACTGGTTGGAATAGGGATAATCCGCTGTCTTTCTGCCTCGGGTAGCCAGTGTCATGCCCCAGTCCCAAAATATCAAGGGACTAGACACGTAGCAATGGCCAGCAGCACACACCGATGGACAAACCCAATTTAATGGATCCATCGGGGCGTACTTAAGCTGTAATATAACAATAAGGTCTACTAATCTCATCCACAGAATAAATACAGCAATATCAACAAAAGGAAATAAACTTCATCCAGTCACAAGAAAATAAAATCGGGGAACAACCCGATAACAAGTCTGATACAATTGTTCATTAAACAAGAATGTAAATAGCATCACAGACTGAGTATGGAATAAACATATACTCAAAAAAATCTATGGCGATCACCTAGTCCTCGGTTCCTGGTTCTGCTCCACTGTATGCACCTGTTCCTGCTTCTGCTCCTGCTAATGCTCCTGTCCTGTATACCTCGGGATTGATCTCGTCTGCTAATCCTGGGGACATAATCCGGATCCAGGTCCTCAGGGGACATAGCAAGGTACAAAATAAACTCATGCCAAAATAAATGCAGTACAGCAATAAATAAAATAATATGGTAAATATATAACCAGCTAAGTGATATACAAATAAGAGTTTTAGTCATACTTGGGCTGTTACTACTATAGGATCAGTGTCGGAGAAACCCATAGCAGTATTCTCTCGAAGGGCCAGTACGGTACCAAAGCTCTGTATCAGAGTCTAAGGCACTTCAATTAAAGTATTATATATATATAATCAGCCTTTTGTATGGTAAATCTCTCCCCACCCAATGTAATCACACGTCTCATGTCCATGACACGCAGGATCAAAACTAATGCAGCAAGTCATAATAAGATCTAAGAAAATAATATCGATGTCATGAAACCTGTATCCTATACAGAATCACCTTGAATATTTCAGGAAGATTTTGTCTCATGATTAGTGTCAGGTGTCCTGGGTATAACGTACTTGATATGGCAAGTACGAGAATGTAAAGGGTCACGATATCCATCTCTAGGTGACATTACACAACTCCGCGTACGGTGTTGGCACCCGACTATTAATCGGACGCTAAGTAAAGTCACACGGTCCTAGGTTAAGCATGTATAACAATGTATAAATAAGTCAAAAAAATAAGTAGCAAAACTGCAGGATTTGGCAAGGTACACTTGCCTGGGGTTCTGGCTCCAACTGTAGCTCTGGCCTCAACGGGATTTGCAGGTAGTCCTCCGGTTGCTGAAATAAATATCACTATCAGATTCAGAAAATATCAAATAGCTAGAAATGCCTGTCCTTGAGTCCAATTTGGACACAGGGGCAAAAATGACAGTTTCTAGTCAAAGCGGGGTCCACATGTGGGCCGCTTTGCACCGAAAAACATGTCAGGAGCAAAGGTCTTCAAATTCATCCAACTTAGTGTCAACAAGTCCAGAACAATGATACGAACCCAATGGAACTTCCAGAATTGGATTCTGATGAGCCGATCACAAAATTGCCCGTCAAGTGGAGCCGTGGGGCCCACAATACGCGATTTTGTCAACGTTCTCAGAATCGAACCAAACTTGGGTCACAGGACCAGCGTATTGCTACGAGTCCGATGGCGCAAGTTTCATTCGATCCGACATGTGTACACAAAGTTACAACGAGATTCAGAACAGGCGGATACGGGGCGTTGTCGGCGGATACGCGTTGATTCCGGTGTGCACGCACTTCCAAATCAACTTCTGCAAAATCACGCACGTCCGTATCAATGGCGCGCACCTTTTGGTAAAGACCGCACGCGACCAAGTCATCCCGTTTGGCGGGGCGCACTCAGTTCCGGGAAAAATAGGGTATTATTTTTCCTGTTTTTGGATCGCAGTTCGCGATCACTACAGGACGCGACACACCGAGCGGGTTGCACGGACATCGAGAGGGTTATGCAGTCTACGCGTCACAACGGACGGCACAGAAAATAGGGCAGCGAGGAGAGAGAAAAGATTACCTGAACAGGGCTTCGCGAAAACCGAATTCCCGTGTCTGCGAGTCATCTTGACACGATACGACATAGTGTCTGAGTACTGTTCTAGGGTTAGGGCACGCTGCGACTGGGGGCTTCGCTGGAGGCGGCTAGGCACGGCGGGGTGGCCTGTTCGAGCGGAGGCGGTCGGGGATGGCTCAAGCGAGGCGGCCGGGGCTCTGTCGGCGAGGTCGGGCTGCGCTGGTGGCCGGAGCTCGGGTGCTGCGGGGGAACGGAGGGTGCTGGAGGAGTCTGGGCGAGGGCACCGGCGAGGGGAGAGGCTAGGGCGGCTGAGATGGCTGCGGCAGGGAGAGAAGCGGGGCAGCTCTGGGCTGAGGTCGCTGGAGAAGACGGAGGCGCTGGGAGTGGAGGTGGTGGTCAGGTGGCCGGGAATCGGGGCAGCCGGAGGCGAGGATGGGTTTCAGGGCGGAGAGGGATTTATAGGGCGAGGGAGGGAGCTGGGCCGCCGACCGTTGCTGGCAGGGGAGGCGGAGCGGCTGGGGGAGCTGAGCAGCCGGCATAGAACAGCCAAAGCTGGGGAGGCACGACGTTACGCGGCGGAGACAAATCGACACGGTCGGCGGAAGGAGAAAGGGTTTCGGGTCGGGCTGAGCCGGGTCGGGTCGGGCGGATAGGATCCAACCCGATCCGCTAAAGAAATAAATGCGGGTTCGGGTCTGAGGGTTTCGGGTCGACGGGTTAGACCCGGATCCGACCCGCAGGGTCTGGGTCGGTTCAATTGAACCGGGTCGGTTCGGGTTGGTTCGGTTTATTTAAAATAAACCGGGTTCAATTCAGGGTTTATTTTGGTTTATTATAAACTTGGTTTTTAGTGCTTTAAAAATGCTTCCGTGGTCCAATAAATTCTCGAAAAATTATCCTATGTCTAATTTTTCATTTTACCCTAGAAAATATTATTTTCATAATATTTTAATATTAATAAACATCATTCAAAATTTATTTAATTTCAAAATACCTAGGTTTTAATTACAGGAAAAAATTCTAGAAAATTCCAGAAAATATGAGAAATTAGTTTTAAAATTTCTGAAAAATCAGGGGGTTTACAATCTACCCCCCTTAAGAGGATTGCGTCCTCGTAATCAAAGAATAACCGGCCAACAGAGATAACACGGTTGCAAATATTGTTCGAAGCACATCACGACTAAGAAGAGTCAAGGTTGAGGGTTTAAAAACACTTAGGGAAAATCATTTTCCTAAGAAATAGAAGTTATGAAATTTCCAGAATGCAAGAAATATAGAAAACTACAGTTTAGAAAAAAATCATATTAGGTTATCACTAGGTTATCATTTATTAGCAAGTTTAAAATTACTAGGTTAAGGCTAGGATCACGAACCAATAGGCACGAGCTAAAACAAATCTAGAAATAGATAACTACTAGAACTTACGCACATTAACTACTCCAAGAGTTTGGGCGTCCTCTAAAGTCATCGCCAGAGCTTGTCCGTGTCCTTGAGGTGGATTCCTCTGCTGTTGCTGAACCTGCTGGAAGAGTATGGCCTGGGGTATCAAAGGTGGCCTCGGCTGATTCTCTCCTGGAGGTGGTGGTATGACTCCTTCAACTTCCGTTTGTGGTGCTCCCAAAGCTGAATAGGCTGGCCTCGGTACTGGTAACGCTTGTCGGTTAACCATTGATGCTTCTCCTCGGTGCATTGTGCAACTTCTAGCTAAATGTTTGCTGGATCCGCAAATCAAGCACAGTCCCAACTTGTATCTGCACTCCCTCTCAATATGGCCTACCTTGCCACAATAGTAACAAGTAGGAAGGAATGAGGCTCTGGATGCTGCTCTCGGTGGATTCTTCTGGGGTCGCTTTGCAGCTCTTTCCTGCTGTGCTTGGTTTGGTGCATGCGGCCGCTTCTGGCTGGACTCTATCCTGGTGATGCACTCCATGGCCCGTGCTGCAGTAACAACGTCCGTTGCAACGAAGCTGATTAACTTTCGTAGCTCTGAGCTAAGTCTGCATATGAACTCCTCTGTTTGGCTTTGCTGAACCTTCTGATAACCTTGCATCATCGGATAGTACATTTGGAACATCTGTTGCATAGCTTACCCTTGCGGGAATATGGGTATTGGTGGAGTGAACTGCGACGAAGTGTCATCTTGCTGGTTTCCCGAGGTGTGCTGATTTGCTTGACTTTGTTGAGCAGATTGACCTTCTCCTACCAGTGTTACTTCCACTTCGTTGGTTACCACAGCTTCTCGTGGTGATCTTGCAGGAGTCTCATCGTTTTCTCGAGGATCCATTACTCTGCATCAAAATAAACAATAAGAGGCGCACAGGAATCAAGGCAGGATGCAAGTCAAGAAATAAATTCGAATCCGATATAGATATCAAGAACGTTTCAAGCAAGTGGATGAGATCCTAAAAAACTTATCCTATTTTTATTGCAGGCCTGCTCGGTCCCTAAGTTGAAACCGAATAATTTTAGTCGTTGACCTGCATGGGCCACCACAAAAACCATGTCACGCCCCAGTCCCAAAATATCAAGGGACTAGACACGTGGCAATGGCCAGCAGCACACACCGATGGACAAATCCAATTTAATGGATCCATCGGGGCGTACTTAAGCTGTAATATAACAATAAGGTCTACTAATCTGATACACAGAATAAATACAGCAATATCAACAAAAGGAAATAAACTTTATCCAGTCACAAGAAAATAAAATCGGGGAACAACCCGATAACAAGTCTGATATAATTGTTCATTAAACAAGAATGTAAATAGCATCACAGACTGAGTTTGGAAGAAATATATCCTCAAAAAAATACATGGCGATCACCTAGTCCTCAGTTCCTGGTTCTGCTCCACTGTATGCACCTGTTTCTGCTTCCGCTCCTGCTAATGCTCCTGTCCTGTATACCTCGGGATTGATCTCGTCTGCTAATCCTGGGGACATAATCCAGATCCAGGTCCTCAGGGGACATAGCAAGGTACAAAATAAACTCATGCCAAAATAAATGCAAGGCAGCAATAAATAAAATAATATGGTAAATATAACCAGCTAAGTGATATGCAAATGAGAGTTTTAGTCATACTTGGGCTGTGACTACTATAGGATCAGTGTCGGAGAAACCCATAGCAGTATTCTCTCGAAGGGCCAGTACGGTACCAAAGTTCTGTGTCAGAGTCTAAGGCACTTCAATTAAAGTATTATATATATATAATCAGCCTTTTGTATGGTAAATCTCTTCCCACCCAATGTAATCACACGTCTCATGTCCATGACACGCAGGATCAAAACTAATGCAGCAAGTCATAATAAGATCTAAGAAAATAATGTCGATGTCATGAAACCTGTATTCTATACAGAATCACCTTAAATATTTCAGGAAGATTCTGTCTCATGATTAGTGTCAGGTGTCCTGGGTATAACGTACTTGATATGGCAAGTACGAGAATGTAAAGGGTCACGATATCCATCTCTATGTGACATTACACAACTCCGCGTACGGTGTTGGCACCCGAGTATTAATCGGACGCTAAGTAAAGTCACACGGTCCTAGGTTAAGCATGTATAACAATGTATAAATAAGTCAAAAAAATAAGTAGCAAAACTGCAGGATTTGGCAAGGTACACTTGCCTGGGGTTCTGGCTCCAACTGTAGCTCTGGCCTCAACAAGATTTGCAGGCAGTCCTCCGGTTGCTGAAATAAACATCACCATCAGATTCAGAAAATATCAAATATCTAGAAACGCCTGTCCTTGAGTCCAATTTGGACACAGGGGCAAAAATGATAGTTTCTAGTCAAAGCGGGGTCCACATGTGGGCCGCTTTGCACCGAAAAATGTGTCAGGAGCAAAGGTCTTCAAATTCATCCAACTTAGTGTCAATAAGTCCAGAACGATAATACGAACCCAAGGAACTTCTAGAATTGGATTCCGATGAGCCGATCACAAAATCGCCCGTCAAGTAGAGCCGTGGGGCCCACAATACGCTATTTTGTCTACGTTCTCAGAATCAAACCAAACTTGGGTCACAGGACCAGCGTATTGCTACAAGTCCGATGGTGCAACTTTTATTTCGATCCGATGTGTGTACACAAAGTTACAACGAGATTTAGAACAGGCGGATACGGGGCGTTGTCGGCGGATACACGTTAATTCCGGTGTGCACGCACATCCAAATCAACTTCTGCAAAATTACGCACGTCCGTATCAACGGCGCGCACCTTTCGGTGAAGACCGCACGCGACCAAGTCGTCCCGTTTGGCGGGGCACACTCAGTTCCGGAGAAAATGGGGTATTATTTTTTCTGTTTTTGGATCGCAGTTCGCGATCACTACAGGACGCGACACACCGAGCAGGTTGCACGGGCATTGAGAGGGTAATGCAGTCTACATGTCACAACATACGGCACAAAAAATGGGGCAGCAAGGAGAGAGAAAAGATTACCTGAACAGGACTCCGCGGAAACCGAATTCTCATGTCCGCGAGTCGTCTTGACACGACACGACACAGTGTCTGAGTACTGTTCTAGGGTTAGGGCACGCTGCGGCTGGGGGCTTCGCCGGAGGCGGCTAGGCACGGCGGGGTGGGCTGCTCGGGCGGAGGCGGTCGGGGACGGCTCAGGCGAGGCGGCCGGGGCTCTGGCGGCGAGGTCGGGCTGCGCTGGTGGCCGGAGCTCGGGTGCTGCGAGGGAACGGAGGGTGCTGGAGGGGCGAGGGCACCGGCGAGGGGAGAGGCTAGGGCGGCTGAGATGGCTGCGGCGGGGAGAGAAGCGGGGCAGCTCTGGGCTGAGGTTGCCGGAGAAGACGGAGGCGCTGGGAGTAGAGGTGGTGGTCGGGTGGCCGGGAATCGGGGCAGCCAGAGGCGGGGATGGGTTTCAGGGCGGAGAGGGATTTATAGGGCGAGGGAGGAAGCTGGGCCGCCGGCCGTTGCTGGCAGGGGAGGCGGAGCGGCTGGGGGAGCTGAGCAGCCGGCAGAGAACGGCCAGAGCGGGGGAGGCGCGACGTTATGCGGTGGAGACGAATCACCACGGTCGGCGGAAGGAGAAAGGTTTTCGGGTCGGGCTGAGCCGGGTCGGGTCGGGCGGATAGGATCCGACCCGATCCGCTAAAGAAATAAATGCGGGTTCGGGTCTGAGGGTTTCGGGTCGACGGGTTAGACCCGGATCCGACCCGCAGGGTCTTGGTCGGTTCAATTGAACCGGGTCGGTTCAGGTTGGTTCGGTTTATTTAAAATAAACCGGGTTCAATTCAGGGTTTATTTTGGTTTATTATAAACTTGGTTTTTAGTGCTTTAAAAATGCTTCTGGGGTCCAATAAATTCTCGGAAAATTATCCTATCTCTAATTTTTTATTTTACCCCAGAAAATATTATTTTTATAATATTTTAATATTAATAAACATCATTTAAAAATTATTTAATTTCAAAATACCTAGGTTTTAATTACAGAAAAAATTCTAGAAAATTCCAGAAAATGTGAGAAATTAATTTTAAAAATTCCTGAAAAATCAGGGGGTTTATAATCTACCCCCCTTAAGAGGATTGCGTCCTCGCAATCAAAGAATAACCGGCCAACAGAGATGACACGGTTGCAAATATTGTTCGAAGCACATCACGACTAAGAAGAGTCAAGGTTGAGGGTTTAAAAATACTTAGGGAAAATTATTTTCCTAAGAAATGGAAGTTATGAAATTTCCAGAATGCAAGAAATCTAGAAAATTACAGTTTAGAAAAAAATCATATTAGGTTATCACTAGGTTATCATTTATTAGCAAGTTTAAAATTACTAGGTTAAGGCTAGGGTCACGAACCAATAGGCACGAGCTAAAGCAAATCTAGAAACAGATAACTACTAGAACTTACGTGCATTAACTACTCCAAGAGTCTGGGCGTCCTCCAAAGTCATCGCCAGAGCTTGTCCGTGTCCTTGAGGTGGATTCCTCTGCTGCTGCTGAAACTGCTGGAAGAGTATGGCCTGGGGTATCAAAGGTGGCCTCGGCTGATTCTCTCCTGGAGGTGGTGGTATGACTCCTTCAACTTCCGTTTGTGGTGCTCCCAAAGCTGAACAGGCTGGCCTCGGTACTGGTAACGCTTGTCGGTTAACCATTGATGCTTCTCCTCGGTGCATTGTGCAACTTCTAGCTAAATGTTTGCTGGATCCGTAAATCAAGCACAGTCCCAACTTGCATCTTCACTCCCTCTCAATATGGCCTACCTTGCCACAATAGTAACAAGTAGGAAGGAATGAGGCTCTGGATGCTGCTCTCAGTAGATTCTTCTGGGGTCGCTTTGCAGCTCTTTCCTGCTGTGCTTGGTTTGGTGCATGCGGCCGCTTCTGGCTGGACTCTATCCTGGTGATGCACTCCATGGCCCGTGCTGTAGTAACAACGTCCGTTGCAACGAAGCTGATTAACTTTCGTAGCTCTGAGCTAAGTCTGCATATGAACTCCTCCGTTTGGCTTTGCTGAACCTTCTGATAAGCTGGCATCATCGGATAGTACATTTGGAACATCTGTTGCATAACTTGCCCTTGTGGGAATACGGGCATTGGTGGAGTGAACTGCGTCGAAGTGTCATCTTGCTTGTTTCCCGAGGTGTGCTGATTTGCTTGACTTTGTTGAGCAGATTGACCTTCTCCTACCGGTGTTACTTCCTCTTCGTTGGTTACCACAGCTTCTCGTGGTGATCTTGCAGGAGTCTCGTCGTTTGCTCAAGGATCCATTACTCTGCATCAAAATAAACAATAAGAGCGCACATGAATCAAGGCAGGATGCAAGTCAAGAAATAAATTCGAATCCGATATAGATATCAAGAACGTTTCAAGCAAGTGGATGAGATCCTAAAAAACTTATCCTATTTTTATTGCAGGCCTGCTCGGTCCCTAAGTTGAAACCGAATAATTTTAGTCGTTGACCTGCATGGGCCACCATAAAAACTATGTCACGCCCCAGTCCCAAAATATCGAGGGACTAGACACGTGGCAATGGCCAGCAGTATACACCGATGGACAAACCCAATTTAATGGATCCATCGGGGCGTACTTAAGCTGTAATATAACAATAAGGTCTACTAATCTCATCCACAGAATAAATACAGCAATATCAACAAAAGAAAATAAACTTTATCCAGTCACAAGAAAATAAAATTGGGGAACAACCCGATAACAAGTCTGATACAATTGTTCATTAAACAAGAATGTAAATAGCATCACAGACTGAGTATGGAAGAAACATATACTCAGAAAAATCCATGGCGATCACCTAGTCCTCGGTTCCTGGTTCTGCTCCACTGTATGCACCTGTTCCTGCTTCTGCTCATGCTAATGCTCCTGTCCTGTATACCTCGGGATTGATCTCGTCTGCTAATCCTGGGGACATAATCCGTATCCAGGTCCTCAGGGGACATAGCAAGGTACAAAATAAACTCATACCAAAATAAATACAGTGCATCAATAAATAAAATAATATGGTAAATATATAACCAGCTAAGTGATATGCAAATGAGAGTTTTAGTCATACTTGGGCTGTGACTACTATAGGATCAGTGTCGGAGAAACCCATAGCAGTATTCTCTCGAAGGGCCAGTACGGTACCAAAGCTCTGTGTCAGAGTCTAAGGCACTTCAATTAAAGTATTATATATATAATCAGCCTTTTGTATGATAAATCTCTCCCCACCCAATGTAATCACACGTCTCATGTCCATGACACGCAGGATCAAAACTAATGCAACAAGTCATAATAAGATCTAAGAAAATAATATCGATGTCATGAAACCTGTATCCTATACAGAATCACCTTGAATATTTCAGGAAGATTTTGTCTCATGATTAGTGTCAGGTGTCCTGGGTATAACGTACTTGATATGGCAAGTACGAGAATGTAAAGGGTCACGATATCCATCTCTAGGTGACATTACACAACTCCGCGTACGGTGTTGGCACCTGACTATTAATCAGACGCTAAGTAAAGTCACACGGTCCTAGGTTAAGCATGTATAACAATGTATAAATAAGTCAAAAAAATAAGTAACAAAACTGCAGGATTTGGCAAGGTACACTTGCCTGGGGTTCTGGCTCCAACTGTAGCTCTGGCCTCAACGGGATTTGCAGGCAGTCCTCCGGTTGCTGAAATAAACATCACCATCAGATTCAGAAAATATCAAATAGCTAAAAACGCCTCGACCCCCTATTAGCCGTGCTCCCCGAAAAGGGAGAACATGGCACTACAGTGTTAGCAACCGTCCTTGCGGGTCACAGTCGCAAAATTTTGAGAACTCTCCCATGTCCTCGCCTGTGACTTGAGTCTTCCTTTCCCGTAGAAAGAAACCAAAGCGGGCTTTTACGACGATTTAACTTTCTTACGCCAAAACTCCTCATTCAACAAGTTATTTTTGACCGCCTCCATCGTGACAACTTCGTCAGGCACGGAGCTGTTCACCGACACCACCAACGTCTCCTAGATTTTCTGCAGAGAACTCAAAAGCATAAGGGCCTGAAGCTCATCATCAATCACCATCTTCATCAAAAATAGCTGATTGATGATACCCTGAACCTCGTTCAGATATTTTGCCAGCCTCCGTGTACTTCGAGTTGACGAGTTGGCGAATAAGAAATGCCTTGTTACCAGCGGTCTTTCTTTCGTACAGTGAATGAAATTTCTTCCACAATGCTTTTTCTGAACTCTCCATGGACACGTGGTAAAATATCTAGTCATCCATCCATTGGCGGATAATCCAACGGCCTTTCGATCCAGTCGTTTCCAGTCTTCAGCAGCTTTGTCCGATTGTTTGGCGCTATCGTCCTCCAACGGACCATGCAAGTCCTTGTACCAGAGTAGATCCTCCATCATTGCTTTTCAAATCAACCAGTTCCCCCCTGTGAGGGTGATTATACGTGTGTTTGTCTGTTCCGTAGACATTGTTGCACCTTCCCTCTCGCGAACCTATACCAGATGTTGGTATCAGATATCAGACCGTAACCAAGAGCTATGATACCATATGTTGGGATAAGACACGCCCTGCAAGCACTCTGATAGCATGCCTGAGACTGATCGCAGCGAAAACTTAGGCCAACCTACCTAAGATAATCAATCTATGCCTAACAAACACCAACCACAGATAGAGATAACGTATATGGCGCGGTGACTACGTCACCTGGACAAATCTCAATCTATATAACTCAGGTAAAATTTCAAGAATGACAAAACTAATGTTGAACCATTTACCCTAAAAGGTTCAACCCCCTCACCACACTCAAGAAGAAAAGATAGTGATTATAATTGAAATCACTCACCAAACCCCGTAGCAATTTTCCTGAACGAAGGCTAAGACTCCTTGATCATATCTCCTCTTCCTTCTGTCTTGGATGACGAGCTCTAAGAACAAAGCACAAATTTTTTCTTAGATTTTCTGTAGACGAGCACCCTGAATCTCCACATTTGTGCTATATTCATTGTGCCTCCACCCTCACCTATATAAATATGATGAGAAATCCTAGGTTAGGTCATATGAATTCCTAAATAGAAAATCTATTGTCTAAAATATGAAACACCAATTATGGACGTCCAAATATGGTCAAATTAAATATTTGATACAAGTTTGAAATCTATTCAAATTAATGTAGATTTTTAAATTACATCAAATTAAATCTTTTACCATATTTAGGTTGCTCTTACCAATTCATACTAGACCCAATAGTCCCGCCTGTCGCACGAGCACCGACGTCTCCGATGACCTACGCTCACTGACCGAACCAACCCTACCCCCTCGACTAGCACATCCACGTCGAGCTCGGGTCTCCCTTTCACGACCTCCACGATGATTGCCCCTTCCTCGCCAAAGAAACGTCTGACCTTAGGACGCCAGACTCCCTATTATCCCTATCGACCAACTTCCATTTGGTGATTCCTCTCCGCCGGAGCACCCTCCCCGTCCCTTATGAGACCGCGTCATCGCCACCCCACAGTCATGCTAAGAAACCTTCCCTACACCGAAGTCATACCTTGCCGCTTGTCTCCATCGCAGATATCGTCGCTATCGAACGTCGCACCCCACCAACGCTTTGTTTGTCGACCAGAGTCACTCCTCCGCCGTGGTAGGCTCCGCAGCGAACCCAGCGCTAGATTGTCCTCCGCTGAAGAAGCACTACTATGAGGCAAAGTCGTCACTCTGCCAGATCAATCCCCCCATCCCCCCCCCCCCCCCCCCCCCCCGAGATAAATGCTAAAAGAACGATAAGTTGCATGTGTAAGTATTTACATGATCACATCATATATCTCTACTCTTATAATGAGGCTTGTAAATGGTTCAAAAGTAAGCCGTTTGTTAATACTCCACTAAATATATTTTTAATCTCTACTCTTATTATGAGGCTTGGAAACGGCTCAAAAGTGAACCGTCTAAGCCGTTTGTAAATACTCCACTAAATATATTTTTTAAAATAAGTAATTATTTAATTATCTAATATTATTTATTTACAACTAAACAATTATAACTCAAGTGCTTAAGGTGGAGGTATTTTTCTTGATTGCTTGAGTTCGAATCCTAGGAGGCAGTCGTATTCTAGTGATTGTGAATAGAATTACACAAGAACCCTTCTACATATGTTTTTCATTTATGACATGGAGCCATTTGAAGAGGTAACGTTGTAAGTTAAAAGGAGGAAATAAGACCACTCTAATTTTGCATTGTGTTTTACAAATTTCAGGAATAAAAGAAACTAAAGACATATCATTTATCACCAATTCAAAAATGCTCTTACTGTTTGACTCAGTTCTCTTACCATTTTATTGCTTAAATGTAATCAAGTCGGTTAGTCACACAGCAACATACCATCTCTAACCAATTAAACTTCGAAAACTACATCAAATATATATCAACAGTATCAAACAATGATAATGTTCGGAACAGACTTGTTTATCAAATATCAATGTGGTATTTTGAACCAATAAAAGTATTCATTCATACACCACATGCTAAATAATATTGTCCTCGTTAACAATGACATTTTATAGATGCCACTCATCTCAAAATACATTAATGATATATTTAATGTCGACTCATTAAATAATTGTCATTAATAATTTTATTAATAACATTTAAAAAAATAATGTCATGATAAATACTATAAGACGACGAATAAAAAGATAAAAGCCATTAAAATAATTATGGATGATGTCATCTTTTGTGCGTGAAAAAAAGAAGAAGATATGGGACTAACAATGACATTGGTATTAACAATCATATTTAGTTTAAAAAAATGACAAAGACATGTTGTGTCATAAACTATTGATTAAAAAATTGACAAAATATTGGATTGAATCATATATTGATATTAAAGTCATATTTGTTTAAAAATTTATTAAATATTTTTTGGGTTTTTTCAGTTTTTTTTTTAAAAAAATTTCAAATATTTAAGAATGACTTGTTTTTTTGGTTTTTTTTTTTCCATTTTTTCCATTTTAAATTTATTTTTTGGTTTTCTAATTTATTTTTTAATTTTTTCCTTTTTGTTTTATTTTTCGGAAATATTTATATATTTATCAAACATGAAAATATATATATTTTAAAATTTAATAATAAAAAAATACTTTTCAAAAATATAGAATTTTTTACTGTACAGTATTTTGCATTCCAAACGTCCGCTTGACTTGCATTTGGCATAGAAAATGTAACGGGGGAGGAGATCGATTTGATCATTTATAGGATCGAATGTTAGCTTATCCAAGTCGTGCCTCCAACATGGCCTTTTTCTCCAAATCAAATCCTCTGATGATATCCTCGTCCTTGGACTTGGATTTCCCCTTTCTGATGGTTCTTGATAAAGATACTGCAAAGATGACTCGGATTGTACCAAATTTTTTTTCTAAATTTTTTACTTAAAATTTTAGTCAGGACTGGTTCAAAAATATATTTAGGACTGTCAAAATTTTGACAGTTCTTTTAATAGTTTGGACTGTCAAAATTTTGACAGTCCTAAATAATGTATACAATTCAATGAACTGTCAAAATTTTGACAGTCCAACATATTGAAAGAACTGTCAAAATTTTGGCAATCATAAATAAATTTGTTGGCTAGTCCCGAGTAAAATTTTAAGTAAAAAATTTTTAAAAAAAAAAATTGGACCAGCGTGAGTGTATTTTGTACTGCCTTTATCATCAGCCTTTCTCAATTGTTTTCTCACTTTACTCTCCTCTCCTCTCAAACCCACCGTCATCCTAATTCCAATCCCAATCCTAATGGCTCTTGATAAAAATATTACAAAAATGACTCAGGACTAGTCCAGTATTAGTGCTAGTTCAGTTAGGAAGAATTTTTACTCAGGCTAGTCCAAATCTTACTAGCGCTGCCCACCATCTTCACATTCCTCCTTCTGCTCCTCCCCCACCCCCGCTCCCTCCGGCCTCTACTCCTCCCTCCTCTCCCGATTTTCCGTCTCTCCGAGTCGTTGACATCGTCATCGATCGCGTCGCAGCCGTCGAGCCATACATTAAGCACCTTCCCGTCGGCTCCGTCACGAAGGCGATGAAGAAGAAGAAGCAGTGTGCGGGGGCTGCGCGGGACGGAGGCATGCGCTCGCGGGGGGCTACGGCTACGCCTCGCACCGACAACGGCGACAGCAGCAGAAGTGACAGCAACAACAACAACAGCGGAGGCGAGCGCGTGCTGTAATAAATTTTAATTTAAATATATTTAAATATTTAAACAATTTTGTATTAATATTAGAAAAAAAAAATTATTTTACGTGCAACAAACGTAAATTACTAGTGTAAAAAGGATAATGTATGTCGCAAATCAAGAAAAATAAACTAAAATGATGTAATTGGATAGGCTTTTGATAACGTAGCCTATATAGAATAAATTCAATTATTCATTATTTTACATATTTTCTATCTTATCTTTGATTATACACGTCGAGGTAATCTATATGAGAAAATATTATCCTAATATAAATTTGATTATATATTGAGATAAATGAAATCAAGTTAGGATTTTTCTCACAGCAAATCCAAATTAGAGGATTATTGAGATAATTTAATTTGATTTAGAATATATATATATATATATATATATATATATATATATATATATATTCCAACCTGGTCCGACTAGCTCATAATCTTAAACGGATAAACAAGCGGGTCGGATCTGTCGAGTTTGAATTTGATTTAAACAGGTCAAATATAAATATGTTAAATCTTTAGATGTCTATCCTAACCTACTAGGTCAATCCTCTCTCTATTATCAGTTACCTAAGATCATAAGACTATTATGAATACTCAAAAGTTTTTCATCATGTAACACATGCAACTTTCATGATTTATCATCTATAATTGTATTTTTTTTGTTTGAAGTTTATTTTCTGGTTATGTTGATATATTTTAATCTGCAAAGTCGAATTACTATAGAAGTTTAGTTATAGAAAAAAAAATTGTATAGTTGGTTTTTGGAAAGAGAGAAGAAAAAACTAATCTTTTATACTAAATAATGTTCTAAAATTTTGAGACATTGGAGTAAACTAATAATGGTATTAATGAAAGTGTAGACTCATTTAGATCTTCCGTTTCAAATTATTGAAAATTAAGTAAACAAGAAATATTAATGCAGTTCTATATTTTGCAGATGTTGAATATTGATCGGTGATCGTCTGTTTAACAAGAGACTAGAATATCTCCGCCAACCACTACACAAAGATGAGGCTTAATGTCAACTGCACCGATAGTTATACATCTTCATTCATATGTACTTTATTACCATATTTAACAAGAGACTAGAATATCTCCGCCAACCACTACACAAATATGAGGATTAATGTCAACTGCACTAAGTTAATTCGGCTTACTCTTTCTTTTGACTAACATATATGTAGCTCTGTCTTGAGCCGTTGCAGCAATTGCACTAAGTTAATCCGGCTTACCCTTTCTTTGACTGACATATATGTAGCTCAGCCTTGAGCCGTTGCAGTTCTACATCTTCATTCATATGTACTTTATTACCATATTTAACAAGAGACTAGAATATCTCCGCCAACCGCTACACAAAGATAGTCTTAATGTCAACTGCACTAAGTTAATCCGGCTTACCCTTTCTTTGACTGACATATATGTAGCTCTGCCTTGAGCCGTAAATGTACAACTTCAACTTTAATGTTTTTGATCGGCATAAGGATCTCTACCACTTTCTGTACTCCGGCTTACTCACATATATGTAGCTCTGCCTTGAGCCGTAAATGTACAACTTCAACTTTAATGTCTGGATCTCTACCACCCTCTGTACTTAAAGATTTGTTAGCCTCAATATAAGGATCTCTACTACCCTCTGTACTCGGACTTACCCTTTCTTTGGCTGACATATATGTAGCTCTGCCTTGAGCCGTAAATGTACAACTTCAACTTTAATGTATTTGATCGGCATAAGGATCTCTAACACCGTCTGTACTCTACCAGATGTGAGAGGTTGGAATCTGTTTCAAGAAATTGTTATATTTTTAAATATATGTGAGATGTTAGAATCTGTTTCAAGAAATTATTATATTTTTAAATATAAAGATTTGTTAGCCTCAATATAAACCCTTTACAGATAATCTTTACCCTTTACAGATAATCTTTACATTTTACAGATAATCTAAGGATCTCTACCACCTCTGTACAAGATTTGTTAGCCTCAATATAAACCCTATCTTTACATTTTATAGATAATATTTACATTTTTTAATATAAAGATGTGTATATTTAAGTGGAGAAATTGTTAAGTTCATATGAATATACTATTTTTTTAAACAGAAAAATACACTTTCAAAATTCATATATATATATATATATATATATATATATATATATATATATATATATATATAGAGGAAAGAGACACATTGTGTCAGGGTAATTAATTCTTAATTACGTTCCCATTGGAGCCCAAACTCCCGATCTCATGGATCGCATGTCTCCTCTCTACCACTAAACTAGAGGCTTATTGACATAATTCATATATATATATATATATATATATATATATATATATACAAAAACTTAAATCATATTGCCTTGGGCGACCGACAATACAACTTTAAATTTACCAAGAGGTGCGACAACGTTGTATTTTTTTTATTGACAAAATTAACTTTGGGTTTTTGATAGACAAAATATACAACTAGGACTAAGTAACAAAACTCCAACTGCAGCAATGGAATACCTAAACAATACAGAAAACAAATCTTCATATCATGGCAAGAAGCAAAAGTTGTTTTTTTTCCCCTCAAAAAAGATAAAATAAATTTGTTGTAGCATAGTTTTTTATCACAAGACAAAAACAATATAAACTTTTGGAGGAGCAGACGTGTAACTATGTAGGAAATATTGAGCTAGCTTTAAAAATCATGAGTTGAACATTGTTGCCTTTTGAAGAAAAAAACAAGCAACATGTTTTCTATTATTTAACACTTGCAAAACTATCTTAGCTGACTTAATTGTTAATCCAAACAAAATTGTTAAAATGTCCAACTATAGCTCAATATCACAGGCTAAGGCTTAGTTTAGATTGTAGATTGGCGGACATGCATTTGCTCAAACTTTCGCTTCCTAGATGCTCGTTGGGATAACGTTTCAAAAACGTCTAAGCACACAAGTGAATCTGGCACGTTCGAGCAACATCCATCCGGACGACAAGTTGTTTTGCTCTCGCCCCACCCCCCAACACACACAATTGTTATCATAGTCCATATCTGAAAATATCTATATCCCGTATTTGTATAGTTTTCTTCTCTTCTGATTACGTGTTCGTGTTCGTATTCGTACAATATAGATAACAAAATTCCAGGACATGTTACACTGTACAGCAACAATAAGAAGTGGACACTGTCGAAACGGAATAAAAATGGAGATGTTTTTCAGGAATGAGGTTTCTACTGTATAGAAATGGCACTATGTTGTAGAAGTATGTATAAACTGTTGAAAACACGTACGCTCTGATACCACGTGTTGAAAATACGTGGGCTCTGATACCACGTGTTAGACGTATCGAGAAAGCGTTTTGCCAACCTACCTGAGATGACCAACCAATCTACGAATACCAAGCACAGATGAAGACAAGTATATGGCGGTGACTACGTCACCTGGACAAATCTCAACCTTTATAACTCAGATGAAATTACAAGATTGCAAAAACTAATGTTGAAACCCTTTGTCCTAATAGGTTCAACCTCCTCACCACACTCAAGAAGAAAAACAGAAGATTACAATTGAAATCACTCACCAACCCATAGCAATCTCCCTAACCGAATTAGTTGACGACTCCTCGATTAGATCTCCTTCTTCCTTCTGTCTTGGATGGCGAAGTCCTAAAAGCAAAGCACGAGCTTTCTCTTAGATTTTCTGTGGACGAGCACCCCGAATCTCCAACTTGTGCTTATTCTTTATGCCTCCACCCTCCTCCCTATTTATAGGATGAGAAACCTATTTTAGGTCATAATAGGATTTTCTAAATAGGAAACCCTAAAATAATAATCCTATTACACCAAAAATAGTCCAACACCAATTATGGACGTCCAAATATGGCAGATTAAATATTTGATACAAATTTGAAATTTAATCAAATCTTACATTTAATGTAGATTTCCAAATTATATCAAATCAAATCTTTGACCATATTTGGGCTCTAAAATTTACCAAATCCAGACTGGACCCCAACAATCTCCCCCTCCAGTCTGATGAGAGGGTGTTGACTCCATGGCTCCTCAACTGGACTCCATGCCTGTCATTTCGCGACAGAAATCCTGCTCCCCCATGCCACTGATCTCCGATCCCCCGAGTTGCTTTGCATCTTTCGTCGTCTCCAGCTCCTCGACCGTCATGTCGACGCTAGCTGCCATGCATAGCACCTCCTGCACTACTGGGATCCTGCCGATATCAATGACACGGCCAAGACCGAAGTCCCTGACGATCAACCTCACCGTGAGTCTTGGTTGCATGTCCCCGACTTCCATCTTCCACCGGAACGTGTTAACGTTCCGACGAGCTTCTTCACCCTTGGTTGGCCCAACCAAGAGGATGGTGCGATTCTCCCGAGATTCGAACTCATGAATCTGCTCACCTTCGTGTCCGAACCTGAAGCTCCCCCATACATATGCGTTCTTGAGCAGAACATCACGTAGTGTGCATGCCGTCGATGACCCACAGCTTCCCTTGAACTGTGTCACTACCAGAAAAAGTCAAATTAGCGACGTCCAAAAATGTCGCTAAATGACAAAAAATGTCCCTAATCACGTTTAACGACGTAATTAGCGACATTTTACAGAAGTCAAAAATTAGCACGTCGCTGAAAGGAAAAACATCGCTAAACATCGTTGTACCGACATTTTTTAGCGACTTAAATGTGTCGCTAACTTAGCGACGTTTAGCGACGCAGAGTCACTAATTAGCGATATAAACAAACGTCGCTAAACATCGCTAATTAGCGACTTATATAGCGACGTGACAACGACGTCTTTAATGACCTGACAGTACTGCCATGTCAGCAATTTGCGACGTACAACAACGTATTTAGCGACGTTTAGCGACGTCATTAGCGACGTCTATTAACGTCGCTAATTAGCGTCGTATTTAGCAACGTGTCTAAACGTCGCTAAACGTCGCTAAACATCGCTAAATACATCGCTAATTTTACAGGAAAAAAAATACTGAATTATTTTCAAACTATTATTCCCGCAATTTATGAATTTCTAATTAGAAATAGACTCGGAGCAACCCTCCGTTGAATTCTCTGGGTTCGTCGACCCCTTCGGTGGAACACTCAACACCGGTAAATTTACATCATTTAATATGAATAAAAAGTATTAGTCATACAATACACATAAATATTATAGACAGACCTGGAGCAACCCTCCATTGAATTTTTTGCGTACGAAATAACACAAAAAATATATAAAATATCACAGTCACACAATACACACAAAATAAAAAGTACCACAGTCACACAAAATGCATAATATATAAGTATCAATCTCGAGGATATCCAATACGCTGGAGCACATACCAGTCCCTCAGATACTGTGCATAAACAACGTCTATGTGATCAATCTTCGCTATGGGTGCTGGGTGATTGAAACTCCCCGTCTGAGATACATCCGTTATAGGTGCTGGGTGATTGGAACTCCCCGTCTGAGATACAACAGGTGGTATTGTAGAAGCATGAAAAATACGCTGAGGAATCATACGCGTAAAAACCCTCAAACACACAGGCAGCCGCGTAAAACAGAGCTCCAGCACTGGGTGGCGTAAGACATGACTTCAGAGCCATTGGCGTGCAGCGGAGCTTCAATACTATTCAGCATAAAATATAGCTCCAAAATAATCCGCGTAATGCAGTATTTGTCATGCCCCAGTCCCAAAATACGTAGGACTAGGAACACGTAAGCATGCCAGCCGCATGGATATGGCAACTCCAATATATGGAAACCAAAATCCACACGTACGCTGTAATATGAAAATCAATCCACAAGTGGTATAAACATATGTCACATGTCATAGGGTACAATCTAAATCTCATCCACAGAAAATTAATATAAATGAATAACCAGTATCTATATAACTAGATCTCAACATAAGTATCTAAGGATGATAGTTGGAAGGAAACAAATCCACTACCAACTCGAATGTAAGAGCAAATATAAAATAAGTACAACACAACAACACCATATAAGAACACCACCTAGCAATCACGGGCTCGAAGAGAGGACCTCCACGAAACATATATAGCCATCCAATCTGCGCTCCTGCAAATACTCAAGAATAGATACACCTGGCAGAGGACCAGGTCCTCAGAGGGACGTAACAAGATACAGAAAATACGAGCCAATTTGAATACAGTAAACATGCATATTATTTGAAAATAAATAAGTACGTTGTACAAGACCATCTATATGAATGCAAATGAGGATAACTTTTCGACGTATGGGCAAGGGTAGGCTACTCGATCTAATCCTCACAACCTCACGCTCGTCAGTGGACATCATCAGCCGACATACCGTGGGGGTAGCGACCCTCGGATTCCATCAATCGACATACCGCGGGGATAGCGACCATCGGACACGACTCACCATAGTGCGTGCTAGTGACTACGGTGTTACCAGAGTGGTTAAAAGTCCATACGCCTAATGATTGTCCTCTATGATACTAAGTGCCATGTATGTGTCAACATATCTAATACATAGTAATGACTGAAAGAAAACTACACATGCAAGAATAAACAGAAATATAATAAATATACAGAAATATACTAAGCATGCAAAATACTGTAAGCAATTTGGCAAGGTATCTTGCCTGGTAAGAAAGCTGTAAGATGTACTGTCCAGAAGTCCAACACACAGGATCAAAAGCTATGGCCGCAGAACAAATATCTCCAGATGCTGAAATAAACAACACCAACATTCCCAGAATAAGCAAAATAGCTAAAAAATACTTCCCTTTCGTCCAATTTGGACACAGGGGCAAAACGGTAATTTTGGATAAAAGTGGGATCCACTTGTGGCCCACTTTGCACAGAAAAGTGTGTCGAGGGTAACAGTCTCTAAATGGGACAAACTATAGGTCAAACAACTCTAAATGTCAATACGAACCCAACGGTATGTCAAAATATGAATTCCGATGGGCAGAACACAATTTTGTCCAAAAAGTCAACTGTGGGGCCTGCCAATTGGTGACTTGGTCAACCGTCTCAGAATTGCGTAAAAATTGGGTCACAGGACCAGCATATTACCACGAGTCCAGTGGCATAATTTTCGTCGCAATCTGACAAGCATGCACAAAATACGCGCGAGTTCCACAAAAGTTGCGACACGGGGTGTGTCTGCGGATACGGCCTGATTCCGGCGCGCACACGCGTCCGAATCAGTTTCCACAAATTTTTACGTGTCCGATTGTGCTGCGTGCACCGTTTGGTATACTTGGTACACGACGAAGCGGTCCCGTTTGGCGGGGCGCGCTCCGTTTTCCAACTTTTGAAAATCTTGGAAAAAGTGGATTCGCGGGGTTTTGTGACGAATTTAATTCTATCAACAACAGCTAATAATCTAGGGTTATTTAACAGAAAATAAACTAGGTCAAGTGTTCTACACATACCAAAAAGAATCATCGAATTCGGATCTCTGTGGTGGGAGATACGAACTCGGCAACATGGGTGGTCACCGCAGTTTTCTGCGATCTCAGAATTGGGTCTGTTTGTGCCAACTTGGACGCTGTTTTCGCCTATGGGTACATGTTGTTCGAGGTCTGCTATCATACAGATATGAGAGAGGGTTAAGGGGTGAGCATACCGGTGAAGACGAAACGTCGTTTGGTTGAGCGAGTCGACGAAAAATAACTCCGGAGCGAAGGTTCCTCGTGTGGAAATCTGCAGTGCGCGGGGTCGGGGTCGTCGGGATTGGTTTGGACGGCCTGACGGGGTTCTCTAGCTGCGGTGGCGGCTCTCTCTAGGTCTAGATGGGAAGGGAAAGGGATTTGATGATTTAGGGTTAGGATTTTAGTTAAAAGATGAGATATAAATAAGAGGGAGAGAGAGAGAGATGTGAATATATATATATATATATATATATATATATATATATATATATATATATATATTAGGTGAGAGGCGCGGGGGGAGGTTCCACTTTGCTGCTGCTGCTTGCTTTCTAAGGAGGGGGTTTTGTTTGGGTTATCTTTTACATTTTAGTCCCTTCTTTTCTTTTCCTTTTCCTTTTTTTTTCTTTTTCTTTTTCTTTTCCATTCTTTCCTTTTCTTTTCTTTTCTTTTCTTTTCTTTTATTCTTTTTCTTTATCATTTCTTTTTCTTTCTTTTGCTTAAAAAAATATATATATATATATTTATATATATACATATATACACATAAAAAAATCTAGAATTTATATTAATACATACCATTAAGCTAGCAACGGTCCACAGGGTCTCCTACATGGAATAAATTAGGAAAAATTTCTAATGGCTCCATAAATTTCCTAAATTCACAAACACCTAAAATAAAATTTAGTAAAATCTATTTCTCCTAATTAGCACATAATTACTATTATTAAATTGATAATTAATAATTAAAAAAAGTATATACGATTTTCTAGGATAGGAATTTTACATTCTACCCAACTTATAAAAATTTCGTCCTCGAAATTAAAACTAAGCCGTGTAGAAAGTCAAGGGTGGTATAAGATTTGCATTGTTTAAAATGGAAGGTTAGGTTTAAAGGAGGGGGCGATGTTGCACGTTGCACATCCCGGAAAAAAAAATCATGAAAAAATTCGCATGAGCGAAAAAAATAGGTTTCTTCATGTGTCATGTCCAATGGTGTGGACACCTAAATGCTCTTTTGCATAAAAACGTCCAACAATTGAAAAATTGCACAAAGATAAGAATTGGATGATGGACACGTCTAGGATAAGGGTGTCGAATTTGTTGGAAGGCAATGGCTAGTGTAGTGCTCCAATTAGCGGAGCACGATAAGGGACGCTAAGTGATATAATTATTGTAAAATTCAATAAAAATACCGTGTTCTATTTCTAACTGGATTCAATCTAACCTTAGTCTCACTATCTCAGCCAAGTAGGTCCACTTTTGGGTGAGGGGTTCACAATCTACCGAACTTAAATTTATCCATCTATCACCTAAGGCTATACATCTAGGAAAACTATTTCTCATATTATTTAATCATGTTATTCAATCCTTAAGGTTTTAACACCAACCATATCTCCTATGATATGCCCTTAATCAATTATAAAAGAGAGTCACTAAGTCATGTGATTAGCTTTATGGGGTATATCTAGTACTATCAGTGTCAACTTATACCAGCACGAGGTTTCCTCTTTCTGAAATAAGGGAAGACGGAGAGCAATAATAAAGAATTCAAGGTGATGGTGATAGAATACCAGTACAAGGTTCAAAGAGATTAAAGAATTCGAAAAGACAGTTGTCGGACAGTTGTGGATTGAAATCCTATTTTTGGTAATTTCCTATTTACATGCTCGTATCATTATACTTACGTTATCGATACGATATGTCAGACATGTCTAGGGGCAAGTATATTCGTCTACTACCATATATCTCAATCCACGTAAAGTAGTCATGCGAAGAGCGAACCAAGCGCACTAAGGTTAGCTAGACCTTAATACACCGATTCTGATTAGGCAATTATATCATTGTGTGCACCCAATAATACATATGCCATGAATAAGCTCGATAAAAGAATAAGCTTACAAAAACTAGGCTACCATAGCAGCATAAGTCAAGGTAGTACACAAATATAAATACGCTGTATTATAATGAAAGAAGGTACATAATAATTCAAATTCACAAAAGATAAAACTCTTACAATCTCTACAGTTGTCATACTAATTTCTTGTCTAAGTCGATAGTCGACAAAGTAGGGGTATAGCCTCTAAGTTCTACAGTCTGAGAAAAAACACACTGTCGTCCTAAGCTAGCATACAGTTAATATTGTTCAATCACACTTCGATATTAGGGCAAAAGGCTATGTGATACTAGATTGTGAGGTATACTACCCAACTTATAAGAATAAACTAATACTGTAATTGTCTTAAGGATAACATAGAAACTCTTGTTAAGGTCTACGAGAAGGGGTCTTGGTACTTATTAGGGTATCCTCTTTCATTACATAGGTCATGGTCGTCCTAAGTCTTAGTCTTAGTGCAAGTGTCAATAGTAAGAACGGAATAGTTACGGGCCTTCAAGGGGAAAGAAAATATAACTCGTATTGAGGTGGGGTACATATTACGTAATTTAAAAACTAAGGGATAAGCACCAGGTCTCAATCTACAAGAATAGCTTAACCATCAAGTTCTAACTACTAAGCACAAAATTTCAAAATTCAAGAGTAACAACCAAAATCCTAGCAAGCTATATATATCCTAACATAGAATAAAATCACTTGATCTATAATCAGAAGTGTCAGATGGAACACGTTAAAAGATAAAGAATAGAGGAACAAAATTTAGTCATCGCGCAATTAGCGAACGCTAAGGTCGCAGAGGAACAATATATGAAATTAGAATAGGGCTCTAGATAGCTTCGTGGTTTTCTAAGGAGGAGTGGTATGCTAGTTGCTATGTTCGAGTTATGATCAAGAGAAATATTATATTCATTGCTCTTGGCTTCCTAAGGTACTGTCTGCTACTAATAAGACTATGATCTAAGTTTATAGTTCTCCAATACTATCTAACTATGAAGGTTAGGTTCAGTCCTAATATTCAATTTTGGTTTTCTATTGGTTCCTCAATACTAGGGTCAAACATTATGGTAAAACTTCTAACTAACTCTAGTAGCGTCTATACTACTCTCAAGTCTTCATAATACATCAAGGGGTAAGGGTAAACCAATCTATAGATAAGGAATTCTAGGGTTCACTGGATATTCTAAACTTAGTGGTGTGTCTATATTCTCGTTGTATTCTTAATAGGTGTGCTACCATAATTATCATCCTAATAACAAGGGTTCCTATATTCTAGCAGAAGACTATACTTAAAGAACTAATAGGGAAGTACAGGAATCAAGCAGGATGTAATTATTCAGATAGAACAGATAGAAGGAAGATGAATCATAGTCAATTGTGGATGAGATCCTATACTCTATTCCTAGGTGCAGGCTTGTTCGGTACAATAACGTAACCGAGACAATATGCTCTCGACCTGCATGAGCCACCACAAAAACATGTCACGCCCCAGTCCCAAAATTCGTAGGACTAGGAACACGTAAGCATGCCAGCCGCATGGATATGTCAACTCCAATATATAGAAACAAAAATCTACACGTACCCTGTAATATGAAAATCAATCCACAAGTGGTATAAACATATGTCACAAGTCATAGGGTAGAATCTAAATCTCATCCACAGAAAATCAATATAAATGAATAACTAGCATCTATATAACTAGATCTCAACATAAGTATCTAAGGATGATAGTTGGATGGAAATAAATCCACTACCAACTCGAATGTAAGAGCAAATATAAAATAAGTACAACACAACAACACCATATAAGAACACCACCTAGCAATCACGGGCTCGAAGAGAGGACCTCCACGAAACATATATAGCCATCCAATCTGCGCTCCTGCAAATACTCAAGAATAGATACACCTGGCAGAGGACCAGGTCCTCAGAGGGTCGTAACAAGATATAGAAAATACGAGCCAATTTGAATACAGTAAACATGCATATTATTTGAAAATAAATAAGTACGTTGTACAAGACCATCTATATGAATGCAAATGAGGACAACTTTTCGACGTATGGGCAAGGGTAGGCTACTCGATCTAATCCTCACAACCTCACGCTCGTCAGTGGACATCATAAGCCGACATACCGCGGGGGTAGCGACCCTCGGACTCCATCAATCGACATACCGCGGGGGTAGAGACCATCGGACACGACCCACCATAGTGCGTGCTAGTGACTACGGTGTTACCAGAGTGGTTAAAAGCCCATACGCCTAATGATTGTCCTCTATGATACTAAGTGCCATGTGTGTGTCAACATATCTAATACATAGTAATGACTGAAAGAAAACTACACATGCAAGAATAAATAGAAATATAATAAATATACAGAAATATACTAAGCATGCAAAATACTGTAAGCAATTTGGCAAGGTATCTTGCCTGGTAAGAAAGCTGCAAGATGTACTGTCCAGAAGTCCAACATACAGGATCAAAAGCTATTGCCGCAGAACAAATATCTCCGGATACTGAAATAAATATCACCAACGTTTCCAGAATAAGCAAAATAGCTAAAAAGTACTTCCCTTTCGTCCAATTTGGACACAGGGGCAAAACGGTAATTTCGGGTAAAAGTGGGGTCCACCTGTGGCCCACTTTGCACCGAAAAGTGTGTCGAGGGTAACAGTCTCTAAATGGGACAAACTATAGGTCAAACAACTCTAAAATGTCAATACGAACCCAACGGTATGTCCAAATATGGATTTTGATGGGCCGAACACAATTTTGTCCAAAAAGTCAACTGTAGGGCCCGCCAATTGGCGACTTGGTCAACCATCTCAGAATTTTATGAAAATTGGGTCATAGGACCAGCATATTACCACGAGTCCAGTGGCGTAATTTTTGTCGTAATTTGACAAGCATGCACAAAATACGCGCGAGTTCCACAAAAGTTGCGACACGGGGTGTGTCTGCGGATACGGCCTGATTCCGGCGTGCACACGCGTCCGAATCAGTTCCCACGAATTTTTACGTGTCCTGTTACGCTGCATGCACCGTTTGGTATACTTGGTACACGACGGAGCGGTCCCGTTTGGCGGGGCGCGCTCCGTTTTCCAACTTTTGGAAATCTTGGAAAAAGTGGGATCGCGGGGTTTTGTGATAAATTTAATTCTATCAACAACAGCTAATAATCTAGGGTTATTTAACAGAAAATAAACTAGGTCAAGTGTTCTACACATACCAAAAAGAATCATCAAATTCGGATCTCTGTGGTGGGAGATACGAACTCGGCAACATGGGTGGTCACCGCAGTTTTCTACGATCTCAGAATTGGGTCTGTTTGTGCCAACTTGGACGCTATTTTCGCCTATGGGTACACGTTGTTCGAGGTCTGCTATCATACATATATGGGAGAGGGTTAAGGGGTGAGCATACCGATGAAGACGGAACGGCGTTTGGTTGAGCGAGTCGGCGGAAAACAACTCCGGAGCGAAGGTACCTCGTGTGGGAATCTGCAGTGCGCGGGGTCGGGGTCGTCGGAATTGGTTTGGACGGCCTGACGGGGTTCTCTGGCTGCGGTGGCGGCTCTCTCTAGGTCTAGATGGGAAGGAAAAGGGATTTGATGATTTAGGGTTAGGGTTTTAGTTAAAAGATGAGATATAAATAAGAGGGAGAGAGAGAGAGAGAGAGAGAGAGAGAGATGTGAATATATATATATATATATATATATATATATATATATATATATATATATATATATATATATATATATATATATATTAGGTGAGAGGCGCGGGGGGAGGTTCCACTTTGCTGCTGCTGCTTGCTTTCTAAGGAGGGGGTTTTGTTTGGGTTATCTTTTACATTTTAGTCCCTTCTTTTCTTTTCCTTTTCCTTTTCCTTTTTTTTCTTTTTCTTTTTCTTTTCCATTCTTTTCTTTTCTTTTCTTTTATTCTTTTTCATTTCTTTTTCTTTCTTTTGCTTAAAAAAATATATGTATATATATTTATATATATACATATATACACATAAAAAAATCTAGAATTTGTATTAATACATACCATTAAGCTAGCAACGGTCCACAGGGTCTCCTACATGGAATAAATTAGAAAAAATTCCTAATGGCTCCATAAATTCCCTAAATTCACAAACACCTAAAATAAAATTTAATAAAATCTATTTTTCCTAATTAGCACATAATTACTATGATTAAATTGATAATTAATAATTAAAAAAGGTATATACGATTTTCTAGGATAGGGGTTTTACAGTATTTTCAGACTGTTTCGGCGTAAAAAGGTTGTTATATCGCCACTTCGGCATAAAAATATGTTTTCTTTTAATGCAGCGAAAAGTTATACGAGGAACGCTTCGTATCCCTCGAATGAGTTGTACGAGGAACGCTTCGTATTCCTCGAATGAACCTGTCAAACAGTACAATGAACCTGACTCCTGACAAAGAGTACTGTACGACTATCGAGAGGACGGCTGTAATGATGATTCTATACAGAGTCCCAGACTGTCGTTTAGTGACAAAACCTTGATCTAAGTCATCGTTTACGCAGTCAAGGAATATGCTGCCTAGTTTTACACAGGCAGATATGAGATTTTACGCTCAGGATGAGACAAAGCTGACCTCCACGTCAAAAGCTGCTCTTCGTACAGAACTCGAGGCACGTCTCTGCAGTTAATGCGCGAGATGGGGGCAGATCTCTGCATTTAATGCACGAGATTTTGTTCTATTTCCAATGACTGGGTGAGCTATAATTAGGGCTAATACGTCACACGCGTTACCTCATAATGGGACACATGTCGTGATCTTCGCACGTCTCTGCAGTTAATGTTGACTCCTCGAGAACATTAAAGCAGGCATTTTTTGAAACACTCGCTGGAGGTCGCGACAATCGGCTTCATGTTCTTCCGATTCCGACACTGGGGGTTGCCAGTTTCCTGAAGGTGATATTGACAGCATAGACTCAATCTCCACAGAGGTCTATACTGATCCCTCAGTAGCACCCAGAGAAATGAGAGGCTATGCCATCGGAGATGAACATGAGGAAGCTTTCCCATCAGGAAGTACGAAACAACACATCGCTGTCTTGGAGACATCACTCATAGAGATGCATACCATGATGCAGAGTATGCACTAGATATTGGTAACTCAACACACAGCTGCGCCTGTTCCTCCAACTCAACTGCGGGTGGGGGTAGATATACCATCAAGTCAGGAGCCTATTAAAAATCAAGAATCAGCTGCTCCTCAACCTCTCAACCCAGAAAATGTATTACCTCCTGTTGGGGTCTCAATACAGCCGGTCTCTCACCTCTCTGCGGTCCCTTTCCCAACTGAAGTTTCGATGCAAGCAGTACGGGAATTAAAAGCCCAATTTGACGCCCTAAAGCATAAGGATCAGCTCAAGAAGTTGGGGATCAATCAGCCATATCCTGCCATCTGGGACGAGATCCCTTTCCCACCAAAATACAAACCACAGGCTATGGTTTTGTTTGAGGGAAAGACGTCACCAAGTCAATACATGAACTACTTCAGTATGATGACGGTGTTACTATAAGGGAATGACGCCCTTCTCACTCGAGTGTTCAAGGGCTATCTGCCTGGAGTGGCCTATCAATGGTACCGTAGTCTTGCGGATAATTGCATTACTTCCTTTGAAGATTTCAAGACTCTGTTCTTCGCTCGATTCTATGAAAGAGGGATGGACATGTCTATGTCCTCACTCATCGAAGTGAAGCAGAAGGAGAAAGAGAACGTTCGTACTTTCATCGAACGTTTTCGTCAAGCCACTTTGCAGATGCCTCCCGGAGTCCCAGATTTTGCCTTGGTGGACATTTGCAGGAAGAACCTTCTTTCACTAATCTCGGTGTTCACAGGACCATATCAGTTCCATGATTGGCCCTCGTTCATCATCTCAGCGGTTGCCACTGAAGACAACAGTTGTAAGGCGCGTGACAATGGAATCATGATCTCCACCTCTGATAAAGGGAAGAGGTCATCCTCTAATAGCGACCATCCTCATGGTTCTAAAGGAAAGGAAGCTCTGGCGATTAACACGTCCAGGCAACCTACACCGGCAACTACACAGACAAAATTTGGGACTTCTAGACCCATAGAAGAATATTCTTTTGATGATGATGACATTCCGAGCATCTTCGACTGTCTAGTAAAAAGTGGCAAGCTCACCCTCCCCGAGGTGAAAAGGCCTAATAAAGTCGGCAGTACCAACAACCCTAAATACTGCATTTTCTATAGGTATGTACATCACCCTACCAAGGCGTGTTATATACTAAAAAGGAAAATGCAGGAGTTGATTGATGCCAAGGCCATCACTCTACACAACAGTGAGAAGACGGTCACTGCCAACATGATCTCTCTCCAGTTCGGCGATCTGCCACCTCAAGAAATCCCGGATGGTGTAATACCTATCCCACGGGCGATGATGAACATTGTTAATCTCCCTCCGGCCAAGGGTCAAAACCATGACTTGGCACCCCTAACTACCCAGCGTGGTGAGATTATGTGGGTTCATCCTGATCTGGTGTCAGAGATTGAGAAAGAGACTCGAGCTGCTAAGGCTAAGTCCCGAAAGAACTCAAGGCGCAAACCATGTCATATGGTTGCAATATCTCTGACATCAGATGAAGAGGCTTTGGCTACCGGAACCCGGTCAGGGAAAGCCTACCTCAAGGACTATAGAGAAAATCAGGAAGAAGCAACGACGGATGCTTCAGAACCTGAACCTGTCATACTGGAGGCAGGTCCTTCTAGACCGACTTCGGCGGACAAGGGCAAACGGAAAGAAGTTTGTTTCGACAAACCTTTGAAGAACATTCAAAACAAAGATTTGGAGAAGCCCTATAACTTTGATATCCTGGCCCAATTGGCTAATACTCCAGCCAAACTGACCATCTTTGTGCTACTCAGGCTATCAAAATATACTCGTCAGGCCTTGAGTGAAGCACTAATGCAGGCAGATGCATGCTTGACTCAGCTCAAGTCTCCCGATTAAAAGCTCGTGGCATGTCCTCAATGCCACAGTGTGATAGAAGTGGTCCCTAACATCACCTTCACTCAAGAGGACATGCTATTAAAACATAATAGACATGACAGGCCTCTTTATTATACCGGATATGTCGGCTCTATAAAGGTAGACCGGATTCATATAGACCCGGGATCGTCGAAAAGCATCATCCCTCATAGTCTTCTAAGACCATTGAGGATCCCCACAAGCGAACTAGCTTACACCACCACTACAATCGTGGGCTTCAATGCCAGAAAAAGCAAGCCGTTGGGAAAGATTCGTCTGAGGATCCAAATTGGTGACCTTAGATCAGTGGCTACCTGCTACGTCATTGATTCGGAGGTGTCCTACAACATTCTGTTAGGCAGACCATGGATCCACGATCACAATATTATTCTTTCTACTCTACATCAATGTTTCAAATATGTAGGCTCCCAAGGGACAGTGAAGACAGAGTTTGCTGATCTCAACCCGTTCAAAGGAGTTGTCCTACTACTCCGATGCCATATTGTACACCCAAGACTACATGAAGGAGGTATCGGGCAAAACGAAAGAGAAATCCCACCGGGAGCCAGGAGAACCGTCTGTTGAGCGACCTCTGTCAATCCAGGTGAAAGGACGGACTACCCGTCCTAAAGTCATGGAACCCATGGCTATCCACTTGGACAAAACCAAATCAGGAGGAGGAAGTGATCCCCTAGTGATCACTCTGAATCAGAGGCCTCCACCCTTGATCATCAACCTTCGGCGTAACAAACAGCCGATTGATGTAAATACAACCGGGAGCATGATTTCTGATGATAATAAAGAACCTCTTTTCCAGTATATTGACGTCCAATTTCCTAATCAGGAATCATCCCTCCATAATGATATAGAGCCTATAGCACAAAAATTCTTGAAAGCTATAGACTTCTATCAACCGTATGTGTGGAAAGTGGCATCAACATCTAACGTCATCACGACATATGGGCCACACGAAGGTTCTATCTTTATTGTCCCACTTACCCGTAAAGATTAGCATCCAATAGTCTTCGGTCGCATGCGGAGCAGACCGATTGTACAAAAAGATTCTCCCGATGACGATGCTGGTAAAATGCAGGTCCATAGATATAGTCCACAAGCTTTGAAGATCATACAAAGCATGGGTTATGACCTGAAGTTAGAGCCAGGCCTCAACTACGGAAAAGGCAGACGAATGCCACTGTAAGGTGATCCCTACCATCAATGAACACACTTCGGGTTAGGGTATACCACGTCTCTTGCAACTTCTGAGTCAAATGAGGATACCACTTCCTTTTCTCGGGATGGTTCATCGTCCTCCGACTTATATGCTGATCTCGAACGAGTATTGTCAGTAAATACGATATTAATTGACAGATTCTCTCGAAACAGAGGAACAAGAATCTGAACCGTTTAAAAATTACTCTTGGGCGTAGCAAATTGATACACAATGGGAACTCCGGTTCGAGCAGAGAGAACCGCCCACTGAAGATAAAGTTATCCAAATTGATGTTGGGGATAAAATTTTACCAAAGCCGATATTTATCAGTAATAATCTTTCCCCAGTAGAAAGGGAAGAGATGATCCAGCTGATAAAAGAATATATCGACATTTTTGCATGGAATTATGAGGATATGCCAGGTCTTGATCCAAAGGTGGCTACCCATAAACTCAATATATTGCCCAATTTAAAACACGTAAAGCAGCACCAACGCCGGTTCTGTCCAGATATGATGGATGCCATTGAAGCTGAAATCAAAAAGTTGATAGCCTGCGGGTTCATCCGTGAAGAGCAACATCCTGATTGGGTCGCCAATATAGTCCCGGTCATGAAGAAAAGCGGGAAAGTTTGCATTTGCATCGACTTTCGAGATCTAAATACGGCATGTCCTAAGGATGAGTTCCCTCTTCCCATCACAGACGTCATGATCGACAATACGTGCGATTTTGAACGCATGTCTTTCATGGACGGATTCTCAGGATACAACCAGATCAAGATGCATCCTGAAGACGAGAAGCATACTGCCTTCCGCACGCCACTGGGGGTATATTGCTACGCGGTCATGCCCTTTAGTTTGAAGAATGCCGGGGCTACATACCAGCGAGCCATGAGTAACATATTCTATGAGCATCTACGCAAGACAGTGGAGTGTTACATAGATGACATTGCTGTCAAAAGCTGCCTCAAGGGTACTCATATCCAAGACTTGAAGACGGTGTTCGAATTGATGCACCAACATCAACTCAAAATAAACCCCACAAAGTCCTTTCTCGGTGTATCCAGTGGCAAATTCCTGGGATTTGTCCAAAGGCATTCAAGTCGACCCTGATAAAGTAAAGGCTATCTTAGAGATGCGACCTCCCCGTAATCTGAGAGAACTCAGGGGATTTCAAGGTCGTCTAGCCTATATCAGGAGATTCATATCCAATCTCTCTGGAAGATGTCAGCCTTTTTCTCGCCTAATGAAGAAAGGTGTGTCTTTCATATGGGATGAATCCTGTCAGCAAGCATTTGACGATATCAAACTCTACCTTACTAATCCTCCAGTTCTGGTGCCTCCCGTCATAGGAAGACCATTTTTGCTGTATGTTCGAGCAATGGATCATTCTTTGGGAGCCCTCCTCGCACAGAAGAACGATGAGGGTCATGAACAGGCTATCTACTATTTAAGCAGGATGATGATCGGAGCTGAACACCGATTCAATCCAGTAGAAAAAGAATGCTTGGCCATAATATTTGCTATTCAGAAAGACGCGATATTATGTCACAGGCCAAACTATTCATATCATTTCCAGAATCAATCCTCTCCGGGTATTAATGAGTAAGCCGAGTGTTCTTAATTCCCGACTCGTGACTTGGACGATGTTATTAACACCGTATGATATGGTGTACGTCCCTCAGAAGTCCATGAAAGGTCAAGCCTTGGCTGATTTTCTAGATACCCATCCAATTCCGGAAACCTCCAAACTATACGAGGATATTCCCGACGAAGTTGCAGAATGTAAATCTGCAATGGAAGATGATATATGGCAGCTATTCTTCGATGGTGCCTCTCGGACTGGTCCCAAGGAAAATGTGGTTTCAGGAGTAGGAATTATTCTGGTGACTCCTGACAAACTCGTCATCTATCGAGCATATTCTCTTAGCGAGCCTTGCTCTAATAATGTGGCAGAGTATAATGTTATACTAATCGGGCTTCAAGTCGCTAAAGAATTGGAGGTCGAATACCTGGAAGCCTTTGGTGATTCTCAGCTGATTGTCAATCAGGTCAGAGGAGTATATGAAGTCCACAATCCACACCTCATTCCTTATCACCAAGCAACGATCGAGATATCCATGTCTTTTAAAGGATTTTTCCTAGAACATGTGCCTCGATCTCAAAATTTGGAAGATGATGCTCTGGCCAGTCTAGCTGCAGATCTTGCCATTCCTATAAGGAGACAGAATTTGGTGATCCTTTTCAACAGAGATCTATTCTGTGTGAAAAATAACTTTTACCTGGAACGCAGCTACGCCGTAAACACGGTTACTCCTAAGAGAGACTGGAGAAGTCCCTTTATAGATTTTGTGGCATACAGAATCTTACTAGAGGATCCTAAAGAAGCAGTGTCTATCAAAAGACGATTATTACGCTTCTACTATGAAGCTTCTTCACAAAGTCTATATCGTTGAACATACGATGGACTACTACTACGATGTCTCTCCGATGATGATGCGAAGCAGGTTATCCGTGAAGCTCACGACGGTGTATGTAGCGCACATCAACCCGGTCCTAATCTACAGGATCGCATCAGGAGGATGGGCTATTACTGGCCTACTATGATTGCAGATGCAGTAAATATGCCAGATAATGCAAAGCCTGTCAGGTTCATGCGGATTTTATACATCAGCCTTCTGAGTATTTATATCCTACCATTGCATCATGGCCCTTCGAAGCATGGGGTATGGACACCATTGGTCCGATTCACCCATCATCTTCTAGAGGACATCGGTTCATATTGGCTATCACCGATTATTTCTCTAAATATGCGGAGGTAATCTCCCTTGCTGAGGTAAAGACATCCAATATAATCAGCTTTATCAAGCATCATGTCATTTATTGCTTCGGGGTACCCCGAAGGATAATTTATGACAACGGGCCTCAATTCATCAGCCAATCATTTCACCGATTTTGCGATAAAAATCGGATACAAAATATGGCCTCTACGGCATATAATCCGGTTGCTAATGGTTTGGCGGAAGCCTTCAACAAAACTATTATTAAATTCTTGAAGAATTTTATCTTTTTGAACAAAAGAGATTGGAATGAGAAGCTCGGAGAATGCCTCTGGGCATACCGCACAACGGTACGAGCACCGACGGGTTGTACCCCATTCTCATTGGTTTACGGGAGTGAAGCAGTTCTCCCCATTGAAATCCAAATTCCATCACTCAGAATAGCAGTGGCTAATGAGTTGACTCAGGAAAATAATGATCGACTACGGCTTCAAGAGCTCGAAGGATTAGACGAAAAATGCCTTCAAGCTCAACAACACATTACGTTCTACCAGACACGCATTTCCATAGCTTTTAATCGAAAAGTAAAGAAAAGAGTGTTCAAAGTTGGCGAGCTAGTTTTAGCTGTGAAAAGGCCAATGATCATTACTCACAAGAGTAAGGGTAAATTCCAGCCCAAATGGGAAGGCCCTTATGTGATCGAGACGATGTTCTCAAACGGTGCTTATAGATTAGCCAAGCCTAATAGATACTTGTTAATGGCTCCTATCAACGGCAAATTCCTGAAGAAGTATTATGCTTAATCTTCCTTATTTAAGCGGAGTATGGTGAAGATCTCATTCTGACGATACTACGTACAAAGACTAGTTGGATCACAATCTATCATATTCTTATGACCTCTGAATAGATATGTATAACTAATTTGGAACTTCAAAACCTATCATGTCCATATTACCTCTGATAGTGTTTTGTATACAAATTTAGTTGGATCATATTCTATCATGTCCATATAACCTCTGAATAGATATGTCCAGCTGAAGCTTATCGAAAGTATATCACGTCCATATTACCTCTAATATCACTTTCACCCTAGCCTATCATCTATGTTCAAAAATGATGGGTCCACCAAATTCAGATAAAGTCTCTTTATTATCTCCATAAAGAGCAAGTTACATATAAAAGTAAAAAGTACATTATTGGGGAGGAGCTGTCAAATCACGAATCTGCTGCGCCAGAGCGACCATCCTCTCATTCCTAGAGTTCAAGACGTTAGCGCGAGCCCGCTCCAACCTTGACTCCTCACTGTTCAAGGCTGATAGTTCGGACCGAGCCTGAATAAAACCGGCGCAGGTGACTCGAGCACGTGCCAAGTTCTGTTGAGCTATATCCAGTCGGCCATTCACCACATCTAGACCTGCCGATGACTAAAGAGCCCACTTCTTTGCCTGAGCGAGTTTGGTTTCTAGTTTACGGACCCTCGCTTCATTTCCCTTATGTTCGGCCTTACACTTTGTTTGAAGAGCAATAACCTCCTCTAAGACGACTTTCCCTGCATCCATCTCTCTCTGTTGTGTCTCGAGGGAATTGGTCAAAGACTCCATCTGTTCAACCAGCTTAGTAGTCAAGGAGTCGTACTCGGCCTGAATTATCTCATCGACGTTGCCTCGAGATAGTTACAAATACTCGTTAATGGGTTGTTCTAAACCATTAACTATTTGCTCCAGCGCATCAGCTCTCCCAGCGTCGTTGAAATTTCTGATCGGCGCTATCGCAAGCTGGGAGGACATCTTCAAAGCCTCGAAGCCTAGATTCTTCTCCAGCACCATCGATATCAGCGTTTTCAAAGTGATGTAGAAAATACTAGTATACTACTCAACTAGCATGGTGAAATTCAAATGGACGCTGGAAGTGGCTGCGATATCGGTGAATCCCCCTCCAGGAATGACTGCAGAGGATGTTGCCACAGTCGTCGCTTCAACAGATGGTGCGACAAAAGAAGAAGCACCAACAACGGTCGAAGTTGCTAGCATGCTCAACAAAGGAGGCGCAGTCGAGATAATCGGCTCATCCTCCCCCAATGTTATTTGCACTGGTACTGGCGGAACAACATCCGATAATGTTGCATCGGCAGTATCAAAGCTTGCTCCCTCAACGTCGGACACCACCACTTCATATGTTGGGTCCGTAATAAAATCAAAGGTTAAGTCGTCTCCGCCCTCTCCTGAGATATCTTCCCCTGAAAAGAAGACAAGAGAAAGCTAATATCAACCTGATGTTAATTTTTCTAAAAGAGGCGTAAAGACAACATTTACCCATGGCTGATGGTGTATATGTCGCATCCGCAGCCAGTACAGCTAAATCATGTCTTAATGATGCTAAGCAAGCTGTCATACCTGGGGAAGAGGGTGCACCAACTGACACTGGTGGGTAGTCTTTCAAGTCTTTACCAAGATCCACTCGAGGCTCATCGGGTGGAATCTCGCTGGAAATACTTACAGACGAGGTAGGGGTTACTCCCATTATTGGTCTGGATAAAGGTATTCTTAAAATGCTCGACCTGGTAGGCGATCTCGTAGCACTACCTGAAGCAGTAGTGACAGCAGCGACCACGGGCAAAGAATCTCTGGCACTGCCGACCGAAACTATGGAGGTTCCCTCTCTAAAAGGCGAAGGACCTCTGATTAAAGAATCATCCCCAATAGAGAAAACGACAGCCTCCCTGGTGGAATCCCTTTTCGGACCTTTGGAAATCCTCTTCTTCCGAGGGGAAGGCTCTTTCGGAGTTGATGTCACTACCCAATTCTAGAAAATAGGGTATATTTTTTTTTTATTTGATAAATGGTGTATTGTATTTAATTATTTATATTTATATTTAATTAGTGCTTGTCTTATTTTTATTTTGATTGTTTTAGGGTTTTGGCTAGCCTGGACCCATGTCAGACCCTAGTGGACCCATGTCCGACCCAGCCCACACCCTTGTGAGAATTATTTTGGGGCTTAGAATTATTATTTTATTTTTAGGAGGTTAGTTGGAGAGATTTGGAACTAGTTTGAGCGCATTTGGAGACCCGGAACCCAAAACCGAGTGATAGGGGCGTTTTGGGAATTTGGAAAGTTGTAAATCTCCTTTTAATTCCCATGGCCGGCCCCTACCTACCCCCCCACACCCGATCACAGCCACAGCAGCCCCCTCCTCTTCATTTACTTCTTCTTCTTCTTCATTCCTTCTTCTTCTCCACTTCTCCTTTCTTCTTCCTTCCTTCTCCAAGTGAGTTTTCTTCCATTTTTCTTCTTTCTTCTTCATTCCTTCTTCCTTAAGCTAACCCTCACCTTGCATTTTCTCTAACCTAGGTGTGAGGAGCCTAGATCTAGTGTGGGAGATAGATTGGTGGCTTGGTGCTTGAGGGAGGTGAATTCTAGGGATTGTGAGACTTTGGCCTTGGGATTCCAACTCCCAAGAGGTAAAACCTAATTTTCCCCTTCCTAATTATTTTTGTGTAGTATAATTAGTGTTGTAGAACTCTCCTAGACCCTAACCCTACCCGTAGGAGGAAGTTGGAACTAGTTTGGGTGAGTTTAGAGACTTTGACATTAGGTTTTGTGTCGAATTCGGGTGGAATCCGAATTTGGCCCAATTTTGGGTGATGCCCTAGGTTAGATGGACCTAGGTAGACGTTGTCGGGTGTCTAGAGGGTGAGTGCGTGTCTCCGTTCGGACACGGAAAGCCGTGTCGCGGAGAAACGGGCGTTTCGGGCGAAATTGGGGCTTTTCGTCGTCGCCGATTCTAAGTTTGTGTGCGTTTCCGCCACGGGCCTAGAATCGACGTGGGAGCGCATTTTCTAGGATCTAGACATCGTGTAGAGCGCGTGGGTAAATTTTGGACCGATTCCGAGTTCGTTTGCTGTGCGTTTCAGGAGGTTTTCCGAGCCGCGCACCACGTGTTCGTCGAAATGACCGAACGGCCATTTCGACTTGGTTTCCTCGTTTCGGCTTTGTGCGCGCGTTGGGTTAGTATCGGGGAGTGTGTGCTAGAGTTTTCGGGCTATATTTTATATATTTTAGGGTATTGGTGAGTGTCGGGGTCGTTGGGCGTGCGAGGGGCGTGTGGGTTGAGTGTTGTGTGCGTGGTTGTGTTTGTTTTGATATGTGTATATATATATATATATTTATATATATGTATGTGTGTTATATATATATTTATATATATATATGTGTGTATTTATATTTATGTACTTGTATATGTATATGTCTATGTGTATATATATATATGTATACGTGTAAGTGTGCTTGTGTGTGTGTGTGTATATATATATATAGGTGTATGTATATATATATAGTTTAGAGTGTGTGTATATATATATATTTTGTGTGTTTATATATATATTTGTAGCTATGTGTATATATTTGTGTGTGTGTGTTGTTAGTGTTGTGAGCGTGTGTGTGTATTAGTGTGTGAGTGTGTTAGTGTGTGTGTTAGAGTGTGTAGATGAGTGTATATATATATAGATATCTAGTTATAGATATATAGATATATATGTATGTATATATATATATATAGATAGTGATATATATATGTATATATATGGGTGTGTGTGTGTGTGTATGTGTGAGGAAGGGGGAGGCAGCAGCCAGCGTGCGGGGGCAGAACCTGCACAGCAGCAGCAGCGTGCAGTGCGCTGCGCACTGCACTGTGCAGCAGCCCAGCTGCAGCAGCAAGCAGCAATGCCAGCAGCAGCAAGCAGCAATGTAGCTGCAGCAGCAGCTCCAGCAGCAACAAGAGCAGCAGTAACAGCAGCCAAGAGCAGTAGCAGCAGCATATAGAGCCAGCACAGCAGCAGCAATGCGAAGTATGGAGCAGCAGCAGCAGGAATAAGGAGCTCCAGCAGTAGCAGCGGGTAGTAGCTAGCGAGGGAGGAAGAGAGTTTGATATATAGATATATATATATGTTAGATAGATAAGTTAGATAGATAGATAGTAGGATAAATAGATAAGATAGCTAGTTAAATAGTTATTAGATACTTAGATAGATAGATACCTATATCTATGGATACTAGATAGGTAGATAGGTAGATAGGTAGTTTTATCTATCTAGGAGATAGATATCTATATACCTATAGTTAGTTATATATATATAGATATCTTGATAGGTAATATATATATATATGTTATGATTAGGTAAGGTAATGGGTATCGGGTAAATGTGTGTGGATATCTAAATACATAGGTATATACATACTTAGATGTATATATATATGGTAGATATATATATTACCTAGCCTAGATTAATAACTAGGTATATAATTAATAGCTAGGTAGCTAGTTAGAGGGCCTTAGGGCGAAACTTCAATACCTTGAGATACCGAGGTATCTCGATACCTTGAGATATTCAAGGTATTGAGTTTCGAGCGGGGTATTTGAGCATTAGCCTAGGAAATGCTTGGGAGTGATTTTTATATGTTTATATGTATATAATTACGCGTGCTAGCATAGGTTTTAGCGGGTTTAGGCGGGGTGCGTGGCCTAGGGCGAGGTATCGGATACCGAGGGTATCCCGGTATCTCGATTAGGCGAGTTTGTGAGTTTAGTAGCTTAATGAGCTCGGATTGACCTAGAATTTCAGGGGCACCCTAGTTTGACCTAGCTTTGACCATAATTGTCCCCGTTGACTGTAAAAGTCAACGTTTGACCTAGTTTTGACCTAGAGTTGACTTTTTGGACCCCGGGTTGACTTTTTGACCCGAATTTCACCGGTTTGACCCGTTCGACCTAGAATAGCCCTAGAAGCCTATTTTTAATTATTTTATATCAGTTTAAATGCTTAGAACCCTGTTTAATCCTTGTTTTTCGCATTAGGTCCTTGCGACACCGGTCCGGACCTCGATCCTCATCAGTTGCTCAGGACATCAGGCGAGTACCTACCTCTGATAGTTTCCATTTCATGATAGCGTTTATATCACCTGTTCTAGAACTGTAATACTTGATTCTGACACTTTATTACACGAGCTGGTACTAGTGGATCCCGTCATGAGGTGCTATCCCCCTTACCGTGTTCAGCGGGTACTCTATCACGTGTATTTCATCATGTGCTTCGGGTATTGATTATCATGTGCTATCATGTGCTTCTTGTGCTCTCGCCTTCGTGTGCGCGAGCTATTATCATGTACGTAGCGTGTTGTGGTTGGATCCAATGGTATTAGTGGGGGAGGGGAGTAGTGAGTTGGTTATATGATCAAAGCCAAACAGTATTCATGTGTATGTCGGTTATGCAACTCACGCATAACGGAGTTATCGTAGTGTTCTTCATGTGCAACCTAAGCCGATCATATAACGAACTTGTGCTCAAGGCACTTAGCTAGTATTCATGTTTCTCACCTGCAGTTACTTTTCCACTACTTGTATTGTTCTCCAGTTTACATTGCAGCTACTTCTTGTGCTCTAGCATATATTTATTTCCTGTGCATCTTGATTACTTTTCTATTGCTCGTCATATACACCTTACCATGTATTTGGAGTTGCTTTCAGAGTTATGTACTTTGCTCCAGTCCTGACTGGGCATATTTTTTCCAGAGGATCCTGAGGACTATTGCCCTACGTTCTACGGGCCTGGTGTTGACGACTGTTGTGACCCCGAGGAGGAGTGCGCCGAGGAGACGCCGATAGCACCCTAGTTAGCTAGGTGGGTTTCCTGGGTTTTTCCAGTGGTTGTATTTTGGATGACTGTACTTATTCTTTTGATGCTGTGATGTTGTAGCTTTTAGACCTGGACTGTATTATTTTGGATTGTCTTGCCCTCTTGGTTCTGGTTTTCTCTGCTTATATCATATCGTGCTTATTTCTTCCCCTAGATTTTGTGATTGAGATTCATATATATATTGCGTGGTTGCCCTCCTTCGGGAGAAGATTATTTGATATATATATTGCGTGGTTTTGCCCTCCTTTTGGAGAGGTCATGCCGGATTTTTCAGTGAGATATAGATAGATATGGTTGACCTAGAACGGACCTTTACAGCGTTCTACCGCCGATTCTGCGGTGTAGGCTGGACGTACCCACGGCTCATGCCCGATTTTCGGGTGCGGGTCGTGACACGTTTTTGGTGGTGGCCCATGCAGGTCTGCTTTTTAGTTTACCTGCTATAGGATATAGGATATAGGCTGAGAGAGAGTGTGCTCAATCACAACTAGGACCCTTCCTACTTCCTTTTGCTATCTTTAATTTTTCTGAAATTATTTTCTTTTGCAATATTATTGTCCTTCATTGATGTTATCGTTTCTTGCACTGTATTGACTTCTTTTGATCTGTGTTCAGGATGCCTCCGAAGACCAGATCTCAGCGCACCGCCCCAGCAGCTGCCACCGAGAGGTCTGCCACCTCTCGACCTGCTCGACTTCCGGCAGCCGCTACCGCTCCACTCGCCACTCCTGCGGTTGAGGGAGCTTCAGTTTCTCTCGGAGATCCCCTTACTCCCATTGATCCGAGAGCCACCCCAGTTATCCCGGTGGTACCTCCTCCACCACCGCCTGCGCCAGTAGATGCTACTCAGTTGTTCGCATTCTTCCGAGAGATGATGGATGCGCAGTACCGCCAGGCAGATATTATGAGGATGGGCATTGAGAATGCTCATCAGGTGGCTTTGACAGCTGTCGACAGAGTGGCTCAGATCCAGCCACAGCCAGAGCAGGCTCAGTATCCTAGGCCGGGTACTATCATCGATTTTCAGAGGATACGGCCTAAGGAGTTCCGCGGCACAGAGGGGATCCTGTACGCCGACGACTGGATCGAGCATATAGAGGGCATCTTCAGGCTGGCGATGATCCCAGCCAGCATGCAGATAGAGGCAGCGGGCAGCCAGATGTTCGACCTTGCCCTCACTTGGTTCCGCACGGATACGCGGATAGCAGCTCCGGGATTGACTTGGGAGGCTTTCAAGAAGCTTTTCAAGGAGAAGTTCTTCCCGGACGTGGCTCTCAGTGCCTTAGAGAGTCAGTTCGAGGCGCTCGTCCAGGGGAGTATGCTGGTGGATGAGTATGCAGCGGAGTTCTGCCGTCTGGGCAGATTTGTTGAGGGGTTGTCAGAGGCAGCGAAGGCGCGGAAGTTCCGCAAGGGCTTAGTCATGGCGGTCAAGTCCTTGACTAGGAGCGACCGCGAGGCGACCTTCGAGCAGATTGTCAGCGATGCTCAGAGGGCAGAGGATAATTTGGAGCTGAAGACGAAGAGGGGCAGAGACACTTCCGGAGCAGGCAGCAGTGCAGGCCCGGCCAAGAGGCCATTCCAGCAGACCCAGCAGCACCAGGGTCAGGGTCGGGCGCCCTTCCGGCAGGCACCTCAGCAGCAGAGGCAGGGTCAGCAGCAGGGCCAGAGGCAGCCCATCGTTTGCCCTTTCTGTAAGAAGCCAGGGCACGGATGGGACATATGCAGAAAGAGGCTGGGCAGATGTTTATTGTGTGGCGCCGCAGACCACCAGCTGAAGGATTGTCCTTCAGCTCTTGCCCGTCCAGCTCAGGGCGGAGGAGCCGCTCAGAGGGCACCAGCCAGAGCACCTGCAGCGCAGCAGAGAGGTCAGCCTTTGCAGACTCAGCAGCAGAGGTTCGCCCAGCACCAGCAGCAGCACCGAGGAGGACAGCAGGGGCGAGCTTTTGCCCTGACAGTGGACGAGGCCGAGCCAGTTGGTGATGTTATCTCAGGTTCTGTTCTCCTTGATTCCATTCCAGCACTTGCTTTATTTGATTCTGGTGCTTCCCATAGCTTTGTGTCTGTATCTTTTGCTGTTAGACACCATCTTGTTGCTGAACCTTTAGCTAGACTCTGCAAGATCACGACCGGGGGTGGTATCATCCTAGTCCGTGATGTCTGCAGAGACCGGAGAGTTACCTTGGGAGGCCGGGAGTTGAGTGTGTGCCTACTCGTAATGCCACTTCCGAGCTACGATGTTGTACTCGGGATGGATTGGTTGAGTACGCATTGTGCTAGTATAGATTGTCGTGGAGGCAGAGTTTTGTTTAGTCCGCCGGGTGAGCCAGAGTTTCAGTTTGCCAGAGGAGCAGCGGAGCAGACCGAGGGAGTCTTCTGCGGAGCCCTGGTGGTAGAGCCGAGGTCGCTACATCCACTGATAGAGGAGTATATGGATGTCTTTCCGGAGGAGTTGCCAGGGTTACCTCCGGACAGAGATGTGGAGTTCTCTATAGACTTGGTGCCAGGTGCGGAGCCGATATCCCAGCACGTCTATAGAGTCAGCAACAGTGAGCTGGTAGAGTTGAAGAAGCAGGTGGATGAGCTTCAGGACAAGGGATTTATCAGATCTAGTTCTTCTCCGTGGGGTGCTCCGGTACTTTTTGTGCCGAAGAAGGATGGGTCGATACGGATGTGTATCGACTACAGGGCTCTGAACAGCCTCACAATCAAGAACAAGTATCCGCTGCCGCGTATTGATGATCTTTTTGACCAGTTGAGCGGAGCGAGGGTGTTTTCCAGGATTGATCTGAGGACAGGCTACCACCAGGTGAAAGTCAGGAAGGAGGATATTCCGAAGACAGCTTTTCGGACCAGATATGGACAGTATGAGTTCTTGGTGATGCCGTTTGGGTTGACTAATGCCCCGGCAGTGTTCATGAATCTGATGAACAAGGTGTTCCATCAGCATCTGGACAGGTTTGTGGTGGTGTTTATAGATGACATCTTGGTGTATTCGAAGACCCCAGAGGAGCACGAGGAGCATCTGAGGATAGTGCTGGAGACTCTCAGGAAGGAGGAGCTTTATGGAAAGCTCTCGAAGTGTGAGTTCTTCCTTGACAAGGTTGAATTCCTTGGTCATGTGGTGACTGGAGAGGGTATCTCGGTGGATCCGAGAAAGATCGTGGCAGTTGAGGCATGGAGTGCTCCGAGTTCAGTAGCCGAGGTCAGGAGTTTCTTGGGACTGGCAGGCTACTACAGGAGATTTGTTCAGGATTTCTCCCGGATTGCAGAGCCGTTGTCCAGGCTGACCCGGAAGGACGTGGAGTTTGTTTGGTCAGAGGAGTGCCAGATCGCCTTTGATGAGCTGAAGAGGAGGTTGACGACAGCTCCAGTGTTGACGTTGCCATCAGGTTCTGGAGGATTCACTATCTATAGTGATGCATCGGGGAAGGGACTGGGTTGTGTGTTGCAGCAGAATGGGAGAGTGATTGCCTATGCTTCCAGGCAATTACGTCCTCATGAGAAAAATTACCCTACCCACGATTTGGAGTTGGCAGCAGTCATCTTTGCTCTGAAGTTGTGGAAACACTATTTATACGGAGAGCGTGTGGAGATCTTCACAGACCACAAGAGCTTGAAGTATGTGTTTACCCAAAAAGAGCTGAACATGAGGCAGAGGAGATGGTTGGAGTTGATGAAAGACTTCGACATATCATTGCAGTATCATCCAGGGAAGGCGAACGTAGTTGCGGATGCATTGAGCAGGTATCCGGTAGCTATGTGCCTGACTACAGATCGTTATCTTCTGGCAGATCTAGAGAGCTTGGGCATTGAGGTGATAGTGCCTGGAGTTGAGATGCAGATGTGGGGACTGCAGATTCAGTCAGAGTTGGTAGACCGGATCAGGGCTACACAGTTTGAGGATGAGTCCCTGAGGAGCATCAGGGAGCAGGTTCAGATGGGTTTAGCAGACGACTTCACCATTGCTGATGATGGTTCATTGCGGCACGGTACCAGGTTGTGTGTGCCGAGTGGGTCGTTGCGCGAGGAGGTTCTCCAGGAGGCGCATCGATCCCAGTACTCTATGCATCCCGGTGCCAACAAGATGTATAGAGATCTGAGACAGCATGTATGGTGGTACGGGATGAAGCGGGAGGTAGCACGCTTCGTATCCCGATGCTTAGTGTGCCAGCAGGTGAAGGCGGAGAGGCAGAGGCCAGGAGGTTTACTCCAGCCGTTACCCATTCCGGAGTGGAAATGGGAGCATGTGACCATGGATTTTGTTTCTGGACTTCCCCGTTCTCCAGGCGGGAAGGATGCGATTTGGGTCATCGTGGACAGGTTGACCAAATCGGCCCACTTCCTACCATTCAAAGTGGGTACGTCTACAGAGAGACTAGCAGAGATGTATGTGCGCCAGATAGTCAGACTGCATGGAGTTCCAGTGAGCATAGTATCAGATCGGGACAGTCGCTTCACTTCGCATTTCTGGAGGAGTCTGCAGGCTAGCTTGGGCACCCAGCTCAAGTTTAGTAGTGCGTATCACCCACAGACAGATGGTCAGTCAGAGAGGACCATTCAGACACTTGAGGACATGCTACGCACCTGTGTTTTGGATTTCAGAGGCTCTTGGGAGGATCACTTGCACTTGGTAAAGTTTGCTTACAACAACAGCTACCAAGCCAGTATCGAGATGTCACCTTTTGAGGCGTTGTATGGACGGAGGTGTCGCACTCCGTTGTCATGGGATGATGTAGGTGAGAGAGCTTTGCTTGGCCCGGAGATGGTGGTTGATGCAGCGGAGAAGGTCAAGCTCATTAGAGATAGACTTCGGGTGGCGCAGGACAGGCAGCGGCATTGGGCCGATAGCCACCGGAGACCTTTGGAGTTCGAGGTATAGCTTAGAATCTAGATTTTGTTCTTGTGTTTGCTTGTGATTGCTTGTTTTAGACTAAGTGCAGAGACCTTGTTTGTGCTAGGTTGGAGATCTGGTGTTCCTGAGGATTTCTCCGACGCGGGGCACTATTCGCTTCGGTGGAGGCGGGAAGCTTAGCCCACGTTTCGTCGGACCCTTCCGTGTTCTTGAGAGGGTCGGCGCCGTGGCGTATAGGCTTGAGTTGCCGCCTACGCTGGAGGGAGTTCATGATGTGTTCCACGTGTCGCAGTTGAGACGGTACGTGGCGGATCCCAGTCACGTATTGGATCACTCGGAGATCGCAGTGGGCCCTACTCTTAGCTATCCAGAGCAGCCGGTGGAGATTCTGGATCGGCGGGAGAAGGTGTTGAGGAACCAGACTATTCCCTTGGTTCGCGTCGCGTGGAGGCATCACTCTCCAGGGGAGTCGACCTGGGAGAGGGAGGATGAAATGCGCGAGCGATACCCCTATCTCTTCGAGCCCTGAGGTATGGTTCTTTCTTTGCATTCCTGTCCTAGTTTCGTCTTTTAATTTCGAGGACGAAATTATTTTAAGGATGGTAGACTTGTCACTACCCAATTCTAAAAAATAGGGTATATTTTTTTTTTATTTGATAAATGGTGTATTGTATTTAATTATTTATATTTATATTTAATTAGTGCTTGTCTTATTTTTATTTTGATTGTTTTAGGGTTTTGGCTAGCCTGGACCCATGTCAGACCCTAGTGGACCCATGTCCGACCCAGCCCACACCCTTGTGAGAATTATTTTGGGGCTTAGAATTATTATTTTATTTTTAGGAGGTTAGTTGGAGAGATTTGGAACTAGTTTGAGCGCATTTGGAGACCCGGAACCCAAAACCGAGTGATAGGGGCGTTTTGGGAATTTGGAAAGTTGTAAATCTCCTTTTAATTCCCATGGCCGGCCCCTACCTACCCCCCCACACCCGATCACAGCCACAGCAGCCCCCTCCTCTTCATTTACTTCTTCTTCTTCTTCATTCCTTCTTCTTCTCCACTTCTCCTTTCTTCTTCCTTCCTTCTCCAAGTGAGTTTTCTTCCATTTTTCTTCTTTCTTCTTCATTCCTTCTTCCTTAAGCTAACCCTCACCTTGCATTTTCTCTAACCTAGGTGTGAGGAGCCTAGATCTAGTGTGGGAGATAGATTGGTGGCTTGGTGCTTGAGGGAGGTGAATTCTAGGGATTGTGAGACTTTGGCCTTGGGATTCCAACTCCCAAGAGGTAAAACCTAACTTTCCCCTTCCTAATTATTTTTGTGTAGTGTAATTAGTGTTGTAGAACCCTCCTAGACCCTAACCCTACCCGTAGGAGGAAGTTGGAACTAGTTTGGGTGAGTTTAGAGACTTTGACATTAGGTTTTGTGTCGAATTCGGGTGGAATCCGAATTTGGCCCAATTTTGGGTGATGCCCTAGGTTAGATGGACCTAGGTAGACGTTGTCGGGTGTCTAGAGGGTGAGTGCGTGTCTCCGTTCGGACACGGGAAGCCGTGTCGCGGAGAAACGAGCGTTTCGGGCGAAATTGGGGCTTTTCGTCATCGCCGATTCTAAGTTTGTGTGCGTTTCCGCCACGGGCCTAGAATCGACGTGGGAGCGCATTTTCTAGGATCTAGACATCGTGTAGAGCGCGTGGGTAAATTTTGGACCGATTCCGAGTTCGTTTGCTGTGCGTTTCAGGAGGTTTTCCGAGCCGCGCACCACGTGTTCGTCGAAATGACCGAACGGCCATTTCGACTTGGTTTCCTCGTTTCGGCTTTGTGCGCTCGTTGGGTTAGTATCGGGGAGTGTGTGCTAGAGTTTTCGGGCTATATTTTATATATTTTAGGGTATTGGTGAGTGTCGGGGTCGTTGGGCGTGCGAGGGGCGTGTGGGTTGAGTGTTGTGTGCGTGGTTGTGTTTGTTTTGATATGTGTATATATATATATATATTTATATATATGTATGTGTGTTATATATATATTTATATATATATATGTGTGTATTTATATTTATGTACTTGTATATGTATATGTCTATGTGTATATATATATATGTATACGTGTAAGTGTGCTTGTGTGTGTGTGTGTATATATATATATAGGTGTATGTATATATATATAGTTTAGAGTGTGTGTATATATATATATTTTGTGTGTTTATATATATATTTGTAGCTATGTGTATATATTTGTGTGTGTGTGTTGTTAGTGTTGTGAGCGTGTGTGTGTATTAGTGTGTGAGTGTGTTAGTGTGTGTGTTAGAGTGTGTAGATGAGTGTATATATATATAGATATCTAGTTATAGATATATAGATATATATGTATGTATATATATATATATATAGATAGTGATATATATATGTATATATATGGGTGTGTGTGTGTGTGTATGTGTGAGGAAGGGGGAGGCAGCAGCCAGCGTGCGGGGGCAGAACCTGCACAGCAGCAGCAGCGTGCAGTGCGCTGCGCACTGCACTGTGCAGCAGCCCAGCTGCAGCAGCAAGCAGCAATGCCAGCAGCAGCAAGCAGCAATGTAGCTGCAGCAGCAGCTCCAGCAGCAACAAGAGCAGCAGTAACAGCAGCCAAGAGCAGTAGCAGCAGCATATAGAGCCAGCACAGCAGCAGCAATGCGAAGTATGGAGCAGCAGCAGCAGGAATAAGGAGCTCCAGCAGTAGCAGCGGGTAGTAGCTAGCGAGGGAGGAAGAGAGTTTGATATATAGATATATATATATGTTAGATAGATAAGTTAGATAGATAGATAGTAGGATAAATAGATAAGATAGCTAGTTAAATAGTTATTAGATACTTAGATAGATAGATACCTATATCTATGGATACTAGATAGGTAGATAGGTAGATAGGTAGTTTTATCTATCTAGGAGATAGATATCTATATACCTATAGTTAGTTATATATATATAGATATCTTGATAGGTAATATATATATATATGTTATGATTAGGTAAGGTAATGGGTATCGGGTAAATGTGTGTGGATATCTAAATACATAGGTATATACATACTTAGATGTATATATATATGGTAGATATATATATTACCTAGCCTAGATTAATAACTAGGTATATAATTAATAGCTAGGTAGCTAGTTAGAGGGCCTTAGGGCGAAACTTCAATACCTTGAGATACCGAGGTATCTCGATACCTTGAGATATTCAAGGTATTGAGTTTCGAGCGGGGTATTTGAGCATTAGCCTAGGAAATGCTTGGGAGTGATTTTTATATGTTTATATGTATATAATTACGCGTGCTAGCATAGGTTTTAGCGGGTTTAGGCGGGGTGCGTGGCCTAGGGCGAGGTATCGGATACCGAGGGTATCCCGGTATCTCGATTAGGCGAGTTTGTGAGTTTAGTAGCTTAATGAGCTCGGATTGACCTAGAATTTCAGGGGCACCCTAGTTTGACCTAGCTTTGACCATAATTGTCCCCGTTGACTGTAAAAGTCAACGTTTGACCTAGTTTTGACCTAGAGTTGACTTTTTGGACCCCCGGGTTGACTTTTTGACCCGAATTTCACCGGTTTGACCCGTTCGACCTAGAATAGCCCTAGAAGCCTATTTTTAATTATTTTATATCAGTTTAAATGCTTAGAACCCTGTTTAATCCTTGTTTTTCGCATTAGGTCCTTGCGACACCGGTCCGGACCTCGATCCTCATCAGTTGCTCAGGACATCAGGCGAGTACCTACCTCTGATAGTTTCCATTTCATGATAGCGTTTATATCACCTGTTCTAGAACTGTAATACTTGATTCTGACACTTTATTACACGAGCTGGTACTAGTGGATCCCGTCATGAGGTGCTATCCCCCTTACCGTGTTCAGCGGGTACTCTATCACGTGTATTTCATCATGTGCTTCGGGTATTGATTATCATGTGCTATCATGTGCTTCTTGTGCTCTCGCCTTCGTGTGCGCGAGCTATTATCATGTACGTAGCGTGTTGTGGTTGGATCCAATGGTATTAGTGGGGGAGGAGAGTAGTGAGTTGGTTATATGATCAAAGCCAAACAGTATTCATGTGTATGTCGGTTATGCAACTCACGCATAACGGAGTTATCGTAGTGTTCTTCATGTGCAACCTAAGCCGATCATATAACGAACTTGTGCTCAAGGCACTTAGCTAGTATTCATGTTTCTCACCTGCAGTTACTTTTCCACTACTTGTATTGTTCTCCAGTTTACATTGCAGCTACTTCTTGTGCTCCAGCATATATTTATTTCCTGTGCATCTTGATTACTTTTCTATTGCTCGTCATATACACCTTACCATGTATTTGGAGTTGCTTTCAGAGTTATGTACTTTGCTCCAGTCCTGACTGGGCATATTTTTTCCAGAGGATCCTGAGGACTATTGCCCTACGTTCTACGGGCCTGGTGTTGACGACTGTTGTGACCCCGAGGAGGAGTGCGCCGAGGAGACGCCGATAGCACCCTAGTTAGCTAGGTGGGTTTCCTGGGTTTTTCCAGTGGTTGTATTTTGGATGACTGTACTTATTCTTTTGATGCTGTGATGTTGTAGCTTTTAGACCTGGACTGTATTATTTTGGATTGTCTTGCCCTCTTGGTTCTGGTTTTCTCTGCTTATATCATATCGTGCTTATTTCTTCCCCTAGATTTTGTGATTGAGATTCATATATATATTGCGTGGTTGCCCTCCTTCGGGAGAAGATTATTTGATATATATATTGCGTGGTTTTGCCCTCCTTTTGGAGAGGTCATGCCGGATTTTTCAGTGAGATATAGATAGATATGGTTGACCTAGAACGGACCTTTACAGCGTTCTACCGCCGATTCTGCGGCGTAGGCTGGACGTACCCACGGCTCATGCCCGATTTTTGGGTGCGGGTCGTGACAGTTGAAGCCTTCCGTTTTTGGGGGATAGCGAGAGGCTCTGCAGGCGGAGCTAGTACGCCTCTCGGTATTGTCGTCAAAAATTTGTCTACCCCGACGGTGTCTTCATTCTCATCCGAGAAAACAGACGGAACATCCATCCTTCCACTGGACCTATGGGAGGGCATCCAAAAACTTCCATGCATATCAAAATCGCGGTGGAAGGTATTGATGGATGCATAGAACTGCGCGTACGAGTGAAGTCGCGGGCACCGCAAAAGTTGCACCAGTGCATCCCATGATGAAGTACCGCCACCCTCTGGCTCAATTAATAAGTCCACCTCTGGACTTAAAGCTGGTGATGGCATTTTCCACATGCAGTTGGTCATACCCAAACTGCCAGGTGAACCAACTGGGCAGATAGGGCTCCAAGAAGCAATGATCATCATTTCTGTATAACAAGTGGGAAGGTCTAATGCAGACCAACTAGTAAGAGGCTTCAGGAGAAAGAATGGTTCTCCCATGACTCTCAACCTTGAGCTTCCTCCCCTGTTGATTGATGTGTACAGGGGGAACGATACAGAAGATCTTCCAGCTGTGGGCTACGTTTAACGCCCGCCGACAATCTGTGACGGTCAACACGTTCCAAGAGGAATCCTTGTAATTCAACAAGAAGTTATTTCCTGAACTACTGGCAGAACCGGGAGACATCACCCGGGCGTTATGAAGAATTAACCATCCCATCAGATATAGGAATGGTAATTCCATCCTGGGGAAGCTTTCATGCTGTGTCTCATCAGCGAGAAGCCCATCAGTAAGGGCCCTCAAACCTGCTTGTATTCTACATACCATAGCAGAAAGTAGGCCCACTCTTGCTCCAAATACCAGACGCACTGCAGGCCATAAGGTATTGCGAGGGATGCGATCTGCAGATACGATGCTAGGCAATATCCAGCAACGTAGCCAGATGGAGAGGAAGCTAGCCAATTGAGCTTCCCTTGACAGAGGCTTACGACAATGCCTCATATAACTGTAGGCTTTTGTGCCTGCAAGATAACCTCCAACCTCTTCATTAAGAACATAATCTGGAGCCCCGGCGTCATCGATGAGGTCATCGACCGTATCAGCATTAAGCATGCTCAGGAGGTTCAAGGGCCTATCTCGGCTATCTACCACCGTATCCGGCTTAACATTTCGAGCCTGGTGGAAGAAGAGGTAGGTTTCCCACTTGTTGACGTGAGCCAAATCAGATGGCTCATTGTAAAAAGTGGTGCAGACAAGGTAGTGGCTCATCAGCTCCTGATACACTGCCACTGCCCGAGGATGTGTATCCTTCAATTCCCTGTTTGTAGGGACATACTCTTCATAAGGAGTGTCCCCCATTGGCAGCTTTGAAATCTCTGTCATCTCGTGAAGGGCTAAGCCCAACTCCCCCAGTGGAGTGGCAAAAGTCCCGGTGAGCGAATTGTATCGCTCCATCAAGGCCAAGAACAAGTTAGGGTTGACAGGCAACCCAACACTTATGGCACTCAAGGCCGGGAACAAGCCAATTCTTTCCATCTCTACCTGGAAGTGCTTCAGGGCCCAGGCAGTCAAACTAGCCCATCGAAGATTCCTCGGGCTAAGCCATCCACTGGTCCGAGGGTTGACTCTGGGGTATATTCCTCCATGCCCCATGAAGTCATTGCAAAAAGTCGATATTTGAACCGGCTGGAGCAGTAAAGTGTCTTCACTCGGGACGCTACCCGACAGTAATCCCCTAAAGGGCATAACAAGGCCCGAAGGATGGCTCATATAGACCCCCTGGTCGCCCCCCTTGTTGTATAAAATCTTCCCCGATCGGCCCTGAAGATCGGGAGTCAGCACCCACGTCATCTTCCTAGGATGCGTGGCATGGAAGAAGGCCGAGATAGGGTAATCCCTGGGCATCTTCGGCAGATACATCACCGTGCCCTCAGCAGTGAACACCCAATCCTCCCTCTTGGGCTTGGTCTGGGATTGCTTGTCAATAACATCCCCAAATAAGAAACCCAATTTCTTATACTCCGTCCCGTTGATATATGTCAGGGGCTCCCCACTGATCATGTTCAACAGCATACGTTCTCCTGGGACGAGATCAGGATTCTCCTTCCTTCAGGATAGTTGTCTCCAGATATGGGGAATGTCATATGGGACAAGTCCTCCAAATAGTTTGAGTTTAGCATCCCGGCAGCGGAGCCCATCACCTCAGCTAATGGATGGATCTGTAAGTCCCCTACAAAACGCAAGAGAACAAGTCAGTTTCTACACTATACATTACACTCTTGCAGTTTTCTCCAAAGATCACCAGTCTGTGCTTTTACGCCAAGACTGCAACAACTTAAACTTTTTACGCCAAAATCTATTTCCGAGGCATAAAATTCAAGGTTGGCAGTATACGCCAAAATTTAACAGTCTGTGCTTTTACGCCAGATTGCCAAAATTTGAGTTTTTTATGCCAGAATTTCGATCTAGCGCGCAAAACTCAAAGTTTGTAGTATACGCCAAATTTTGACAGTCCATGCTTTTATGCCAGACTGCAAAAATATGGAGTTCTTACGTTGACACATTAGGAATGTGGGAGTAATGATAAAATATCTCTGTGCATCATCTTTCTCGAAGAGGCTCTCAGCACAGAAGATGACCTTGCGCGTTCACGTACAACGTGTGCGAAGGGTTTTGTTTTTCTCCTCCTAAAAACTTTACCTATGACATCCGGAGCACGGCTCGACGGAGGGGCATCGCATTACGATCGAGGCTCGCTCAGCCCAATGGGAGTTGCTCGTGCTTGAGCAGAGGAGCGAGAAGAAGAGGCAACCTTCTTTCCCTTAGCAATGGAAGCTTGTTTAGGGGCCATGGCGATTCTGAGTTCTCGAGAAAGAGACGAAGAAGAAAGGTTCTTGGAAAGCTAGGGTTTTGCAAAGGCATATAAAAAGTTTCTCTCTGAAGGCCTTGGGGTATTTATAGAGTTCGGATAACTCTTCGAATTTCTAACCAAATCCGATATTTAATATTCGGTTATGATTTGGTGCTACGTCAGCCTATCATTTGAAAAGAAGACGGACAGTCAGTGCATACAGATTCTACGCGCAGAGCAGATATATGATTTTACGCTCAGGAGCTGTTTTACACTCAGTGGCTACAAGTCTACGATTTTACGCTCAGAGGCTACAAATCTATGACTTCACGCTCGGACGCTTTTTACGCTCAAGAGGCTATAAATCTATGGTTTTACGCCCGGATGCTTTTATGCTCAGCAGCTTTTACGCTCGAGAGGCTACAAACCTACGATCTTACGCTCAGAAGCTACAAATCTACGATTCTATGCTCAACAGCTACAGATGGCCAATCGCAAGAATTTACACAAAAATGCTTTTTCTTGGCTAAAAAATATTCTAAGTGCCCAAAACATACAGAGTTCAGCATTGAAGATGGCTCTCCTTCTTGGGTCGATTGAAAATTTATCCTAAGTCCAGTCTTTTACACAAGTTCAAGTATGGCCTGTTTGACGGCCATTTCTTGCCCTTTTTTAAGGGATTTTTGGGAAAACATTATTAAAGGTGACGGTCTGAACAACAAATTCTTCGCATCACAGAAGTGACAGTTCAGAATTCTACGCGACTCCTCGTTCAAAACAGTATGACAGTTTGGACATTCAACTTAATGCTAAGAAGTTTTTTACGTGTCTTCAGTTACGCATAAAAGACGGGACGAGATCAGATTTTTTTTATCAAAGTCGGTTATTCAGATATGCCGAAGCTGCACATATTCAGACTTCATCACAGCAAATATGGCAAATCATCAGATACGTAAAAGAAGACAATTTTATTAATCATGATTACATATGATGGAAATCCAGTTTATAAAGGGTTTTTCATCTTCATGATTACATATGATGGAAATTCTTTTTCTACAAAGGATTTCTCATTTTTATTCGAGATCACGCCGAGAATCTGTTCTGCCAGGTTCTCATATTGGTGGAGATCTTTTTTCGTCTTCTTCAGCAGTTAATCGGTTTCCGCGGCCGATTAACAAAAAAAAATGATTAATGGCGGAAGGATACACAACTGGGCATGTATCAATTTTACAAGCCCATCCTCCATACGCCATGGCAGGCATGCCCTAGAATTGCGTTGGGGGTTCAGACCCAACTCAATATTGGAAGACAGGGCCAAATTGCCTACCCTCGTCCACCGCCATGATAGAAGAAACTACAGCTTGCAAGCTGTGTGGTCCAATACGATCCTTCCTCTCTCCTGGACGAATCGCCATATAAAATTGCTGATCATCCCAAGCAAAGGAAGCTATGATATCCTTCCATGATTCATCATTGCAGAGGATATTTGTTCGAAGATGCCTCTTTTTATGGCTCCTTACATGCTGGAAGAACATGAACTTCTTCTTCCTCAAGTCAGTAAGACAAACCTCGGCAACCATCTCTTTATGGTGAAGGAAAGGTGGGAGAAACAAGTTAACTCAGTTGCCTTTATATAGGCAGAGGAGATCACACCAAATCCCAACAAATTTCTAAATATTTGTCGAGAAATCAGCCTCGCGGAACTGGTCAAATTTGACCGTTTCATGCTTCATTCAAAGTGTTTCAAATTACGAGGAATTTAAAAACTTTGAAGGGGGTCTTGTAGAAGCATGAAAAATAAGCTGAGGAATCATACGCGTAAAAACCCTCAAACACACATGCAGCCGCGTAAAACAGAGCTCCAGCACTGGGTGGCGTAAGACATGACTTCAGAGCCATTGGCGTGCAGCGGAGCTTCAATGCTATTTAGCGTAAAACGTAGCTCCAGAACAACCCACGTAATGCAGTATTTCCAGACTGTTTCGGCGTAAAAAGGTTGCTATATTGCCACTTCGGCGTAAAAATCTGTTTGATTTTAATGCAGCAGGAAGTTATACGAGGAACGCTTTGTATCCCTTGAATGAGTTGTACGAGGAATACTTCGTATCCCTCGAATGAACCTGTCAGACAGTACAATGAACCTGACTCCTGACAAAGAGTACTGCACGACTATCGAGAGGACGGCTATAATGATGATTCTACACAGAGTCCCAGACTGTCGTTTAGTAACAAAACATTGATCTAAGTCATTGTTTATGTAATCAAGGAATACGCTGCCTAGTTTTACACAGACAGACATGAGCTTTTACGCTCAGGATGAGACAAAGCTGACCGCCACGTCAAAAGCTGCTCTTCGTACAGAACTCGAGGCACGTCTCTGCAGTTAATGCGCAAGATGGGGGCAGATCTCTGCATTTAATGCACGAGATTTTGTTCTATTTCCAATGACTGGGTGAGCTATAATTAGGGCTAATACGTCCACATCACCATCCCTGCACATTACGCCATCAGGCTATTTTCAGCTATAGGAGTACGCCGTACGCTATCTCCTTAAAATACGACGACTTGGCTATTTTCAACTATAGGAGTACGTCGTATGCTATCTTCTCGAAATACGCCAACTTATGCTATATTTGCAAAGGTACGTGATAAGACTATCTGGTCCAGAATACGCTCAAGACCCCAGTCAACATCAAGTTTTACGTGCTATTTGGCTTCTATGCCAACTTGACAAATATTCGGCTTCTACGCCTACTTGGCTTCTACGCCAACAAGATAACTATTTGGCTTCTACGCCATGGTGACAGTTATTGGCTTCTGCGCCAACCTTTTCTACGTGAGGGGCAGTTACCTATGTGGCTTGTATGCCGTGATCTTCGCAGCAGTTATACGCGTTACCTCATAATGGGACACGCATCACACACGGATTCAGAAGATCATTGATACGTGGGTGGCAGTTATTATAACCGCCGCGTAAAAAGTGCCACACTCTCCACTGTTCGGCTTCTACGCTGACTGGACGGTTACTGTCACTAAACCCTATAAATTAAGACCTCCGGCCACGGAGGTCAGGGGTCGAGAAAAGGGTCAAGGATCGGATTTTATTTTTGAGAGAGAAGATCCTAGAGCACAGATAGAGGTGAGTGATTGACGACTTTGGCATCGAGCATCTAATCCCTCTTGCGATTTTTGAAGCTTCTCATTCTTCTACAGCACTTCTTCGTCATCATGTGGTCCAAGGGACAAAGTGATCGACCGCAGATCAGACTCCTATAGCAATATTTACCCAGATTAAATTTTTGTACTTAACATGGGTATAGGATTAATTGTACTTCTTGTTTGTAAACCAAAGAAAGGGTTTCATACAAACCTAGTTTTATTTCTTTCATTTATTATCAAACAGGTATCTCTTCCTCCTTAAGAGTAGGAGGCATCATTTCCTCCTTAACAGTAGGAGGTATCACTTCCTCCTTAACCGTAGGAGGTGTCTCTCTCTTGGGTGCCATATGGTAAGATAGATAAAAACAAAGAATATAATTGATAACATATATTACTTAAGACATACCCTTAATAATGCGAAATGGAAGAATTAGATGACTCACAAAGAATATAATTGATAACAGATATTACTTAAGACATAGCCTCAGCAGCCCTGCCTATAAATTGTTTGTTGCAGTATAATAATGATAGTAATAATAAAACTACTTGTTTGTTACAGTATAATAGTGATACGAATCATAAAATGTGAGAGTATAATAATGATACTAATCATAAAACTATTCAAACACAAATCTCATATGATTTGGTTTATCAGTCACAAGTTGCCTCAACCTAATATGTTGTTGAACTCTAAATTCATAAGTACCCAGTCCCCAACCTGCTTATCTCTGGACTGATCATCCACATCAAGTATGTCCAGATCAAAAACCCTAATCCTAACCTTAACCCTATCTTGTCAAAAAATGATGGTTATCATTGTATCTAGTGTAGATATCCATATTATTTCTGAAACTTTGTTACAGCACTCAAACAATATAGGTATTCTATAAAGCAAACAATGTTAACATGAGCTTGTATCTCCATTTTCTTTTTTATCAAATATTTATTATATTATCCTGTGCAATAAATATATAAATAGATCAACAAAAGAACTAATGAACTACTATTCTTATTTCTGAAGTAAGAACATCCCTAAATTTGCTTATAAAGTAATACTGCTTTGGTTAAAAAATTAGAAAGAAGTAAGAACATCCCTAAATTTCACAAATAAAACAATAAAAAATAAGATCCATACTAATAAAATCTATTAATCTTGATTGTTCAAGATCAAAATGGAGGAAGAGAGCTATACAATGGATCTAACCCTAACCCCAGGTCAAAAACCCTAAACCTATGTCAAAAACCCTAACCCTAACCCTAACCCCAGGTCAAAAACCCTAACCCTAACCATATCAAAAACCCTAACCCTAACCTTAACCCTAGGTCACGAGGAAAGGATCTTGATTCAATCTGTCCCGATCGAACGATACCAAGTATTTCTTATCCGTGCTCCCTGAACAGGGGGAACGAGAGACTATAATTCACAATAAGTTGATAAAAAAGATATGAGAATCAATCATGAATATATTATGCAAGCCAAAAGTTATAAATATAAAAGCATACGGATACACTATCCAAAATATAAGAAACTTGTGCTTAACATATATATTCACAAAAATTGCTTATATTTGATAACTATTAAACAAATCAGTAAAGAGTAACTATATCAAGAAGATAAAGATGTAGAACTAAAAATATAAAACCAACTTAAAATCATAAAGAACATAGGACTAGAGTGATATGCGTGCAAAAAGAAAGACTTTGAATTATATAGCATGCATAGATAAATATGTCACACTAATAGAAAAAGATTGAAAGACTACTTAGTGTGATCTAATCATTTAAGAAGAGCTGGCCCTGGAGATTTTAATGCCATGGAAAAATTATATCAGATGAAACTGTGTTAACATGAGCTTGTATCTCCATTTTCTTTTTTATCAAATATTTATTCTATTATCCTGTGCAATAAATATATAAATAGATCAACAAAAGAACTAATGAACTATTATTCTTATTTCTGAAACTTTGTTACATCACTCAAACAATATAGGTATTCTATAAAGCAAACAAATTTTCTTTCAAATATCTTGTCCGTAGAGAAAAACTTTTGTTCTTATGTTATGTTATGACTATCAAATATATTAGTCTAAATAAAGTTCAATGGACAATACCTAATTACAAACGACAAATGGGTTCCTAGTAGTTATTTGCTTATAAAGTAATACTGCTTTGGTTAAAAAATTAGGAAGAAGTAAGAACATCCCTAAATTTCACAAATAAAACAGTAAAAAATAAGATCCATACCAATAAAATCTATTAATCTTGATTGTTCAAGATCAAAATGGAGGAAGAGAGCTATACAATGGATCTAACCCTAACCCTAATTCCAGGTCAAAAACCCTAACCCTAACCTTAACCAGATCAAAAACCCTAACCCTAACCCTAACCCTAGGTCACGTGTGTGTGTCGTGTAAGTGCCATGTGTGTCCTGTGTGTGTGTATGTATGTGTGTGTGTGTGAGAGAGAGAGAGGGTTTACCTAGAGGAGGAGGAGGAGGAGGAGGGGGGAGGACGCGACGCCGGAGGGAGGAGGGGGGCGCTAGAGGTCGGTAGGGAGTCGGAGAGATTTTGGGAGAGGGAGAGGAAGAGATCGAAAGAAATGGGGGGACGCTGCCCTAATTAAAACAAATTTAGCGATGTTTTAGCGACGTCATTAATGACGTCGCTAACTTAGCGACGTCTTAGCCGTCGCTAATTACGTCGCTAAATGTCCAATATACATACGTCACTAAATACGTCGCTAAACGTCGCTAAATAAAATATTTTAGCAACGTTTAGCGACCTAACTTGAAATTATAGCGACTAAACTTTTAAAAACTAAATAAAAGTTGCTAAACATCGCTAAATGTCGCCAATTAGCGACGTCTAGCGACGGGTTTTAAATAGAGTCGCTAAATTAGCGACGTTTTATTTGTCATCGCTAAAAAATATTGCTAAACCCGCTTATTCTAGTAGTGTGTGAATGATAATGCTCCTGCCTTAGATTGAGTTTGCTGCAAACCTTGATCTCCTTCAGGGCCACGAACTGCTGAAACCAATATCGCTCCGTGAAGTTTTGGCAAACCACCAGTCGCCAAAACCGGATCCGTGAAGCAAACCCCACCTGGAGACCAACCAGTTGTCATGGGACCGACAGACTGACCCTCAATCTTTGACTCATCACCATTCGTCGCTTTGTCTCGATGAATCGAATCCTTTGTAACCCTCAAAGTATCTCGAAGCCCCTCCAAGACAAGTTTTTGACGATCCACTTCCTGTCAAATGCCCCTCGAGCCTCCATCCGGTGTATATGGTCTGCCTGTACACCTCAGCGGCTTGAGCTTGTACATGCCACAACATAAATCTTCTCGAGCCATCTGTTGGGAATCCTTCGTAAGCATCCAATCTTTGTCCCTAAACAAACTGCGACAACCATCATCCGCCAGCCTCCCTACCGAAACCAAGCTATAGCGCAAACTCGGTACATGTCGCACATTCTTGAGAACGAGCTTCTCACCAAGCTCCGTTGTCAAGTGCATATCATCGATGCCTACAACTGCAGCCATCCCCTTATAGTCCATCTTCACATGTCCAAACCTGCCACCGTGGTATGACGTAAAGATCCTCCTATATGGAGTGGCGTGATACGACGCCCCCTTGTCCATGACCTAGTCGACATCATGACACATGCCACAAGGTTTCTCTGTGTCGGTTGCTGCGATGATGAGATCTCCCATAGCCGTGAGATCCTCCTGATCATTCTTGCCTTTAGCCTTCTCAACTTTGAGCTTCATGCAGTTCCTCTTGATATGACCCATTTTGCCACAGTGATAGCAGCCCTCCTTGCGGTCCACAATCGCAAGATCCCGATAACTCCCTCATGTTCTCGTCTGTGACTTGGGTCTTCCTTTTTCGTAGGAAGCTACCAGAGCGGACTCCTACAACGATTTCACTTGCTTACGCCGGATCTCCTCGTTCAAGAAGCTGCTTTTGACTACCTCCATCGTGATAACTCCATCAGGAGCGGAGTTGCTCACCGACACCACCAACGTCTTCCAGCTTTCCGACAGAGAACTCAAAAGCAGAAGATCCTGAATCTCATCCTCAATCACCATCTTCATTGCAGATAGCTGATTGATGATGCCCTGAACCTCGTTCAGATATTGTGCCACCGGTGCACCCTCTGTGTATTTCGAGTTGACGAGTTGGCGAATCAGAAATACCTTGTTGCCAACCGTCTTTCTTTCGTACAACGAATGCAGCTTCTCCCACAATGCTTTTACAGAATTTTCTATGGATACGTGATGAAACACCAAGTCATCCAGCCATTGGGGGATGAATCCAACAGCCTTCCGATCTAGTCATTTTTAGTCATCAATACCTTTGTCTGTCGGCTTTGCGCATATCCCTCCAACGGACCATGCAAGTCCTTGCACCAGAGTAGATCCTCCACCCTTGGCTTCCAAATCGTCCAATTTTCTTCTGTGATGGTGATCATATGAGTGTTCATCTGCTCCTTAGACATAGTTGCACCTTTTCTCTCGAGAAGAACTTGGCTCTGATACTACGTATTGAAAATACGTGTGCTCTGATACCACGTATTGAAAATATGTGGTCTCTGATACCATGTGTTAGGTGCATCACGAAAGTATTTTGCCAACCCACCTGAGATGACCAACCAATCTACGAACACCAAGCACAGATGAAGACAAGTATATGGCGGTGACTGCGTCACCTGGATAAATCCTAACCTTTATAACTCAGATAAAATTACAAGATTGCAAAAACTAATATTGAAATCCTTTGCCCTAATAGGTTCAACCTCCTCACCACACTCAAGAAGAAAAACAGAAGATTACAATTGAAATCACTCACCAACCCATAGCAATCTCCCTAACCGAAGTTGACGATTCCTCGATTAGATCTCCTTCTTTCTTCTATCTTGGATGGCAAAGTTCTAAGAGCAAAGTACGGGCTTTCTCTTAGATTTTCTGTGGACGAGCACCCCGAATCTCTAACTTATGCTTATTCTTTGTGCCTCCACCCTCCTCCCTATTTATAGGATGAGAAACCTACTTTAGGTCATAATAGGATTTCATAAATAGGAAACCCTAAAATAATAGTCCTATTACACATAAAATAGCCCAACACCAATTATGAACGTCCAAATATGGCAGATTAAATATTTGATATAAATTTGAAATCTAATCAAATCTTACATTTAATGTATATTTCCAAATTATATCAAATCAAATCTTTGACCATATTTGGGCTCCAAAATTTACCAAATCCAGACTGGACCCCAACATAAATTTTCTTCTTTTTTTCCTACCCGAAACTCCCTTCCACCCCCTTGGTCGATGCCAGAACTCGATATGCGGACCTGCTCGGTAAATATTCTGTAGTTTTATCACTAAGCTACACCCTAGGAGATATAATTGTCAAATTGTTTCATAGAAAAATGTTATAGGGCCCAACCGGGTTCGAACCAGTGACCTATTGATATAAACTGTCATATGATAACTCACAGTACATAAATCATTAGTAACTTCAAACATCAACATCGAGAGGGCAAAACATGGAAAAAATATTATTGGGATCCAGTTTGGATTTGGTAAATTTTGGAGCCCAAATATGGTCAAAGATTTGATTTGATATAATTTAAAAATCTACATTAAATGTAAGATTTGATTAGATTTTAAATTTGTATTAAATATTTAATTTGCCATATTTGGACGTCCATAATTGGTGTTGGGCTATTTTAGGTATAATAGGATTATTATTTTAGGGTTTCCTATTTAGAAAATTCTATTATGACCTAAAATATGTTTCTCATCCTATAAATAAGGAGGATGGTGGAGGCACAAAGAAGAAGTACAAGTTGGAGATTCAGGGTGCTCGTCCACAGGAAATCTAAGAGAAAGCCCGTGCTTTGCTCTTAGGACTTCGTCATCCAAGACAGAAAGAAGAATGAGATCTAATCGAGGAGTCGTCAACTTCGGTTAGGAAGATTGCTACGGGTTGGTGAGTGATTTCAATTGTAATCTTCTGTTTTTCTTCTTGAGTGTGGTAAAGGGGTTGAACCTATTAGGAAAAAGGGTTTCAATATTATTTTTTGCAATCTTGTAATTTTATCTGAGTTATAAAGGTTGGAATTTCTCCAGGTGACGTAGTCACTGCCATATACTTGTCTTCATCTGTGCTTGGTGTTCATAGATTGGTTGGTCATCTCAGGTGGGTTGGCAAAATGCTTTCGTGACACACGTAACACGTGGTATCAGAACGCACATGTCTTTAACAAATATAACCATCAACACAAACTGCAGAGAAACTCCGACCATTGTTTGAGTATATTTATCTGAAACTTAACAAATATATTCATTGTTTTAATGCTAAAACGTATCCCAGACATATACATGAACCATCAAAAAAAAGTGTCATGCCCCAGTCCCAAAACACATGGGACCAGGCCACGTGGCAATAGCCAGCTGTCACATCTCCGAAGATATCCTAATATAATGGATCCTAACGAAGAGTGCTACGCTGTCCTAAATACTAGCATGTCCCATATACATCAACAATAATTGATCTAATCTCATCCACAAAATAAACAGCAAGAATGTACACATAATAAATGCTGGAAGATAAACGTCAGTCTCAAATATCATAGTACAACCAAGAATGTCTGGTGGGGACAAACCCACTACTATGACGAAATAAAGTACTGAAATGATAGATAAAAAAGTAATGACTAGGGCATTGGCTGACTAGATAATGATGCGCCCAATCCTAGGCAGAAGGCCTGCCAAATGATCACGGGAACTCTGACGGTAACACCTCTAGCTCCTCTGCGGTAGCGAACCTCGTCTCTTGTCCTGGGCCGTACACTGTGGGGTAATATGCCTCGTCCAAATATGGAAAGGTACCAGGTCCTCAGAGGGACGTAACAAGATACATAGAAATATGCTAATCATCTAAGTGAATGCAGTGTGAGGACAACATTGGTACGTATGAGCAGGTGTAGGTATAATGTCCATATTGTTCTGAAGAACGGGAAATTTGCATGTATATAACGTCCATACCGCTCCGAAGAACAGGGAATCTGCATAGTATATAACGTTCATATCGCTCCGAAGAACGGGGAATATATATAGTATATAACGTCCATACCGCTCTGAAGAACGGAGAATCTGCATAGAGGGGGTTATTGGATCCGTAGCTCCTCTGGATACTACGGATTCCAATGTGTGTATCCCATACGCCTACTAGTTGTCCTCCTCGCCAAACGCAGATACACAAATCGAATACTCGACGTGCATACCACGTATCTATATGCCAGTCTCTATGAATAAAAATAACCCTGAGTTACGTACTAACCGTGATGCATGTCACATGCACCGATAGCTAGTCGAGTACACGGACCCGCATCCCAATATGAATATATTACAGTGAAACGTGTAAGAGTGTCCGGTCTCGAAAGATATCAGAGTATCCTCCAATGGGGTGAGTCTGCCAATGTCTAGGTCAAGTATACTAATCATCGACATATCCGTCGACTGCACCCGAGTAAATCTCAGACGCGCACAGTCATATGAAATAAAGCACAAGAATCATACAACATATGCATAATTTAAATTAACAGTAAATATGGCAAGGTATCTTGCCTGAGTCCTCAAGCTGTGACTGCCAGAAGTCGATTCTGCAGTATCTCCTGGCTGGTCCAGTGACCCTAAACACATAATACAATATAGCAATGCTGACATCAGACACTAAGCAATATATATACACACGACTACGACGCTACTCCTGGTTACTGTCGCAAGTTCACCGCTGATCGAATACAGCGTCACGTGTGCACATAGCTAGGGTGTACATGTGTTCTGTCCTTGGTTAACGTGCACTTTGAGACAATAATTTCTACGTTATCAGTTATGAAACTACATTACGTTTAGTATAATTACTGGTCCTTATTTCCCATATTAAGCATACTTAGCGAGGTCTAAGTTTTATTGATGAATTATAAGTTTTTAATAACAAGTCCTGCTGTTAGGGCCTTTACTTATTAATCATTAAGTAATCTGATTAAACATACGCACATTACAATTAGGATTCGAATTAACTATCTCGTGTCCATGAAATGACACGACACGACGACACGATAATACACGACTATACGACGATATCATGAAGAAGCAGAGAATTTAGGTGGTTACCTCAACGTAGCTGACTAGATAGGGCCTGTGCTCATCGATGGTGCATACTCCGGCGAGGGGGCAGCTCCTGTCGGCGGCCAGCAAGGTAGCAGCGGCGGTGGCAACAACTGCAGCAGGTGCGGCAGAGGCAGCAGCGGCTTTGCAGCGACGGTTTGGCGTGCGGCAGTGACGGCCGTGTGTGGGGGTTGTGGGTGGTTGACGGGGTGGTCAGGCAGGAGAGGTCGGTGGTTGAGGTGGTGATGAGGGGGTGTCGGGTTGGTTATGGTGGTGAAGGAAGATGGTTGATGATGGAGGGAGTGGTGATAATGGTGAAGGTGGAGACTGTGGTGTAAGGGGTGGTCCGACGTCGAGGGAGGGAAGGTGCAGGCGGTCTAGGCTACGGTGGTGGCGGCCTGACGTTGTTGGTGGAGTTAGAAGGTCGGGAGAGGGAAGATGGTTGCTCGGTTGGATGAAGGGGGGTGGCTCGGCTAGGGTTTGGAGGTGGTGATGGTTTTTGTGTTTTAGGGTTTCCATGTGAAAAGAATTATATATATATATATATATATATATATATATATATATGGATGATGGCATTTGTGGGCTGACTTTGAGACTTGGGCCGGCCATGACTCAATGGGGTGGGGCTGGTCCACATGAGAGGGTGCACATGGGCTTGGTTAGGTCCTATTTAGGGTAAAATTAGCCTTAAATTTAATTAGATTAATAAATGCAAGGCATTCTTTTAATGAATATTGCGTAGCTATGATAAGACGCAATAACGAGTATCTAAAGTTACACAATGGTCAGATGGGTAGTCTGGCATGTCTAGGAGATATTTGTGACATTGGGTTGAAGGTAATTACTAGTATGGCGTTCCAATCTCGAAGCAACAGTAAGGTGTATTAAGGCATATAATTGTCGCACGTTAACTCTAATGGTACCCAAATTAATCCTAGTCTTCTTAATGTAAATAAATAAAAATCCTAAATTGGTCGAGGGAGTTTACAACCTACCATCCTTAGAGTATTTCATCCTTGAAATTAAAATATACGTATGGGTAAGAACTGCTGACTGAAATAATAATAATACCACAACATACCTAGGCCTTCGAAGAGATAGAAATAATGTTGTCGAATATCCTCCTCGCATTCCCAGGTCGATTCGCCTGGTGCATGATTTCTCCATACGACACGGACTAGGGGGATAGTCTGTCCTCGCAATACTTTCTTACTTTTGTCTAGAATCTCCACAGGCTCCTCTTCGTATGATAAGCTCGGGCCGACTATGATTTCTGAATGATAGAGCATATGACTCGGATCTGTTATGTACCTTCTCAGCTGAGATACATGGAAGATGTCATGGACTCCTTCTAAAGTCTGTGGCAAGACTGATCTATAAGCAACCTCTCCGATGCGTTCTAACACATCGAATGGTCCGATGTACCTCAGACTCAGCTTTCCTCTGCCCCCAAATCTAATAGTCCCTCGAGTAGGCGAGATCTTTAGAAATACGTAATCTCCAACCCAGAACTCTAAGGGTCGTCGATGCGCATTTGCCCAATGCTTATATCTGTCTTGTGCTGCTCGTAGGTGCCATTGGATCTTCTTCACCTTTTCTACTGTACGAACATCCAACTCTGGCCCGAGAATCTGTCGCTCGCCTATATCGCTCCAACATACTAGAAAACAACACTTCCTTCCATACAACGCTTCATAGGGAGCCATTTGGATGCTCGCTTGATAGCTATTGTTGTAGAAAAATTTGACCAAATACAAATGGTCCTCCCATGATCCTCCAAAATCTAGCATGCACGCTCTTAACATGTCTTCCAAGGTCTGAATGGTACACCCTGACTGGCCATCTATCTATGGGTGATATGATATGCTAAACTTTAGGTGGGTACCGAGACTCTCTTGCATACTCCGCCAAAAATAAGAGGTAAACCTCGTATCCCTCTCAGACACGATGCTAACTGGCACTCCATGCAGTCACACAATCTTTCTCATGTACATATCTGCTAAGACCTCAGTGGATTGCCCAACTCTGAAGGATAAAAAGTATGCGGACTTGGTGAGTCTATCTACAATTATCCATACTGTATTACGACCATTAGGACTCCTCGGAAAGCCCGTAACAAAGTCTATAGTGATATGCTCCCATTTTCACTCCGGTATAGAGAGCGGTTGAAGCAACCCTGCAGATCTCTGATGCTCAGCCTTGACTTGCTGACATACCAGGTACTTCACCACAAAATGAGCTATTTCTCTCTTCATTCCATGCCATCAGTAGTAATGTCTCAAGTCTCTGTACATCTTTGTGCCTCCTGGATGAATAGAATAGGTGGAGCTGTGTGCTTCTGCCATCAACTCCTGCCGAAGCTCTCCATTTAGAACATAGAGACAATTTTCGTATCTCAAGGTTCCGTCTTCATGTATATGCAGTCATGTCTGTATTCCATCCTCTGTCCTCTGTCTAAGTCTCTGGAATCTGGCATCTGTTGGCAAAGCAGCCTTGATCCTCTCCACTAATATCGATTGCAACTGAAAACTCGACAACTGTCCGTCTATTTCGGGCATAACAACCTCTATACCCATCTACTCTAGATCTCTCAATAGATGTTGTTGGGTAGTCAAGAAGAATGCCATGGGTCTTCTGCTCAATGCGTCAGCTACTACGTTAGCCTTTTCCGGATGGTACTGTAGCTCAATCTCGAAGTCTGTCATCACCTCGAGCCAACGTCTTTGCCTCTGATTAAGGTCCTTCTGGGTGTAGACGTACTCTAGGCTTTTGTGATCAGTGAATATCTCTACTCTTTCTCCATATAGGTAGTGTCTTCAAAGCTTCAAAGCAAAGATCACTGCGGCAAGCTCCAAGTCGTGGGTGGGATAGTTCTTTTCATGGGTCCTTAACTGTCTAGAGGCATAGGCCACAACATTTCCATGCTGCATTAAGACATATCCTAATCCTTTTTCGGATGTATCGCTATAGATTACGAATCCTCCGGGTCCAGAAGGTATGGTCAAGATAGTTGTTGTAGTCAAATGCTTCTTCAGCTCATCGAATGCCTTCTGACACTCCTCTGTCCAGGTGAACTCCTTCTCCTTACGGGTCAAGCGGGTCATCGGTTCTGCGATCTTCGCAAAGTTCTCCACGAACCTCCGGTAATATCCGACTAGTCCTAGAAAACTTCTCACTTCTGAGACATAGTAGGGGTTGGCCATGTCTCTACTGATGAAATCTTCGTCGGATCTACTGAAATACCATCTCCTGAGATGACGTGTCCAAGAAAAGTGACACGATCTAGGAGAAACTCGTACTTGCTCATCTTGGCATAAAGACTCTCTCTCCTTAGCATCTCTAACACTACTCTTAAGTGCTCTTCGTGGCTCTTCGAATATACCAAGATATCGTCAATGAAGACTACTACGAATTGGTCTAGGTACTGGTGGAAGACTCTGTTTATCAAGTTCATAAATACAGCAGGTGCATTCGTCAGTCCAAAAGGCATAACTAAGAACTCGTAGTGACCATAACGAGTCCTGAATGCTGTCTTTTGAATGTCTTCTCTTCTCATGTTCACTTGATGATAACCCGATCTCAAGTCGATCTTTGTGAACACCACTGCTCATGTCAGCTGGTTGAACAAATCATCAATTCGTGGCAAGGGGTACTTGTTCTTGATAGTCAAAGCATTAAGGGCTCTGTAATCAATGCACATACGTACCGTTCCATCTTTCTTAGGTACAAACAACACTGGTGCTCCCCAGGGTGATGCACTAGGATGGATAAACCCCTTGCTCTGCAACTCCTCTAATTGTAGCTTCAGCTCATCTAACTCCTTCTTTGCTAATCGGTATATATTAGAAGATACCGGTGCTGTTCCTGGTACTAACTTAATAGTAAACTCTACGTCTCTATCTGGCGGTAAGCCTGGCAATTCTTTAGGAAAACATCCTCAAATTCTACAACTATTGGTGGGGGTACATCTCCATAGCCATATAAGTTCCAGCTATATGTCCTATTCCTTGTTCGACGTTCCCTCGCATGTACTCGAACTCCGGTTGATCTGGCGGTCTAAAAGTGACGCTACCTTTCTGGCAATCCAGTACGGCATTATACTGGCTTAACCAGTCTATGCCTAGCACAACATCAAAGTACGACATGGGTAATACCAAGAATCGTGCTCTCATCTCTCTACCACATATGACTACCGAACACGTTCTAATAGTGCTGGTAACCGGCACGATACCTCCTCCGGTAAGAATCTTCCAACTCTTAGGTAAGGGAGAAGTAGCTACTCTATGTATTGCTACGAATCTACTAGATACAAACGATAATATAGCTCCAGAATCAAACAATATAGTTGCAGGTAATGATACAACTAAAATGGTACATGTGATAGCTTTCCCTTATGTTTCTTCTTCAATAGCTGCCAAAGCAAAGGCCTGTCCCTGCCTCTGCCCTTCGGTCTGCTGTCGGGCTCGATCAAACTATGCCTGCTGTGGGACCAAGGGTTGTCCCCTCTGAAATCCTCCAGGTGTTGGTGGACGCTGTCCTCCTGGTGGGGGTAGTATCCTCGGGACTGGTGCTGCTGGACTCTGACCTGTCTGCGGGGCTATGTCTCTGCGCTGTAGGCAGTCTCGGGCATAGTGCTGGCTCGCTCCACAAATCATGCATATTCCTAGTCTCTTTCTGCAATCCTTCTGGTAATGTCCTCTCTTACCATAGTAGTTGCAAGACGGAAGCTCATTTTGCTGGTATGGTGCTATCCTCTGCTGTGTCTGCGCTTCGGGACGACGGATCGGTCCTCCTACTCTAGGCTGGACTCTGGCTGGCATGGTCGTACTGGAACATCTAGCTCCTCTGGCAATGGCCTCCTGGATCCTCGCCTCTACAAGTACCTCTTCATAAGAAATCCTCGCATGTGTGGTGGTATACCTCTGTAGCTCGTAGGTGAGGTCGTGATGGAATCTCTGGGCCTTCTCTAGATCATTGGGTATCAGGACGGCACCAAATCTGCTGAGGCGGCTAAACTCTGCGTCATATGCATCAACAGTCATATTCCCTTGTTCTAGATGTAGGAATTGGGAGTACAGGGCATTTCTGACTGTAGCTGAGAAATACTTCCCATTGAAGTACTCTAAGAACTGTTTCCAAGTCTGGTTCTTGCCTACACTGAGCTCAATAGAATCCCACCAGTGATGGGCGTTGCCTTTTAGTTGGGCCCTTACCACAGTCATCCAAAGGTCTGGATGCAGTTGGGAAGCTTCTAGTAACATCTCCGTGTTGGCGACCCAATCGGAGATCTGCTCTACGGTCTCATTTCCTAAAAAAGTATCTGGCCCCATCTGTCGGAACCATCTAACAGTGCCACCTGTCTGAGCTGGTGGAGGTGCTGGTACTGGTGTTGTGACAGGTGTCCTCTCTAGTACTGCTATCAAACTCTGTCTCAGCGTCTCGATTTGATGCCACTGTGCTTGCATCATGGTCTGGAAGAACTGAAGCATCTGTGACTGTCCATCTGATGGTGGCATCTGGGATGGAAAAGGTGGAGGTGGGGGTAATAGAATCTCTGGCTGTGCGGTAGGTGTCTCCTCAGATGTCGGCCTCTCAGTCTGCGGCATTGGCGTATCTCCTGAAATCTGACCCTCAAAATGCTGCGTGGGGATTATCTGGGAAGTCTGTCCCTCGGGCTGCTGTGTAGGATCGCCCTGAGAAGTCTCGTGCCAATGTATCAGCGCGGTCGGTAATGGTGGTTGTCCTTCCGGTAGTCCTTGGGGTACCTCATCTCCTTCGGTGGTGTTGGTCGGCACCACGGTACTGGGTGCTCCTCGTCCACTGCGCAAGTTCATCTTGATGCAAAAGAGAGGACTTCGTCAAAAAGAGTATGGAATCAAGCAAACAGGATGCAGATATTTAAAAGTAATACGAAGGAAGTTCAAAGACGTAATCAAAGTGGATGAGACCTAGTAATTTCTATCCTATTGCAGGCTCGCTGGGCATGTTACCATACCACAAGCGAATAAGTAGACCTGTATGGGCCACCACTAAAATCATGTCACGCCCCAGTCCTAAAATATACGGGACCAGGCTACGTGGCAATAGCCAGATGTCACATCTTCGAGGATATCCTAATTTAATGGATCCTAACAAAGAGTGCTACGCTATCGTAAATACTAGCATGTCCTATATAAATCAACAATAATTGATCTAATCTCATCCACAAAATAAACAGCAAGAATGTACACATAATAAATGATGGAAGATAAACGCCAGTCTCAAATATCATAGTACAACCAAGAATGTCTGATGGGGACAAACCCACTACTATGACAAAATAAAGTACTGAAATGATAGATAAAAGAGTAATGACTAGGACATCGGCTGACTAGATAATGATACACCCAAACCTAGGCAGAAGGCCTACCAAATGATCACGAAAACTCTGACGGTAACACCTCTAGCTCCTCTGCAATAGCGAACCTCGTCTCCTGTCCTGGGCCGTACACTGTGGGGTAATATGCCTCTTCCAAATCTGGAAATGTATCAGGTCCTCAGAGGAACGTAGCAAGATACATAGAAACATGTCATATATAAATACTGAATAAAATAAATACAATGAAGGGTGTGCTAACCATCTAAGTGAATGCAGTATGAGGACAACTTTGGTAAGTATGAGTAGGTGTAGGTATAACGTCCATACTGCTTCGAAGAACGGAGAATCTGCATGTATATAACGTCCGTACCGCTTCGAAGAACGGGGAATCTGCATAGTATATAACGTCCATACCGCTCCGAAGAACGGGGAATCTGTATAGTATATAACGTTCATACCCCTCCGAAGAACGAGGAATCTGCATAGATGGGGTCATTGGATCTGTGGCTCCTCTGGATACTACATATTTCAATGTGTGTATCCCATACACCTACTAGTTGTCCTCCCCACCCAATGTAGATACACAAATCGAATACTCGACGTGCATACCACGTATCTATATGCCAGTCTCTATGAATAAAAATAACCCTGAGTTACGTACTAACCGTGATTCATGTCACATGCACCGATAGCTAGTCGAGTACGAGGACCCGCATCCCAATATGAATATATCACAGTAAAATGTGTAAGAGTGTCCAATTTCGGAAGATATTAGAGTATCCTCCAATGGGGTGAGTCTGCTAATGTCTAGATCAAGTATACTAATCATCGACGTATCCGTCGACTGCACCCGAGTAAATCTCGGATACGCACAGTCATATAAAATAAAGCACAAGAATCATACAACATATGCATAATTTAAATTAACAGTAAATATGGCAAGGTATCTTGCCTGAGTCCTCAAGCTGTGAATGCCAGAAGCCGGTTCCTGCAGTATCTCCTGGCTGGTCCAGTGACCCTAAACACACAATATAATATAGCAATGCTGACATTAGACACTAAGCAATATATATACACACAACTACGACGCTACTCCTGGATACTATCGCAAGTTCACGGCTGATCGAATACAGCGTCACGTGTGCACGTAGCTAGGGTGTACATGTGTTCTGTCCTCAGTTAACGTGCACCTTGAGATAATAATTTCTACGTTATCAATTATGAAACTACATTACGTTTAGTATAATTACTGGTCCTTATTTTCCATATTAAGCATACTTAGCGAGGTCTAAGTTTTATTGATGAATTACAAGTTTTTAATAACAAGTCCTGCTGTTAGGACCTTTACTTATTAATCATTAAGTAATCTGATTAAACATACGCACATTTACAATTAGGATTTGAATTAACTATCTCGTGTCCATGAAATGATACGACACGACGACACGATGATACGCGACTATACGACAATATCATGAAGAAGCGGAGAATTTAGGTGGTTACCTCGACGTGGCTGACTGGATAAGGCCTGTGCTCGTCGAGGGTGCGTACTCCGGCGAGGGGGCGGCTTTGGTCGATGGCCATCAAGGTAGCAGCAGTGGTGTCAACAACTGTAGCAGGTGCGGCAGCGGCAGCAGCAGCGGCTTTGCAGCGGCGGTTTGGCGTACGGCGGTGATGGCCGTGTGTAGGGGGTTGTGGGTAGTCGACGGGGTGGTCAGGCAGGGGAGGCCGGTGGTTGAGGTGGTGATGAGGGGGTGTCGGGTTGGTTATGGTGGTGAAGGGAGATGGTTGATGATGGAGGGGGTGGTGATAATGGTGAAGGTGGAGATGGTGGTGTAAGTGTAACACCCCGTTCCGCTCAAGCGGACTGCCGTCTCAAACAGCAATAGTGCAGCTGTCCCGACCCGCTTTGCCTCAAACAAGAAGCAAAGGATATCCAGACTTGCCCCTACAGGAATTCAGCTTAGGCTTTCAGAGGCTCGCTTGACGTATCGCTCTACCGAGGCGAATCATCGCTAAGGTGGGTGGCTATGGTGAACTTGTCTTTGCTTAGCCAGCACACATAAAATCTGGAATATTCATGCTAGTCGCTAGGTGAATAACCCCCTGCATGCTAATAAATCCAACGCACCTAGCTAAGGGAATAATCCCAACCTGTATTGCTATGCTAAAACATGGAAAATGAAATACTGCTTATGTATGTTCAGACCCTTGCATGCTAAGTCCCTAACGGTTTTATCTCTCGGCTTACCTTCGGGCCCGAGCAAACGTGTTGCTTATGTTACTTAGAACGCATGCTTGTTTGCTTGTACGTTGCCTTGACTCAATACTTGTAACATAAGCCAGGCCAACACCCTGTTATACAGGATACTGTTCAGTACGACTATGAGAACGGAAATCAGGCAATGCATCTTGTCTTGTACTATTGTTGCCTTAACAGCTTGCCTCTTGTCTTGTACTCTTGTCTTGTACGCTTGTTGCCCCAACCATGTAAATGGATAATTTACCCGAGACGCCGTTCGATCACGGACAACTTGTGCACAGGGATGGTCTAGCGGGCGATGCTGGGGCACTGGCATCGTCCCGGTCCGGGCAAGACCTATTGTTTAGTCTCTTGTTCTTGGCGGAATGGCATGCAGCGTCTCTTGTACTTTATTGTATACCATTCTCGTCAAAGACTATATCGTCCATTATGGCATAAGCCAGTGATCGCCTTGTACTTAACTTGTTGCATGCTTGCTGGTAAAAACAAATAAAAGATAACAAGTCATCCTCGCTTAGCGGCTATCCGCGTACGAGATATTGTATCGCATGAAATAATTAACTGAACACCTGAACGATCTTGAAATAAGTACTCGTGTTTGTATATGTTATGCCTCCTGAATGCTTATACATGCTCCTGCTTAAATTAACAATGTTTGCTTTGGACAGGGAAGGAGAAATGGTAAGTTGGTAAGTCTCGACGTGTTTCCTCAAACATCGCACGGCGCACTGCCCGACACGTTAGGCTATTCGATGTTTGCATGAAACTGATCCTAAGGCAACTAGAAAGACAACTTAATAGTTGTGCACGGAACCTGTATTACGTGTTTGGATTTGTCGAGCGGGCGAGTAGCTTCCCCACCAGTGCATTCAATGTACTGATAATCCACCAGTTTGTATGTAGGGTACGGAAGAATCTCGTTCGGTGCGGATGCCTCCTTCGTGCGTGCTAAGGCCAGGAGTTCCCTCTGAAGCCTTGCAACGGTGCGTCCGGAACAGAAGCACATATACAAGACATAATGTTGGAGCGTCGCCTGACCATCGCCAGTACAATCATTCCACAGTTGTAGCCACTTGGCACGCTTTTACTGTTTCAGAGAGAGAGGCTTGAGCGACTTGTAATCTCGGCTATACGCCGCCTGTAACACAAGTTTATATCAATAAAAGAGCTTGCTTTACTTCAACTTGTGTTTCTATGCTTCCGCTATATTGTCAACTCAGTGAACCTGTTATCAAATTGCTATGCGTTTATGACTCCGCTGCACTCGGACAATCTGTGCGACTCTGTGGCTTAGAACTCTAACCGCCAGCCAATGAACCATGGCCTTGCACGGACGTGGATCACGCTCGTGCGGCATCACGCCCGGATGGGTCAAGCGATCGTTCTGCGGGAGCGCTGGCGAGGGTGATTCCCGCCTAGCGGGAACGGCCGATTAGCCTGCGGGAGATCGGGGCATGACATGTTGGTATCAGAGCCTGGCTTCTACGCCTTTGGACTTCAATTCGATATCTCTGTTTTGAAAGCTCGTTCGTGGGTTATGTGCACGCTCTCTCTCAATGCCTCGATGGGATATTTCAACAATAAGTCTAAATACTTTCAAAATACGTTTTGATTGATATGATTGCTTGTCTGGTTGTATGCTGCGAGTGACCTTTGTGCCAACCTGTGCGAACCCTTGAGAGTATTGCTAGTAGCTTGTCCGATTTTTACTAACTCTAAGTTTGGTTGAATGCATCTATTCGAGGGACGCCTTGAACTAGTGCACCATCCAAGACTTAAGGAAAGGTGAAACTCGAGTGCTAAGACTTCGCTATCACTGAGTTGGTTGACGTGTTCATGCTAGAAGTGCACTTCGAAAGTGCACACGATCCAGTCTAAGCGATATACTGATTTCGACGCTTGTGCAAGTGAATATCCAAATGAACAAGTACAACGACTTGTCTAGGATTGCCTCAACCCTAGAATACTGCTTGTCCTTAGTAAGTCTCGAGGACGAGACTTTTTCTAAGTTGGGTAGGATGTAACACCCCGTTCCGTTCAAGCGGACTGCCGTCTCAAACGGCAATAGTGTAGCTGTCCCGACCCGCTTTGCCTCAAACAAGAAGCAAAGGATATCCAGACTTGCCCCTACAGGAATCCAGCTTAGGCTTTCAGAGGCTCGCTTGACGTATCGCTCTACCGAGGTGAATCATCGCTAAGGTGGGTGGCTACGGTGAACTTGTCTTTGCTTAGCCAGCACACATAAAATCTGGAATATTCATGCTAGTCGCTAGGTGAATAACCCCCTGCAAGCTAATAAATCCAACGCACCTAGCTAAGGGAATAATCCCAACCTGTATTGCTATGCTAAAATATGGAAAATGAAATACTGCTTATGTATGTTCAGACCCTTGAATGCTAAGTCCCTAACGGTTTTATCTCTCGGCTTACCTTCGGGCCCGAGCAAACGTGTTGCTTATGTTCCTTAGAACGCATGCTTGTCTGCTTGTACGTTGTCTTGACTCAATACTTGTAACATAAGCCAGGCCAACACCCTGTTATACAGGATACTGTTCAGTATGACTATGAGAACGGAAATCAGGCAATGCATCTTGTCTTGTACTATTGTTGCCTCAACAGCTTGCCTTTTGTCTTGTACTCTTGTCTTGTACTCTTGTCTTGTACGCTTGTTGCCCCAACCATGTAAATAGATAATTTACCCGAGACGCCGTTCGATCACGGACAACTTGTGCACAGGGATGGTATAGCGGGCGATGCTGGGGCACTGGCATCGTCCCGGTCCGGGCGAGACCTATTGTTTAGTCTCTTGTTCTTGGCGGAATGGCATGCAGCGCCTCTTGTACTTTGTTGCATACCATTCTCGTCAAAGACTATATCGTCCATTATGGCATAAGCCAGTGATCGCCTTGTACTTAACTTGTTGCATGCTTGCTGGTAAAAATAAACAAAAGATAACAAGTCATCCTCGCTTAGCGGCTATCCGCGTGCGAGATATTGTATCACATGAAATAATTAACTGAACACCTGAACGATCTTGAAATAAGTACTCGTGTTTGCATATGCTATGCCTCCTGAATGCTTATACATGCTCCTGCTTAAATTAACAATGTTTGCCTTGGACAGGGAAGGAGAAATGGTAAGTTGGTAAGTCTCGCCGTGTTTCCTCAAACATCGCACGGCGCACTGCCCGACACGTTAGGCTATTCAATGTTTGCATGAAACTGATCCTAAGGCAACTAGAAAGACAACTTAATAGTTGTGCACGGAACCTGTATTACGTGTTTGGATTTGTCGAGCGGGCGAGTAGCTTCCCCACCAGTGCATTCAATGTACTGATAATCCACCAGTTTGTATGCAGGATGCGGGAGAACCTCGTTCGGTGCGAATGCCTCCTTCGTGCGTGCTAAGGCCAGGAGTTCCCTCTGAAGCCTTACAACGGTGCGTCCGGAACAGAAGCACATATACAAGACATAATATTGGAGCATCGCCTGACCATCGCCAGTACAATCATTCCACAGTTGTAGCCACTTGGCACGCTTTTACTGTTTCAGAGAGAGAGGCTTGAGCGACTTATAATCTCGGCTATACGCCGCCTGTAACACAAGTTTATATCAATAAAAGAGCTTGCTTTACTTTAACTTGTGTTTCTATGCTTCCGCTATATTGTCAACTCAGTGAACCTGTTATCAAATCGCTATGCGTTTATGACTCCGCTGCACTCGGACAATCTGTGCGACTCTGTGGCTTAGAACTCTAACCGCCAGCCAATGAACCATGGCCTTGCACGGACGTGGATCACGCTCGTGCGGCATCACGCCCGGATGGGTCAAGCGATCGTTCCGCGGGAACGCTGGCGAGGGTGATTCCCGCCTAGCGGGAACGGCCGATTAGCCTGCGGGAGATCGGGGCGTGACAGTAAGGGGTGGTCCGGCGTCGAGGGAGGGAAGGTGCAGGCAGTCTAGGCTGCGGTGGTGGCGGCCTGACATTGGTGGTGGAGTTAGAAGGTCGGGAGAGGGAAGATGGTTGCTCGGTTGGATGAAGGGGGTGGCTCGGCTAGGGTTTGGAGGTGGTGATGGTTTTTGTGTTTTAGGGTTTCCATGTGAAAAGAATTATATATATATATATATATATATATATATATATATATATATATATATATATATATATATATATATATATATATATGGATGATGGCATTTGTGGGCTGAGTTTGAGACTTGGGCCGGCCAGGGCTCAATGGGGTGGGGCTGGTCCACATGAAAGGGTGCACGTGGGCTTGGTTAGGTCCTGTTTAGGATGGAATTGGCCTTAAATTTAATTAGATTAATAAATGCAAGGCGTTGTTTTAATGAATATTGCGTAGCTAAGATGAGACGCAATAACGAGTATCTAAAGTTACACAATGGTCAGATGGGTAATCTGGCATGTCTAGGAGATGTTTGTGACATTGGGTTGAAGGTAATTACTAGTGTGGCGTTCCAACCTCGAAGCAACGGTAAGGTGTATTAAGGCATATAATTGCCGCACGTTAACTCTAATGGTACCCAAATTAATCCTAGTCTTCTTAATGTAAATAAATAAAATACTAAATTGGTCGAGGGGGTTTACAAAAAGTTCAACAAATGAAGAAGCGGATCCGTCTTTCATAACCTTGTCTTCAATCGTCAATTTTATTAGTCATTTAATAAACTTATCTTCAATCGTCAACTTTATTTGTTCTAGTATGACTTGGAACTTTAACTGGCTCAAATGACTGTCTTGTGCTTGTATGTCTACTGGGATTCCTGTTGTCTACAAACTGGCTTTAATGGCGTGTGAATTAACGAAATGAAACTTGACAAAACACACATACAAGGACTTCTTGAATCAGGATTGTAAATTTTTTTTGCAGTCCTGTAATACATTAGGACTGCTTTGTATTTCTGCAATGTATTAGTACCGACTATTAAAATTTTGACAGTCCTAACATATTGATAGAGCTTTAGCTTGATTGAATATGTTTGTTGGTTCTCGTCATCTTCGTTGTCAATTATTGCGAGATTTATGATTGGAAGAGGAAGAATGTAGGAAGACGAAGAAGAGAGAAGAAGGTTGTTTCGATTTTTGGGTTTAGAAGAGTGAGAATGGTGATGAGTATGAGGCCTTCAAAATGTGTTGCCCCCTGGCCGACGTTGTCACCGAAAGGATTTTGTGTAACACTAACCTTTATGTTGGAGATGGAGAGACGAGGATTCCTCTTCTTTCTCATTTTGGAATAGAGAATTGAGAAATAGATAAGAGTTTTGTGATGGGAACGTGGTCCATCTCCATGATGAATCAATATGGATTTGATCCATGAAAATCGGTCACCCATCGTTGGGATCGACCATGTACTTAGTCATTTTTCTGAGTGCAATTTCTGTAACAAGATTCAGTTTTTTGAGACTGTTTTAGAACTGTTGCATCATTATTAGGCTCGGTATTCAATACAAAAGTGGTAGAGAAAAGTTTTATCTTTAATCCAGGTTTTGAATCAGAACATTTGGAGTTGTATTGAAAAAGTTATGAATATCTAAAGTAGTCTACATGTTCATATTATGTATGCATTCAACTTGCATACAACATTGATACATTGTCTTTCTCCATGTATTGGGAGATGAAATGACTGATTTTGGGAGATGAAAGAGATGCATTTTGGACTTCTCCATGCATAAAAAGTGGTGTACCCAAGAGCCATATCCTTCTTATAAATAGTGGGGAGATGGTGAAGGTTGAACAACACAACCACACACAACATAAGCTCTTTGTAATCCTCACAATTGTAATCCACCTCAAGTGAGTTTGTGAGAGAAAATGATCCTCAAGTTAAGTTGAGATGAACCCTTTGTAATCTTTCATTTAATTATAGTGAAAACGGCAAAGAAGGACGGACGGATGACGTAGGCACAAATTGAATCGAACCTTGATAATTTTTGTGTGTACAATCTCTCTTATTTTCTCTTCTCTTTTAATTTTATTTTATTCTTATCTCATCTTATCTCATCGTAAAGATAGAAAATGTCTCAACATTTTGTTAGTTAACTTAGAAGAAATGAAGTATGGGTAAACAGGTTCTCCTACAAGCTTAATCGTGGGGTTAGGTTAATATAAACTCAAAGAAGAAGAAGACACGGACTCTTAACTAACATTGTTTGAATTTTGACGGACTTCTTCATAACTAATTTGATTTGGGATAGGTAACTCTAAATATATTTGAAAACTAACATCTAAAAAAAGCAAATAAGAAAAGCAAATAAAATACATTTAAAGCTGCATCGATGCTTTATTTGTTCTTGGTGTTGCTTTTAATAAACAAAAAACAGAAAAACTTCTAAAAATAGCCTACTATTTTGATCCTAAAATTAATTAACTTATAAAAAGTAAACAGAAACAACAATTATTGGCTAAGCAATACCAAACCTAACCCTAGGGATTAGTGTTCGGTTTATTCCGTTCCAACCGAACCGGAATAGTCAAACTGAATAAACTGAACTTCTAAAAAAAAAAAAAATTGCAACTAAACTAAAATTAGCAATAGTCGAAATCGAACCGAACTGATAAACGATTCAGTTTATTCGGTTGGACAATTTTTATTATTTAATGGATCAGATCCAAAGTTGGAATTAGACACTAAATTTTATTGAAAAATATAAAATTTATACATACGTGTGTTATATTTTAAAGTTGGACTAGTTATTAAATTATCAAAGTTGAGCATTAAAATACATATATAGAATTATTATTTTCAATATATACGAAAAATATAATTATTTTTAATTATAAAATATACATAAAATTAAGAATATTTACATAATTCTATAAGTCTTATTCAGATTTGGACCAAAAAGAATATATATTTTTAGTATTTTTCCAACCGAACGGTTCGTCCCCCCCCCCCCCCCCCCCCTTTCGATCCCAAACAAAATAATGCTCAGCCCTACCCCTACCCAAAGCAATCCTCAACCCAACCCAACCCAACCCAAGTAGAGACATAAACTTTAGAGCCAATGAATTCAGATCCATGTAGTTCCGACCTATACTTGGCCCGGTTCAAAGACGTGCATGCAAGTAAGGCTTCTTTTGGTCGGTTATCTAACAGTTACAGTTGGGTCCAACTTTTTTGCTTATTAATACAAAAACCCGATTTCCCCGCGAAACCCATCTATGTAGTTCGCTCGCTCGCTCTCTTTTGTGAACCCAACGTTCTCCCTACCCATTTTTTTGGGTCCTTCCCCCACCCCCCTCCCCCCCCCCCCCCCCCCTTTTCTTCTTCCTTGCAACCAAAATAACTTGATTTTGGTTCCTTTGATCAAGAAATCAAACGGGGACGCCTCTCTCTTTCCGCCGAATCCATCCATGGTCCGTGTCGCCGATTCTAATTCCGTTTCTCTGGTCGAGAAATCAATAAATCTAAAGAACCTTTTCCACATTTCGTCCACGGATTTATTTTTAATTGTTTGTTATATATCAGACACGCCAATATCAGTGTCGTGTCCGTGTGTCATCGTATCCTCTCCGCGTGTACCATACAGATGAATTTTAGATTGACATTGTGCATATTTTCTAACAGGTTACAATATAGTTTTGGAGGAATTCGGTATTGTGGCGTGGATCGGAGAAGGGTGGAAGGAGAGGGGTTTTCGTTAGTACATAGCATTTGATATTCTTCGTCGCCGACATCTCTCAAGACATGTTCTGTTGTAAAGATGCAGAAGAGGATAGCTATGGTCCTCCGGCCAGCCAACATGCAGCTCCCCCCAACCGCAACGTTCCTGGTGAATTGATATTTTTCCGTTTCGGTTGATTGCTATTTTTCGATTTTTTTTTTCTCAACTGCAAATTGATTGAGTACCAATGTTGCACACCCACCCACCCACCCACCCACACGACACGACACGAAACAGTAAGGAGGATACGGAGATGGCACCCTATTTTGGTGCCCTAGTGCATTTTTGAGGTTGTGCCCGATATGTGTTCGGTTATACTTCAAGGAAATGTTGAATACACTTAAAAGTCCTAGATTTTAAAATTACTACTTAGCACATCTAATACTTATAAACGAGTTGAAAGAGAACAAAATTCGAAAACAATTCTAGTGAGAAGATGTAATAATGCTTGAGATATGAAGTATGGATGAGTTCTTAATATACTTTTATTTCTCTTAGGATAAGCAAATATGTTCGTATTTTTCTTGTGTGAATCAGTTCCTAGCATTTGCTATTTTTTTATTCCTAATGATACAATACCAAATATTTGTTTTTCTTTTTCTTTTTCTACTTTAAATATAGAAACTTAGATTTTATATGTTATTGTTCTTGTTTTTTATTTTTTTATTTTTTTTATTGATGTATCTGTGCTGTGTTCTATCCTAGCTTTTTTTAATTTACCATGTCATCTTTCGCCAAATTCAGGCAATATAGATTCTCTATACTTTATAACTGAGCACTTTGCATTCTTGCCTAAGTTTGCTAGAATCTTGACGTGGCAAGGCATGAACTAGATGCTTATCTTTCTAGGATATTTGAAATTATGATAATTGATCAACTTTTTTCATATAACCATAGTTATTTCGATATATAGTCACTGTTATGAATGGTCATTCTACAATAAAATAAGGTATGATATAAGTATCGTTGTTTATAATAACATATTAACAATTAAGTGTATTATATTAGATGATTATGTCAGCCATCTGATGTATAATTCAACTCTTATTGTGGATGAACATGAATCATGGTATGTGGTGATTATGTATTCACACGAATACGGATACAAACACGGATAAGGACACGATACAGATACGGATACATTACAAGGTAGTCACCTATATTACATGGATACAGATACAGGTATGGACATGATACTAATAAGGACACCATTTTTTCCATCTCTGTGATTGTAATTCATCAAAGAAATTGCAAACTTGGTATTTATTGCGAGCTTGTGGATTACAACGATCAAGATGGCTATCATGCCTTTGAGGTCAGTAAAGATTTCATAGGAACCAGTGGGTAGGAATATTAACCAAGACATGAAGATATTGGTAAATACATACAAGAGAAAGTTGTATTTTAGAAGTTTTTATTCCAATATGAAGAGAAGTTGGCTAGATGATCTGCCTACTGTATCGTAGGCAACTTTGGGTGATGTGTATATATATTTTTCTACAACAAAGATGTAGTGCGAAATGTTTATCATCTCCTATACTTTAAAAGGTTTCCATTTGCATAAAGATTTCATATTGTACTAAATAAGGTACTTGATTTCTGTCTAGAACTTTTTTTAGACTAAATCATGGAATAAAATTTATTGGGATTTTGGCTCGTGTTCAAATAAGGAAAGCCTTATAGGGTCTAGTTTTGGATAATATTGATCCAATATTTAGTAATATTGTGAGAACCTATTTAAGGTTAGATTTGCTCCAATATTTAGCAATATTAGAATGCCTATTTAAGGTTATATCTAACCTAATTTAGGTGGAGCTTGAGGCTATAAGGATTAAAGGAGGCTTTGCTTGTGATTGTGCTTGGAAGCCCTAAGGGAGTCTTCAAGAGAGAGGAGAGAGCTCGTTGCAGCTTTCATAAGGAGAGGGTTACTCTTTCTGGTATATGCGTGCAACTCTTTGTTAGTTTCATTTTGATTGATTCAATAAAGTATTTTTCTGTTGCCCCGTAGAGTAGGTCGAGTTTGACCGAACCATATTAAATATGGCTTGCTTGCAGTTTCTCTTGTGTGCTATTAATTCGGTTAATTATACCTTGTTAATTTCTCGTTATCGTTAGGTATTGTCGTATTCGCTTCTGGCCAATTGTGCACAACAATTGACATCAAGCTACGGGAACCGTAAGGGATTTCAAATTCTTGGATCTAGGTCAACGGTAGGTGGCAACATTGGTCCGTTCTCTATCTTCCAAGATCGGGATTCTTGAAATCATCGGTTCATAAAGGTCCGAGGAAATTTCAGAACCTCCTGATGACGGGCAACAGGGTTAATATCATCAAGTTCAAGGTGGAGGAAATGACATTGGTTGAGCACCAGTCTCGGGGTCTGGGACAAAGACTGTTATAGCTTCCAGGTTGCAGTTTGTCGGTTCTGGTGGTAAAGACTGTGGTTATTGTGCAGTTTTTCGGTTCAGGTAGAATAGACTATGGGTGGATCTAGTATCTGGGTATTTGGGACAAAGACCGTGACATAGGCGATGTTGTAGTTCTCGATTATGGAGGCAAAAATCGTGGTAAGTGTAGTTTCTCGATTATAGTGGCAAAGACAGTCGTAAGGTTCATTTTTCGATTCTGAAGTCAAAAATTATGGTGGAGACAATTTCTCAATTATGGGGGCAAAGACCGTAGTGGAGTTGCCAAGTGCAGTTTTGCAATTTTGGAGGTAAAGATCGTGGCGGTAGCAAAAGAAAATTCTCGTATCTGGATCAAAATTGTGCTAGTGGGCCATACTCAATCCTGGACATGATTGAAGTGGTGGGTAGTTTTGCGGTTCTAGCAAAATCATTAAGGTAGGGGAGAAAACCAAAAGACGGAGCTAAGGTAAATGAACCCGGAGCATCGGAACACTTTCATTAGGTGGCAAGTGAACAACTTGTCAATGTGGATATTATTGGGATTTTGGCTCGTGTTAAAATAAGGAAAGCCTTATTAGGGTCAAGTTTTCGATAGGATTAGCTCCAATATTTAGTAATATTGTTAGAACCTATTTAAGGTTAGATTTGCTCTAATATTTAGTAATATTAGGAGAGCCTATTTAAGGTTATTTCAAACCTAATTTCGGTGGAACTTGAGCCTATGAGGATTAAAGGAGGCTTTGTATGTAATGGTCTAGGGGAGTCTTCAAGAGAGAGGAGCTCGTTGGAGTTTTCATAAGAAGAGGGTTACTCTTTGTGGTATATGTATGTAAATCTTTGTAAGGTTTCTCTTATATTTCTCCTTTTGTCTCGTGGAGTAGGTTGAGTTTGACCAAACTACGTTAAATATTGCTTGTTTGCATTTGCTCTTGTGTGCCATTAATTTTGTACATTGTTAATTTCTCATCATCATTAAGGGTATTGTTATGTTCGCTTCCGCATTGTAAACCCCCCCCCCCCCCCCCCCCCCCCCCCCACCCCCCCAACAAAAAAAAAAAAAAAACAAAGACCGAAGTACAAGTTTTCTGAATCAACAAAAGAAAAAACACAACATACAAACACAAACTTTTGTCTTTATGTTGACCTTCCTTGTCTTCAAATGCAACCTGCCTCCCACGCTAAAGGATATGACCGTTCTCACCCTTTCTATTACCTGATGACAACCTTCGCCTCCGCACATCAGTAACACATTAAGCTGGACCAGCACTGTAAAAGCTAGTTTTTCCCCTTGCACTGTTACTTTAACCATTCCAATACATATTTTGTGACACGTTATGTTGCACGAATTTGGACATGGGTATGGATAAGGACACCACATGTATACGGGGATTTTCAAATAGGTAGGAGAAAGGGATTGGTTGGTTACACTAGTCACTTTTCTTACATGGATACGAGTACAAACACGATATGGGTACTAACACTATATTTTAGTGTCCGTTAACATAGGTACTGACATAGAAACAAAGATGTTAGACTTGTCTTACAAAAAAACCTTTTGTTCAAGTCTAATACGATCCTTGTCATAATACAATTTTTTTTTTTTTCGTATTATCCATCAATATTCTTCCCCAATGTGATTGAATAGGATTGCATTTTGCGTCTACAGATCTCACAGATGAACCTCCAACTCATTTGTTACTTCTCAAGTTATATTTCTTATTTTCCAATGTAGGGCAGGACAGAGATCACAGAGGGCCGACAGCTGCGAAAGGCAGAGCACCGGCAAAGGTGTTACCTATTGAGATCCCAGCTTTTACACTGGACGACCTAAGCCAATTAACTGATAACTTCAGCCAGAAGACACTGATTGGTGAAGGCTCCTACGGTCGGGTGTTCCAAGCAACTCTAAGCACGGGTGAGCCGGTTGCAATAAAGAAGCTCGACCCAAGCGCCTCACAAGAACCTGACTCTGATTTTCAGGCTCAGGTGACTCCCTTCCTATGTTGCAAGGACACAGATACGACACAGTAAGAACACGCTGACTTGGACATGTTACCTATTTTGATGTGTCCTAATGTCTTTTGGAGTATCCGGCTTGTATGTGATACGTGTCGAAAACGAAGCGATTCACATTTTTGGAGTGTCCCTGCTCCCTTCTTTTCAGTAGCTCTTGAATGCAAGAAGCACCTTATTCTAACCTCTTCCTTGAATCGTGGCATATTCAGCTATCGGTGGTTTCGAGACTCAAGCACGATTACTTCGTTCAGTTGCTGGGCTACTGTCTAGAGGGAGATAACAGGATTTTAGTGTATCAGTTTGCAACGCAGGGTTCTTTACACGACATTCTACATGGTATGTTTATCACACATCGATTCTTCTAAACTTTTTTTTTAATTATATTGAATTTTATCTATAATGATTTATTTATCTTTTTCCTGAATAGGGAGGAAAGGGGTTCAAGGAGCCACACCTGGCCCTTTACTGAATTGGAACCAGAGAGTGAAGATTGCTTATGGAGCAGCTAGAGGTCTTGAGTTCCTTCATGAAAAAGTGCAACCTTCTATCGTTCATCGTGACGTGAGATCAAGCAATGTCCTTGTCTTTGATGATTTTGAATCTAAGATCGCTGACTTCAATTTGACTAACCAGTCTCCCGACACGGCTGCTCGCTTGCATTCAACCAGGGTTTTAGGAACCTTTGGCTACCATGCTCCAGAGTACAAACAATAATCTCTTCTCATCTTATCAATCTTACACTTTCTCGAGGAATTAAGTTTACTCTGTTTGTTAGGTCAAGATTACTGGCCCCTTACCTTTTATCTTTTCTACCTTACCTTTATAAACAAGTTCCTTCAAATATATTATATGTCCCCTTATTAATATTTAACTATATGAAATTTTTATTTTTGTTATCTTAGTTTTCTTTGGTCCAGATTTTAATTAAATAACTTTACCTATTTCTATTTTGCATGGACATGAATGCAACACGATACAAACATGGAAACACATGGACAAATTGATTTTGGAGTGTCCTAGTGTACTTTGGAGTGTCTGCGTCGTATCTGATACCTGTCTGACACGACATTACTAAGACATGACACCATTTCTTTTGAGTGTCCATGCTTCCTAGCCTGTTATCCTTTAATAAGACAACTGCCACAACATCAAATTGACCTATCTACTATGTAACTCAATTGATTCAGCTGAATTTCTGATACACCAGCAGGAGATTATTCATGAACCATGGTGCATTTTTTTTTATTACAATTTCTTCTATGTTTATTCTTAGGTATGCTATGACTGGATGCTTGACTCAAAAAAGCGATGTCTATAGTTTCGGTGTCGTTCTTCTAGAGCTATTGACGGGAAGAAAACCTGTAGACCATACCATGCCGAAAGGACAACAGAGCCTTGTTACTTGGGTATATTTTTATGTTTATCGTCAATCAATTGGATATCAGTAGCAATTATTGATTTCTTAATATTGGCTTACATGCATCCTGAAATAACACAGGCGACTCCAAGATTAAGTGAAGACAAAGTTAAACAATGTATCGATCCCAAACTAGACGACTACCCTCCAAAGGCGGTTGCTAAGGTTCATTCTCTTCTTCTTATCTTAGACGTTTTTATTTAGATTCAACCTTCTTAAAATACTTCCTTGATATCAACACTGTAAACTTACATATACAAGCACTATATAATACCATCTAGGAAGACCAAATCATAGATATAGAAAAATACTACAAGTACTAGTTTCTACTTTTTATCCAAGCATGAATTAAGTTGGATCATAATTACCTAGAGAATACACTGTTGGATTTATACTAGTTTTTGGTGGATAGATAATCTGGAAGTTTCACCCGCAAATGTACAGAAAACTAAATGCAAAACCTTAAGTATTTCTTGCTTGCATCTCAATAGTCCAGCTGGAACCTTAATGCCTGAGTTTATGTACCAAAAAAAGAGAAAAAGGAAAATCAAAAAACAAATCTTGTTGTTCAAAGTGGATGCTACGGTGTGAATATAACGCAATTAAATTTTACTAAGGTTCTTGGCCATATAGGAAATACAAAGCATATAAAATCACATCATTAACTCTATCTAGAAATAATAAATACTTAAAATAATAAATGCAAAAAATAAGATAAATAATTTATCTTCAACATCCCTCGCAAGCTAGAACTTGTAAAAGCAAGTCCAACTTGAAAAAAAAGAAACTGTTGATCATCCGAAAAAGGTGGCGGGGGCTTCAACATCGAAGAAATCTCGGAAGAAAATTGAAGAAACCCCGTAATGATCCATTGTGGTCGAGCTTCACAGCTAAAGAAATTCCTAAATAGAATATTCTAAAGTAGGCCTACTCCGAAAAAGGAGAAATCCTGGGAAAGAGCATCCAAAGTAGGACGGGACTCTATAAGATAAGAAATCCCAGAAGAAATATCAAAAATACGTTGGGGCTCAGAAAGATAAGAAATCGTAAAGAAAATATCCAAAATATGTCGAGGCTTTGCGTATGAAAGAAATTCCAAAAGAGACGAGGCTTCACATACAGTAGAAATCCAGGGAAAAAAATTATCTCAAGATAGTTTGAGGCTTCACATCCAACGAAATCCCTAAAGAAAGAAATAACCAAATATTTGTGCCCGGAGTAGCTGACAAAGAGGTTGCGGAAATTGTCACGACCCGCACCCGGTGTGAGGGCACGAGTACGTAGGTACGTCCAGCCTACGCCACAACATCGACGGTAGAACACTGTCTAGGTCAACAATACTATCTAATCATCTCACACAATAATATATGAAACATGTCAATGATTTCTCAACTCCATACGAAGGACAAGATGATAATATAATGATAAACAATACTCGATCATAATAAAACTATAGGAAGATAATGGCACGAGATCAAATAGAAAAATTGGAATCACAAAGTCTCAAACTAGCCATCACAACACTACCCAAGTCTAATAGTCTATCAACAACTCACAATAAGTCTCAAATATAAATAACATGCCAAATGTCAAGGCTGGAGACATATCCAGTACAATAAGAGAAACTAACTAAATGTTTACTATAACTGGTTGAGCCTCCTAAATAGCTGGTGCTATATCCTCCTGTACTAATGGTGCTACCTTAGCTGGCTCACCGTCCTGTGGCCGTAATATGTAGGATACCAGTCCTCTAAATAATCATCTGAAAAATAAATCCAGTCAGGATTGGAGCGAAGTACACTTCTAATAGTATTTCCAATAAATGATAAAGACTATGTAACAGTAAATAGCGAGAAATATATGATAATATAACAAGAACTGAAAATATGGCAAGAAGTGAAAATGTTGTAAAGTAAATACAAGAGCAAGGAGTATCATGTACAAGAATTAAGAGTATAACTCACTAACTAGCTAAGTGAGTGAGTACTAGCTTCGACATGTGATCGCCTTGGAAACTTGCACAAGGATAGGGCCTGGTTAATCATACGTGCGGTGTATGATCGACACTCATAAGGACATGCACAAGGAAGGGTATGATCACATATCTAACTAACATTTCCCGCTCCCGATTAGTATAGTGGATCCAACCATGACACGTTACGACACAGGATTCTATGAGAAGGGAGCCCTCTTTCTCATGAATGTGTCTATACATGTACAAGAATCACAAGGCATGCACAAGATACACAAGGAATAACATCTCATGACGGGATCCGAAATATACCAATCCGTGTAACCACGTGTCAAGAATCAAGTATAACTATACTAGATACAATAAACATAGAAGATATCATATACGAGAAACTATCAAAGAATGTACCCGCCCGTGATCCAAAGCAATGAATGTCAAACTGTATCTGTATCAGTGCCTCACAGACCTATATATAAAATTCCATGTCATCACAGTATTTTAGAATCATAAACATGCTATACTAGCTTGAAACTAGGTCTCTAAATCAACACTAGGTCAAACTAAGTCAAACTATGTCAAACTAGGTCAAATTTGGTCAAATCTAGTCGAATTAGATCAAATCTAGGTCAACACAGTCAAACTAGGCCATTTCCTAGTTTCTAGGTTGATTTTACCTATTTACAAAGTTTATAAAGTTATACTATGTCTTAACAAGTCACTATTTGGTTTTTAGGTGCTAATTAGGTCAAACTAGTCAATACTAGGCCAATAGTAGGTTTCTAGGCTATAATAATAAGTTACTAGCATATATTACCCTAATATATACTTCTACCTATAATTTCTAACAATACCTTTGCCTATAGCTATTTACCTTATCTCGTATCACAGTATCTTAACTTGTATCACACATTTACCTAATACCTTAGCCCGTATCTCAAATACCTTAACTATTACTCAATACCTTAGTTCTAGAGTCAATACCGTGGCTAAATTAGGTTTCTAGTCCATACTAAATACCTTACTAATATCCAAGTTTCTAGACTAATACCTTAGTCGTTTCACCAATACCTCAATTATGGGTCAATACCTTGCTAATACTAGGTTTTAAAGTCATACTAGCTAGCTATGATATAATAATATCATATATACTATGTAGATATACTAATATATACAATAACTTAGTCTATGTCACATCCCAGTCCCAAAATACGTAGGACTAGGAATACGTAACATGTCAGCTACGCATTCGACCAGGCTCTGGTCCGACTCGAATACGTATAAGCTATACTATAATGGACACTATCTAAATAAAACAGTAAATATATCTCTGTCTCAATCCATATGGAACAAAATACAAGAATGAGCTACATGTGCTAAAGTCGGCCGCCTAGTAACACACAAACTCGAATAGACTCGAGAAAGAAATATGAGTCTGTAAAACTAGCCATATTAGCAGAAATAAGTACGAGAAATGATAAACATAACTGCGGCAGAAATGATAACAATACCTGAGTCAAATGCCTACATGACGAGGCGATACGCATCCATAGCCTAGAAAACTCCTCAATCGTCTATGCTGCAAAACTGGCAAGGTACCAGGTAGGTTCTCAGAGGAACGTAACAAGGTACAAAAAATAGCGTGCCAGAAATAAAACAGTAATATAATATAGAGCTCAAGGGTAAACTACTATAGCCATCTAAGTCCTATGCAAGTGAGAGAATCACCCGTACTCAGGCAGGAGACTCTCAAGGCTCTGTATGTGTGAACCCCAAGCAGTCTAATAATAATAATAATAATCACTCAAGGCTCGGTGTCACGAACCCAAAGTAGGCAAGTATATCACTCAAGGTTCATGAATGATGGCATAGCGAAGTCCAGGCAGCGGAGCTCAATTAGCCAACTGCTCCCGAAAATGTGGAATCCACACGAACGTCTTCGGATGCTGCAACAGACATCACCAACGTTTCCAAAATATGAGAAATAGTTATGATTAACTATCCATAAGTCCAATTTGGACATAGGGTCAAATTTGGCAGTATCGGGTCAAAGCGGGGTCCACATGTGTCACGTTCCAGTACCGAAATACAGAGACGTACATGGCCATCTATCCCGTACAAGGTGCTATACGTCGTACGACGATCACGGGTGTATAAGACAAGGGAGTGCATGCTACAATCAACTCTGCTATGGTCAAGAACTTCTATGTCTCAATCATTCAAACAAGAAACAGTAAACATAGAGCATATATGATAAAGCAATAAGGCATCTCAAATACTTTCTTACACTGTTCTGGAGACCAGCTATGCAAAATAAGGAGTTAGAAGAGTAACAAAAGTACATGACAGTGATCAGCTGCAGTCTGATTTAATACAATCATGTAAGGAAACTAATGTCCAGACGAGCCGGCTAACAGGTGTCGGTGGCTAAACGTCCAAAAGAAGTAAATGTTCATTGATGAGAAGGGAAGAAGAAAACCCACTCGCTATCCCTTGCGACCATGTTCCTGGTACGCGCCATGAGTTGGAAGAAAGTACGCTGGATCCTCGGATGCTGGCACGAAACATGGTCATGCAAAACCAGTGGGGTTAGACCCCAAATAGCAAGTACCACAAAGGAAGCATGAAATGGAGAAACAAAAACCTAAGAAAAATATATAATGATACATAGGTTCAGTGTCGTAACTTAGGTCCATGACATATTCTAGCTCAAAGGCCCAACCCTACAACCAAATAAGGATAATGGTTGAACCATCACACTATGATAGTCTATTTCCCTAGGCTACTAACCGAATAATACAATCACAACCAAGTCCATTTCCTCTATATCGGCCAATCATTTGTACGGCTTACTATTTTGTGGAGTTTGAGGTTATCTCAGAAATAATGCATAATAGAAATTCTCAGATCACGTCAGTGCCGAATACGAGCTAATCGAACCAATAGATAAATAAAACAGGCACTTGCAGGATGCATCAGTCCCTGTAGGGCCACTGCGCTAAAAATACGGTATTAGCGGTTCCAGTGTCCCTATAGTGAAATAGTGGCTCGGCATAATAATAGGTCATATACTACACTCCACTAAGGAAGATGATATACAGTATCTGTGGTGGCCAGCCCACAGCGCACTTAGAATGAATCTCTGTGGGAAGGTACGTTGGCATGATCTCGGGATACTGTTTCCTCCAATTTTACTACCACTTTTAGTTATCTAATTAGCCCTATGTTGTGTTTGAAATCTCAAGGCGTGGTCACATGAGAATTTCTCTTAAGATGTCGTACAAAGTACGGGCACGCTAGATACGAATCCATGTAAGCCAAATCTGAATTCGCCCGAGCATGTATGCAACATTCAGTCATTGAATATCCTAGCCACGCTTTGGTAGTTGACTCGCTTATTATATCCGTGCTTGGGAAACAATATATATTTATAATATCACGAGTTCAGGAATTTGGAGGCATTCTCGATGCACAACCCAAATGTAATCACTTAACACGTGACACGATGTGTCGTACCTCGACGCACATTAAATCATGGACAATTATCAGGCAATAGTGGTATCAACACGGATACAGTATTCGAGTCCAATTACCAATTATATATTGGGTCAAGAAAGAACAAGAAACATTTAATCAAACAAGTAAGGCCGCATGGGTCTCTAGGCCGCATGGAAAGTCGAGGCCGCATATGAAGTCAGGGCCGCATGACAAATTCTGGCTGCATATGAAGTTAGGTCGCATGAAAAGTCTCGGCCGCATATGGAATCAGGCCGCACGAACTACTTGGCCGCATATGAAGTCAGGCCGCATGCTCAGGGTTAAAGTCCACTCCTTGGGACAAGTGTTGAAGTGACGAGCAATTAATGAAGTGTCAGTGATGTGACATAAAGTTATTGATGTGACAAACCATAAAGTGTGTTAGGAAGACAAGACAAAAAATATAGAAACATATGCCACGGTTTCAGAGAGCGTCTAAGGAAATAGTGGCCGCTTACTCTCCAATGTTGTATAAGTGTCGGTGCCGCATGGAGTTCGATGCCGCATGGAGGTCTCTTGGACTAAGCGAATTTTTCATTCGTTCAGCGAGTAAAAACACATGGTGTTCAAGGACACTTGTGTAAATAAGCAGTCATGCGTCCAACAAGATGGACACATGCTGTCAGTATGCAGCAAGAGTTCAGGCCGCATAACCCTCTCGGGCCGCATAGTACTCTCAGCCGCATAGCTCGCTAGCCGCATGTGAACTTTGTCTTCTCCAAACAGTATGTTCGGCCATGACGAAAGCTCCAAAAACTGAAATCTTGTTTTGTCCATAAAATCCTCATTTTAAGTCCAAATCGGATGAACAAAAAGCCAAAATGCTCTAAATTGAAAGCTCTATCATGCAGCAAAAACTGGTTTTCTAAAATACATGTTTAATAGATCAAAACAAAAAAAAACTCATGAAACCCATAAAATCCTAAGTTAGAAATGTAGATCTACTCAAAACCGCCCATCAAAACAGAAAATTCCAATAACTAAAAGTGCTTAGAAACATATAACAAACATAATGGAACATTAATATGGAGAGTTTCTCCATTTTTCATGCAATGTGTTCTTTCCTATGGAAATGGGGAGAGAAAACTAAATAGAGAGGAAGAAATGAAGAAGTGAAGAGAGAAAAAATGTTGGGTTATATATGATAGGGTTGAGGGTTGAACCAAGGGTTCTCATGACTTGAACCAACCCACAAAATAAACCATCAAGGTTAAACTAAAGAACGGATCTAGTCTCCATGCACATGCAACCATGCTAACATAAAAATACGTTACAAATACGTATATCGGAAACAGAGAGTGACAACATGTGGCCTACTTCGCACCGAAAAACGTGTCGGAGATAAAGTTTTTCAAATTCGGCAAACTTAGTGTTTACAAGTCTAGAACGATGATACGAACCCAATAGAAAGTCCAGAATTGAATTTCGGTGAGTCGGTCACGAAATCGTCCGTCAAGTAAGACCGTGGGACCCGCGAAACGGCGTTCCGTCAACGTTCTCAAAATTGAACCAAACTTGGGTCACAGGACCACGTAATGGTACGAGTCCGATGACGCAAGTTTCGTTGCGAAACGACACGCACACACAAAGTACTTCACAAATTTGAAAAGGCCGATATGGAAATTTTCAGCGGATTCACATTGATTCCGGCGTGCACACACATCCAAATCAAGTTCCGTAAAATCTCACACGTCCGCGTTGACGATATGTACCTTTCGGTGCAATCCGCACGCGACGAAGTCCCCTCATTTGGCGGAACACATCCCGTATCGAAAAATTTTAGGTTTTTGAAAACAAGTTTTTCTTGGTTTTGGAACTCAATTTTAAAGAAATTGGAGAAAAATAAAAATAAACTAAAAGAATGAAATTAAACTTGAATATGTTGTCTAAAGGTCTGTTCAAGTGGATTTTTAAAACATCAACTAGATTAGGAGAAAATGGATCGCAAACATGGGTATTTGAGATAGTTTTGAACTATGTTTTTGGAAAAGTTTTTGCCCAATTTTGAATCAAATTTTCTCATGATATAAACAGTCTAAAATTAAACTACTTGAAGGGATTTGAAGGTGGTCATGTTGTGGATCCAATGAAACAATTGGATAGGAAAAAGAATGAGCGAGGTGGGAGATGTCATACCGCAAAAAGGGTGTCGAGAGCGGCTTGTTGCGCGCGCAGTTGGGGTCGGGGTGGTTCCACGGCGGGTCTAGGCGGCAGCGGGCGACGATTATGGTCGGGGGACAGTCGCCGTGGGTGATGGTGTTGGTGGCAGTGGTGTGGTTTAGAATTAGGTTAGGGTTTAATGATATAAAGGTGTATATATATATATATATATATATATATATATATATATATGAATTGTGGGAGAAAGGGAGGGTTCAGAACCGAGGGGTGTGGGACTGGAAGCCTGGGTAGGTTTCTTTAGGGTTGGTTTTTAGTTTATTTCCTTTTATTTTATTTTTCTTATATCTATATATAGTTACATGTATATATATATGTATCTTTATACATAGTAAAAATATAGGTTTGTTCTTTTAAATAAAATTCTAGAATTTTTTTTTTATAATACTTTATAACAAATAAATTTTACACAAAATATATTTTTTCAAATATTTTAAATACTACTTATAACCAAATATTTATATGAGTTTAATAAATCAAAAATTCTATAAAAAAAAAATTCTAAAAATAACCAAATTTCCTAAAATTAGAATAAAAATATTAAAAATAAAAGATTCAAAATTTTGGGGGTTTGTTGTCTAACACTTAATACCTAGTCAATACTTTAGTATTACCTCATTACCTAGCTATTACCTTAGTATTACCTCATTACCTTAACCAATATCTTAACATATTATCCCGTATACTAGTTTCTAGACTAATACCTTAGTTAATATCATTACCTTGACCAATACCCAATATCTTAACTCATACATTGGTATCTAACCCATTACCCAAACTAGGCACTACCCTTACCATGGTATCTTAATCCAATACCTAATATCATAATCTTACCTTAGTAACATATTATTACCTTATACTAGTTCTAATATTTTGGTATCTTGGTATTCTAAATACCTTGATACATCCTAGGATACCACACTCTAATTTATCCCGCACATATCCCATTTGTTTGTACATGGTACCATGGTACCACATTAGGTATCATATAATACCAACCTCCAAGATACTAAACCATGACCATAACCCACACTTATCTTACATCTAAGATACTCACCCTACTCTTGGCACTTGACATCTTGATATTACCCATTACCTAGTTCTAATACCCAATATCTTAGTATCTTGACCAATACATTATCCTCCTAGATACTTACCCAACTAACTCTAATACTAATACTTGATACCAAATAGGATATCTTACTTAAGTCCCAATACTCACTTACCCTCACTCATGATACTTGAATGTCATGATACCAATATCCTCATGGTACCCAAGTATCACACTAGTACATTACCCCAAAATCTAATACCTTGACACATAACTTACCTACACTTGGCTCACTTGATAACCACTTGTATCAACACTAGCACGCACAGTAACACCTATTACCTAACACACACACACACACACACATACACACACACACACACACACATATATATATATATATATATATATATACTTGGCAACCTATGATACCTACACTCACTTGATATCCATACTACCTAGGCTCATAGGATACACAAAATGCCTATGTCATATAGTCACTTCTCTACTTATAACCAATACTGTACCTATTAGACCTATTCAATAAATTCTAGGGTTAAAGTATGTCGTAGCCCTTTGTATTAGCTTTCCGAATCGTTAAACGGATCGCATTTTCGTGTCCGAAAGCCCCCCGGAATCGCGAAAACACCGAAACGCGTTTGTCTTTCGGACACCTGACACTCAAACAGTTTTACAGAAAGTTCCAGAACAAATTTGGCCTATTAATTTATATATTTGGAAAGCTAACTTCGATACAGTTCTTTTAATAAAATGGAGATTATCGGAGTCCTGCATTAGGAGTTATGGCATTTCTAAATTGCTATGACAGCTAAAAACGAGACTGGTACTATGACGAATTTGGGCTATTTTGGACAAAAAACACATGTATACACCCAATTTACCAAATCCACCTAGACGTATCATGGCATATCATGATACGGACTCTACGTGTCCAATTTTGGACACAAAAACACCTTTACACCATCAAATAAACATCAATAGTTCTCATTAGGACACAATACACACACTCAATGGACACAATTGAGGTTTTTTTTTTCAAATTGAGCCCCAAAATTATGACACCAACTTAGTTCTACCAAATTGAGGGTTCATAGTGCCTAGATCTACCATTGGAAAGTCAAATCTAACCATGAGAAGGTTCCTACATGACCAAGGGGTGTTCCTAACCATGAATTTGATGAAATTGAGAGAATTACCTATTGTTTTGGCAGCCTCTTTGGAGAATTCCGAATTTGGACACGGAAGGGATGAGTCGGACACGATTTCCTAGCAAGCTCCTCTCCTATGGATCGCCTTGTGCTCTCCAATGCTCTAGGCTTTCATGATGGTGAGAATGAGTAAAATTAGAAGTAGATTGAGTGTAATTGATAGGGAATTGGATTTGCTTGGGGAAGAAGAAGCTTTGGAAAAAAAATGAGACTAATGAGTGAAATGAAATGAATGGATGAGCCCTAAATTGAACTTATCTCTTATAGTAAGGTTTGGTCATGCCAAAATATCAAGTTTGTCCCTCTCCATTTGTCACGTCCCAGTCCCAAAATGCCGAGGGACTAGACACGTGGCAATGGCCAGCAGCACGTACCGATGGACAAACCCAATTTAATGGATCCATCAGGGCATACTTAAGCTGTAAAACAGAGTCTACGACAATATGGCACAACTAATCTCATCCACACAAGATATAAAAATATGATCCACAGAATAAATAAGGAATGTAAATCATCAGCTAGCCTCAACAAAGTGCTTCGGGGAACAACCCGATAAATATCTAATACAATGGTTCAACAGACCAGAATATAAATGACTGAAATAATAAATGCTGAGCATGAAATATTGATGCTCAGGAAAAGTCTTCGGCTAACACCTCGTCCTCGGATGGCAGTACAGCTCCTGGATCTGCTCCTGCTGCGGTCCCGTATACCTCGGGATAGATCTCGTCCTCAAATCCTGGGGACATAATCCATATCCAGATCCTCAGGGGACATAGCAAGGTACAAGAAATATACAAGCCAAAATATAAGCAGTGCAGCAAATAATGAGAATAATAGGTTAAGTATGTAAACATCTGTGTGAAGTGCAAGAGAGAACATCAATAGTACCCAGGTTGAAACAACTACAAGCTCTGTGTAGGGGAGCCGGTAGCAGTGGTATCATGAGGTGGTCTAGCTCAGCGGGAGACTGAGTAGCCGGCATAACAAAATCAACCTGTAGCCTGTGAGTCTCTCCAGCAATAGATGGAACAATAAGGGAATACTAAATAACCAGCTAAGTGATATGCAAGATGAGAGCAGCACTAGAACTCAGGCTGAAGCCACTACAAGCTCTGTGTCGGGGAGCCGGTAGTAGCAGTAATAATGAGTAATGGGCCAAGCTCGGACTTCAGAGTCTTGTACCTCACAATAATAGGGGTATATATATATGATCATCCTGTAGTCTGTGTGTCTCTCCCCACCCAATGTAACCACGCATATCATGACCATAACGTCTCATGTCCATGTCAGCGGGATCATATCTAATGCAATAAGTCATAATGTATCTAAGAGTATAGTATCTCTGTCAAGTCCTGTATCCTATACAGAATTACCACGAATATCTCGGAAAGATCCTGTCTCATTAATGGTGTCAAGTGTCCTGGGTCATAGTGTACTTGGTAAGACAAGTACGAGAAGGTAAAGTGTCACGAATATCCATCTCTAGATGACAATACACAACACCGCGTACGGTGTTGGCACCCGACTAGTAATCGGACGCTAAGTACGTCAAACGGTCCTAGGTTAAGCATGCACAACAATATAAATGAAGCAAGGAATATATATAACAATACTGCAGAGTTTGGGAAGGTACACTTGCCTGGTGTCCGAATACCAACAGTCGTCCCTGTATCAGTGGATCCTGTAGGTACTCCTCCAAAAGCTGTAATAAACATCACCAACAGTCTCAGAAGATGTCAAATAGCTAGAAACGCCTGTCCTTAAGTCCAATTTGGACACAAGGGCAGAAATGACATTTCCGGGCCAAAGCGGGGTCCATATGTGGGTCAATTTGCACCGAAAAGCGTGTCAGGGTCAAAGGTCTCCAAATTCCTCAAACTCAGTGTCTACAAGTCAGGAATGATGATACGAACCCAACGGAACTTCCAGAATTGGATTCCGATGAGCCGATCTCAAAATCGCCCGTCAAATGGAGCCTGTGAGGCCCACGATACGCGATTTTGTCAACGTCCTCAGAATCGGACCAAACTTGGGTCACAGGACCAGCGTATTGCTACGAGTCCGATGGCGCAAGTTTCGTCTCGATCCGACGTGTGTACACAAAGTTACGACGTGTTCCAGAAAGGACGGATACGGGACGTTGTCGGCGGATACGCGTTGATTCCGGTGTGCACGCACATCCGAATCGACTTCTGCGAAATCCCACACGACCGTATCAACGTCGCGCACGTTTCGGTAAAGACAGCGTGCGACCAAGTCGTCCCGTTTGGCGGGGCGCACTCAGTTCCGGGGTGAAACAAGGCGTTGTTTTTCCTATTTTTGGATCGCGGTGTGCGATCACCACAGAACGCGATGCACCGAACGAGTTGTACGGGCACCGAGAGGGTTATACAGTCTATGCGTAGCAACTGACGAAAACTAAAACGGAGTTACGAGGAGGGAGAAAACGGTACCTGAACAGGGCTCCGTGAACGCTAAACTCCACGTGTCCGAGGGTCAACTTCGTCTCCTGGTTGAGAGTTTCCGCGTCCCCGTGTCTGTCGTGAGTCCGAACTAGGGCTCTGATCGAGACAGCGGAGGGCTTCGCCGGAGGGGTCGGGCTCGAGGTCGGGCTAGGGCTCCGGAATCAGCCGCTGGCGGAGGCTCGGCTCGGGTCTTCCTTTCGAACGGCCGGAGCGGGTCGGCTGGGAAGGAGGGAGGTTATGGAGGGGAGCTCGGGGCTGATGACAGGCGGAGAGGGGACGGCGAGGTCTAAGGCGGAGGGCAGGAGGTCGGGCGGCAGCGAGGGGAGGACATCGTCGGGGTCTGGGGGTGCGGCAGCCTGGGGAGTTAGGGGTCAACGAGGGGAACTGGGCGGAGGCGGCTTGGGGAGTTCGAGCTCCGACGTGCGGGGAGTTCGTTGGCGGCTAGTTAGGGTTCCAGTCAGGGCGGGGAGCGGCGGCTAGAGAGAAGGAGAGAGATGGGTTGGCGGCGGCTACACGAACGCCGAGGCACGGGTTTTATACTGTGCTACAGTATATCCGGCGGGTAGGGTTCCCAATGGGTTTCGGGTCGGGTTTGTTTTGGTTTGGTTTGGTTCGGATTTAAGTTTGGTTTATCAATCCCAAAAGTTTATAGGTCCTAAAACTCGTTTTCGGAGTCCAATAAATTCACCGAAAAATACCACATGTTCGGTTTTCCATTTTGCATCATAAAATATTGTTTCCATAATATTTTAACACCAATTGACTGCATTTAAAAATCTTTAACTCCCCAATTACCTTGGTTCTTCATCCAGAAAATACCGAAAAATCCGGAAAAATTTTATATTAAAATTATTCTGAAAATTAGGGTGTTTACAATCTACCCCCCTTAAGAGGATTGCGTCCTCGCAACCAAAGAATAAGCTACTAAAGGAAGAACTATAAAATACAAGGTTGCTTAGTTTACAACTGCATCCTCGAACAAGTGAGGATAACGCTGGCGCATACTATCTTCTCGTTCCCAAATCGATTCGCCAGGAGAATGATGTTTCCATGCTACACGAACCAGTCTGATTGTCTGTCCTCGCAATGTCTTCTCACTGACGTCGAGGATGCCAACTGGTTGTTCCTCGTATCTCAAGCTAGGGCCTACTGCGATCTCTGAATGCTCGACTACGTGACTCGGGTCGGTCACGTACCTCCGCAGCTGTGAGACGTGGAATACGTCATGCACTCCCTCTAAGGATGGAGGTAATGCAAGACGATAAGCCACCTCACCAATGCGCTCTAGAATATCAAAGGGCCCAATATACCTTGGGCTCAACTTGCCTCTGCTCCCAAATCTGATAGTACCACGAGTGGGCGAGATCCTCAAGAATACGTGCTCTCCTTCTTTGAACTCTAGGGGACGTCTGTGTGTATCAGCCCAATGCTTCTGTCTGTCCTGAGCTGCTCGAAGATGATTCTGGATCTGTTTCACCTTTTCCACTGTCTGCGTTACCAATTCTGGACCCAGTATTTAACGTTTACCAACGTCACTCCAACATATAGGTGATCTGCACTTCCTTCCGTATAATGCCTCGAATGGTGCCATCTGAATGCTGGCCTGATAACTGTTGTTGTAGGAGAACTCCACTAAGTGCAAATGATCTTCCCAAGATCCTCCAAAGTCTAGCATACATGATCGCAACATATCCTCCAAGATCTGAATGGTGCGCTCTGATTGGCCATCTGTCTGTGGGTGGTAAGCGGTGCTGAATTTGAGTCTGGTGCCCAGACTCTCTTGCATGCTTCTCCAGAAATGAGATGTAAATCTCGAATCTCGATCCGATACAATACTAATCGGCACTCCATGTAATCTGACGATTTGTCGCATATACATGTCGGCTAGTACCTCTGTGGACTGTCCAACTCTAAATGGCAAGAAGTGTGCCGATTTAGTGAGTCTATCTACGATAACCCATACTGCATCTCTTCCGCTGGGGCTCCTTGGAAATCCTGTGACAAAATCCATCGTGATATGTTCCCACTTCCATTCTGGTATAGGAAGCGGCTGTAACATACCTGCAGTCCTCTGATGCTCGGCCTTTACTTGCTGGCAGACTAAGCATTTGGCCACAAATCTTGCAATCTCCCTTTTCATTCTATGCCACCAGTAATACTGTCTCAAGTCTCGGTACATCTTGGTTCCTCCTGGGTGAACAGAGTACATAGAGCTATGTGCTTCAGTCATTAACTCCTGTCTCAATTCTCCATTTGGAACATACAGGCGATTTCCAAACCTCAATGTCCCGTCTTCGTGTATGCGAAGTCCTGTCTGCATGCCTGCTTCTGTCCTCTCTTTCAATCTTCGGAATCTAGCATCGATGGGCAATGCCTCTTTAATCTTCTCTACGAGTGATGACTTAACTTCGAGATTAGCCAGCAATCCACTCTGTCCTGGTAAAACAACCTCTATCTGAAGCTCCTGCAGATCTCTCAATAACTTGGGCTGCATCGTCAAGAAATAAGCCGTAGGCTTCCTGCTGAGTGCGTCTGCCATGACATTCGCCTTTCCCGAATGGTACTGCAGATCTATGTCAAAATCTACCATCAGTTCAAGCCAACGCCTCTGCCTCATGTTAAGCTCCTTCTGAGTATATACATACTTCAGACTCTTGTGATCTGTAAAGATTTCTACCTTCTTCCCATAAAGATAGTGCCTCCAAATATTTAATGCAAATATAACTGCTGCTAACTCCAGATCGTGTGTTGGGTAGTTCTTCTCGTGGACCTTCAACTGTCTCGATGCATAAGCAATGACTTTGCCATGTTGCATCAAAACACATCCTAATCCACTTCCTGATGCATCACTGTAAACAACAAAACCTCCTGACCCCGAAGGAAGAGTCAAGACAGGTGCTGTTGTTAATTTTCTCTTCAATTCTTCAAAAGCCTTCTGGCAGTCTTCTGTCCATACAAACTCCTGGTCTTTACGTGTCAGCTTCGTCATAGGTTCTGCAATCTTTGAGAAAATTTCTACAAACCTTCGGTAATATCCCGCAAGTCCGAGAAAACTTCTCACCTCTGCAACTGATATGGGTGTAGGCCAAGTCTCTATTGCCGCAACTTTCTCTGGATCAACTAAAAGTCCTTCTCCTGAAATGATATGTCCCAAGAAAGGTACTTTGTCCATACAAAACTCACACTTACTGAGTTTGGCGTATAACTTCTCATGTCTCAAGGTCTCCAACACGATTCTGAGATGCTCCTCGTGCTCTTCATGACTCTTGGAATATATGAGGATGTCGTCAATGAACACAACCACAAATTTATCCAAGAACTGATGAAAGACTCTGTTCATTAAACTCATAAACACTGCTGGCGCGTTGGTTAAACCAAACGGCATTACCAAGAACTCATAATGTCCATACTTGGTCCTGAAAGCTGTCTTTGATATATCTTCCTTCCTTACTTTGATCTGATGATAGCCTGATCTAAGGTCAATTTTCGAGAATACCCTAGCACCACTCAATTGATCGAATAGATCATCAATGCGTGGTAAGGGATACCTGTTCTTGATGGTCACAGCATTTAGTGTCCTGTAGTCGATGTATAACTGTACTGTTCCATCCTTCTTTGGCACAAATAATATGGGTGCTCCCCAAGGTGAAACACTGGGCCGAATGAAACCCTTCTCCAAAAGATCATCAACTTGTTCCTTCAACTCCACTAACTTCTTAGGTGCTAGCCGATATACTGATGAAGTGATAGGCTCTGCTCCTGGAGTTAAGTCTATTGTGAATTCTATTTCCCGATCAGGCGGTAAACCTGGAAGATCATCAGGAAATACATCCACAAATTCTGATATGACTCTTGGGTAACCTGTCTCCCCTTCTACAGATAGTACCCTAAGAGTAGGCTGAACTCCTTGCTCTACTGCTCCTCGAAGAAACTCGAATTCTGGATGTCCAGGCGGTCTAAATATAATCCGCCCAAGTCGGCAATCAAGAGTCACATGGTACTGACTTAACCAGTCCATACCAAGTACGACATCATAATCCGGCATGGAAAAGATTAGAAATTGAGCTCGCATTTCTCTTCCACAAACTACTACAGAACATGATCTACAGACGTCACTAACCGGAATAATTTCACCTCCCGTAAGAATTCTCTTCATCTTCGGAAGGGGTGCGGTAGCTACTCTATGGGTGGCTACAAAGCTAGCCGCTATAAATGAATGCGATGCTCCAGAATCAAATAATGCTACAGCTGGTAATGAAGCTACTAAAATGGTACCTGCGATGACCTCGCCTGCTGTAACCTCCTCCTCAACAGCTAATGTGAAGGCCTGTCCTCGTCCCTGAGCTGGACCTCTCTGCTGCTGCTGAGCCTGCTGAAATAGAGCTGCCTGCGGTGCCAGGGGTGGTCTCTGCTGATTTCCTCCTGGGGCTGGTGGCCTGACGCCTCCAACTCCTGCCTGCTGTGCTCCTACTGCTGGATAAGCTGGTCGTGGTGCAGGTAAAGCTAATCTCGGTGCTCCCTCTCTGCGCTCGGTGCAGTCTCTGGTCTGATGCTGGTTGGACCCGCAAGCCAGGCATAGTCCTAACTTACGTCTGCATTCTCTCTCAATGTGACCTATCTTGCCGCAGTGGTGACAAGTAGGGAGAGATATGGCCCTGTGTGCTGTCCTCTCTGGCATACTCCTCTGGGACCGTTTTGCTGAATCCCCATGTCCTGTCCTGGATGGTGCTGAGGTGATAGGCCTCTTCAGGTTCGACTCTCTTCTAGTGACGCGCTCCATGCGTCGTGCTGCTGCGAGAACGTCGGTATAAGATGTAGGTGCGACTGATCCAATCAATCTCTGGAGCTCGAACTTCAGCCCGTCAAAGAACTTCTCAGCTTTCTCTTCCTCTGTCGCAATCAAGGTTGGGGCAAAGCGACTGAGGCGAATAAATTCTGCGTTGTATTCTTCCACCGTCATATTGCCTTGGATAAGGCGGTTGAACTTGTCTCTGAGCTCTGACCGTGCTACTGCGGGAATATACATCTCTTTGAATAGTCTGGAGAACTCTTCCCAAGTGACTCGGTCCTGTCCGAGCCTCCTCTCTTCTGCTAACCACCAGTGATGTGCATTTTCAGTTAACTGCATTCTGACTGCAGTCATCCACTTCTCTCTCGGAAGTTCAGCGGCTTCCAACTGATGCTGTATGTTTGTGAGCCATTCATGAACTTCTGTTGGCCCCTCTTTACCAGAAAATGTACGAGGCTTGAGCTGACGGAAATCGGTGATAGATCCCGTCGTCGATCGCCTCGCTGGTGGATTTGTCTGCTCCAATGCGGATACCAGGCTGGTTCTCAGATACTCGGCCTCATGCCGATGGGCCTCTTGCTGAATCTGCTGCTGGGCTTGCATCATAGCATACATCATCTGGAACATTTGTTGCCCGTCCATAGCTTGTCCTGGCGGGAAAACTGGCTTCTGGGAGTGAACTGTGGTGGAGGTGGGATGTCATCTCTCCGGAACCTTGGATTAGGCTGACCGGCCTGATCGCTCTGCGATGCTTGTCCTCCATTCCCTGGAGTCACTCCGTCTATATAAGTAACCACAGCGTCGTGTGGTGTATCCAAAGGAATCTCATCTCCGTTCCTGGGATCCATTTCTCTGCAACCAAAAGATAAACTGTAAGAACGCTCAGAGGAATCAAAACAGGATGCAATTCAAGTAACAATTTCGAGTTCGATATAGAGTTCAACATGGTTTAAATAATGGATGAGATCCTATAACTTATCCTATCCTTAGGGCAGGCTGGTTCGGTCCCTAAGTTGAAACCGAACGATTTAGTCGTAGACCTGCATGGGCCACCACAAAAACCATGTTACGTCCCAGTCCCAAAATACCGAGGGACTAGACACGTAGCAATGGCCAGCAGCACGCACCGATGGACAAATCCAATTTAATGGATCCATCAGGGCATACTTAAGCTGTAAAACAGAGTCTACGACAATATGGCACAACTAATCTCATCCACACAAGATATAAAAATATGATCCACAGAATAAATAAGTAATGTAAATCATCAGCTAGCCTCAACAAAGTGCTTCGGGGAACAACCCGATAAATATCTAATACAATGGTTCAACAGACCAGAATATAAATGACTGAAATAATAAATGCTGAGCATGAAACATTGATGCTCAGGAAAAGTCTTCGGCTAACACCTCGTCCTCGGATGGCGGTACAGCTCCTGGATCAGCTCCTGCTGCGGTCCCGTATACCTCGGGATAGATCTCGTCCTCAAATCCTGGGGACATAATCCATATCCAGGTCCTCAGGGGACATAGCAAGGTACAAGAAATATACAAGCCAAAATATAAGCAGTGCAGCAAATAATGAGAATAATAGGTTAAGTATGTAAACATCTGTGTGAAGTGCAAGAGAGAACATCAATAGTACCCAGGTTGAAACAACTACAAGCTCTGTGTAGGGGAGCCGGTAGCAGTGGTATCATGAGGTGGTCTAGCTCAGCGGGAGACTGAGTAGCCGGCATAACAAAATCAACCTGTAGCCTGTGGGTCTCTCCAGCAATAGATGGAACAATAAGGGAATACTAAATAACCAGCTAAGTGATATGCAAGATGAGAGCAACACTAGAACTCAGGCTGAAGCCACTACAAGCTCTGTGTCGGGGAGCCGGTAGTAGCAGTAATAATGAGTAATGGGCCAAGCTCGTGCTTCAGAGTCTTGTGCCTCACAATAATAGGGGTATATATATATGATCAGCCTGTAGTCTGTGTGTCTCTCCCCACCCAATGTAACCACGCATATCATGACCATAACGTCTCATGTCCATGTCAGCGGGATCATATCTAATGCAATAAGTCATAATGTATCTAAGAGTATAGTATCTCTGTCAAGTCCTGTATCCTATACAGAATCACCACGAATATCTCGGGAAGATCCTGTCTCATGAATGGTGTCAAGTGTCCTGGGTCATAGTGTACTTGGTAAGACAAGTACGAGAAGGTAAAGTGTCACGAATATCCATCTCTAGATGACAATACACAACACTGCGTACGGTGTTGGCACCCGACTAGTAATCGGACGCTAAGTACGTCAAACGGTCCTAGGTTAAGCATGCACAGCAATATAAATGAAGCAAGGAATATATATAACAATACTGCAGAGTTTTGCAAGGTACACTTGCCTGGTGTTCGAATACCAACAGTCGTCCCTGTATCAATGGATCCTGTAGGTACTCCTCCAAAAGCTGTAATAAACATCACCAACAGTCTCAGAAGATGTCAAATAGCTAGAAATGCCTGTCCTTAAGTCCAATTTGGACACAAGGGCAGAAATGTCAGGGTCAAAGGTCTCCAAATTTCTCAAACTCAGTGTCTACAAGTCAGGAACGATGATACGAACCCAACGGAACTTCCAGAATTGGATTCCGATGAGCCAATCTCAAAATCGCCCGTCAAGTGGAGCCTGTGGGACCACGATACGCGATTTTGTCAACGTCCTCAGAATCGGACCAAACTTGGGTCACAGGACCAGCGTATTGTTACGAGTCCGATGGCGCAAGTTTCGTCTCGATCCGACGTGTGTACACAAAGTTACGGCGTGTTCCAGAAAGGACGGATACGGGGCGTTGTCGGCGGATACGCGTTGATTCCGGTGTGCACGCACATCCGAATCGACTTCTGCAAAATTCCACACTACCGTATCAACGTCGCGCACGTTTCGGTAAAGATAGCGTGCGACCAAGTCGTCCCGTTTGGCGGGGCGCACTCAGTTCCGGGGTGAAACAAGGCGTTGTTTTTCCTGTTTTTGGATCGCGGAGTGCGATCACCACAGGACGCGATGCACCGAACGAGTTGTACGGGCACCGAGAGGGTTATACAGTCTACGCGTAGCAACTGACGAAAACTAAAACGGAGTTACGAGGAGGGAGAAAACGGTACCTGAACAGGGCTCCGTGAACGCTAAACTCCACGTGTCCGAGGGTCAACTTCGTCTCCTGATTGAGAGTTTCTGCGTCCTCGTGTCTGTCGTGAGTCCGAACTAGGGCTCTGATCGAGACAGCGGAGGGCTTCGCCGGAGGGGTCGGGCTCGAAGTCGGGCTAGGGCTCCGGAATCAGCCGCTGGCGGAGGCTCGGCTCGGGTCTTCCTTTCGAACGGCCGGAGCGGGTCGGCTGGGAAGGAGGGAGGTTATGGAGGGGAGCTCGGGGCTGATGACAGGCGGAGAGGGGACGGCGAGGTCTAAGGCGGAGGGCAGGAGGTCGGGCGGCAGCGAGGGGAGGACGTCGTCGGGGTCTGGGGGTGCGGCGGCCTGGGGAGTTAGGGGTCAACGAGGGGAACTGGGCGGAGGCGGCTTGGGGAGTTCGAGCTCCGACGTGCAGGGAGTTCGCTGGCGGCTAGTTAGGGTTCCGGTCAGGGCGGGGAGCGGCGGCTGGAGAGAAGGAGAGAGATGGGTTGGCGGCGGCTACACGAACGCCGAGGCACGGGTTTTATACTGTGCTACAGTATATCCGGCGGGTAGGGTTCCCAATGGGTTTCGGGTCGGGTTTGTTTTGGTTTGGTTTGGTTCGGGTTTAAGTTAGGTTTATCAATCCCAAAAGTTTATAGGTCCTAAAACTCGTTTCCGGAGTCCAATAAATTCACCGAAAAATACCACATGTCCGGTTTTCTATTTTGCATCATAAAATATTGTTTCCATAATATTTTAACACCAATTGACTGCATTTAAAAATCTTTAACTCCCCAATTACCTTGGTTCTTCATCCAGAAAATACCGAAAAATCCGGGAAAATTTTATATTAAAATTATTCTGAAAATTAGGGTGTTTACACCATTTGTCATGAATAAAATCTAATTAACTAAATGAAGAAATCTCTACAACTAAGAAGAATATTCTCTTCATGACAACTAAACTTAATAAATTCTAATTACTAAAGTCATGACTAACAATAATTAGCACTAACTAACACTTGCAAATTCTAATTGGCTAGCCACTAACTAACACTAATATAATTCTAGACAATCACTAATATAAAATAATATATAAAAAATTTAACATGTAGAATTACCAAAATATCCCTACGGTGGAAAGTGGTAGTTACAGAAATCGCCAAAGAGGAATCCAATTGGCGAAAAGGAGTAGAAGAAGACCCTAGGAAGAGAACCTTGGGCGCTAATACCATTGTCAAAGTGAAGGCTAAATTGTGAATATAATGAAAATAAATTTATCAGGGCCATTGGCCGATATTTGTAGGAAATAAACATCATATAAAATGGCATCATTAGCTCTAACTAGAAATAGAAAATACATAAAATAAGAAATAATTTATTCTTCAACACTAGTGTCTAATAATGTAAATATACAACGCTCAACCCTTACTACATCTCTAGAGTTTTGGTGTAGCAGTATGAGTTGGATTGTATCTCGTTTCCGGTTGTGCGCTCAAAAAGTGGTGACAATGGAGTTGATAGTTTAGTCCCACATCGGGTAGGAAGTAGAAACATGAGGTGTAGGTAATTGAGATTGGTTCAGACCTTACATGTAAATCTTCTTTTAAGGCACATGAGCCCAATCCAATATCGCACCTCATGAGCCAACTCAGTTCGGGTCATACCACGTTTTTAACAAGTGGTATCAAAGCCCAAGGTTACAGGACTGCTTTGGGTGGCTCTAATTAGTTCGAGACAAATTGTGCTAAACATTTATGCGTATAATCAGTACGGCACAATTATATAGGCTCTCTTCTCAAGGTGGAGTAGGAGCATCTCTATAAGGAGGTTTGAAGGCGGATGAGACATAAAGTTAGAGACAACTACATGGATTAGCTTCAAAGGTGGAGACGACACGTCTAATGTGGAGCAAGATCTTGTGGTTGGCACACAGTGATGATATGGATGAACATGTCAGATTTGGTTCTGTGGTCAAACGGATCGAGATGACAATATGTTAGATCTCCTAGGTGCTCGGCTGGCGGTAACGAGCAAGGTGCTCGGCTAGCGGGAACGTGTAAAGATAGTCGGGGTGTACTTTGTTGCTCGGTTAGCGAAAACGAGCTAAGATGAAGATGTTGAACTGTATCTCATTTTCGATTGAGCGCTCAAAAGGTGGTAACAATGAAGTTGATAGTTTAGTCCCACATCGGGTAGGAAGTGGGATAATGAGGTGTAGATAATTTGGATTGGTTCAGGCCTTACATGAAAATTCTCTTTTAAAGCATATAAGCCAAATCCAATATCGTACCTCATGAGCCAACTCCATTTCGGGTCACACAACGTTTCAATTAGTATGGACTTTAAACATGGTATCGTAGCAACCCAATTTCAAATCCTCTGACGCACATTTTAACTAAATCCATCTCTATTTCCAACCTTCGACCTGTGTGGACGTGTTGGAATAATATAAATATATTACCTTCAACCCTCCCTTTGAGTGTTACCTGGAACCCGTACTTCACATGCAATAATATAACACAAGATGATACAAATACCGGCACATACATGATATTGATTTTGACATATCCTAGTTTATTTTGAGTATTTTTCTCATATCTCATACGTCACAACACGGGCATGATACTGGTTTCAACTTCACATGCTTCCTAGCCTTGAATGTTGATTTCGTAGAAGGCTGGAAGCCACCTATACTACGATAAACATTATTGTCACTCTACTCATGCCATGTGTATGTCCATCTTCACTTAAGGGCATATTTGGTAAACGAAAAGTGGAAAAAGATTTTCACTTTCATTGTTGAAAAGTGTATGAAAATCCATACACTTTCTAGTCCCTTAAAAAAACATGTTTAGTTAGATAAGAAAGTGGAAAGTAAAAGAGTGAAGGTGGATTACAATAATGTAAATATTATTAATTATTAAATATTAGTAATTATAATTAACAAATATATTTTTAATGATAAGAATTAATTTTACTACTAATCAACTGCCTTAATTATATAATAAAATAATAATAGTAATACTAATTAAGTAATTATATATATAATTTAATGTGTCAAAGCCTCTTAGCTCTATTGGTCAGTAGGTGGAGACATTGCGCATCCTGGCTCGATGGATTCGATCCCACGAAAAAAAGGATTATCCCTTCCAATTATGGTGAGAATAATATATATATATATATATATATATATATATATATATAACTTAATTACTAGTAGGTAATCGATAATAATTAAATAAACTACTAATTACTTGAGTAAGATAATTAAGTAATTAATTAGATAAGGTTAACTAATATTTAATTAATATTTAATAACCCTAATAATTTAATACTAATTAAGTTACTATTAATAAAAATAATTTTATTAATTGAGTATTAAATAATTACTAGTTCATTTTAATAGATTAATTGTAAATGTAATTAATTAACTTAATAACAAAATATAATTAGATATAATTGACCGTGTACTAATTAATCAAGCATCTTAACTATTAACTTGGAAGTAATTAATTAAATGAATAAAATAATTAGCTAACTAACTGTTATTATATATATAATATACTAATACCAAAAATCTAACTTGTATTCACATCCTCTAAAAAAGAGGATGTCAAAATGTAGAATTTATATGGGGTCAAGAAAAGGATATTATATAGAAGGTAAAATGATTACCCTCCCAAATCCACCCCAAATCCAATGTTACCAAACAAAGAAAGTGGCTTATTCCCACCACTTTCAGGATTAGGCCCAAATCCTACTCGAAATACAAACAGCCCCTAAGAGCATATCTCGTGAATCTTTGTCATGTATAACGCAGTATACTCTAGTTTGCACGGATGTGGAAAATTGGTGTCCGTACGTACCTGTATGGTGTCCGTACGTAGCTGTATGGTGTCTGTATCCGCATTATGCATTCTTATCCACTTTCGTGTCCGTATTCATAGAACATTAGGAACTATGTATTAATTATTTGATACATCCCCTTCCTATCATACTCGAGATTGGGGGTGATCGAACAGAATTAGCCATGGGAATTCAACAATTAACAAGGAAATTTGGAAGTAGTATCAGAATTAGGGAAGAATTTAGGGTTTTATTCGAACATATAAATTGGGGAAGAAGATACAATGATAGTAGAAACTAGGAAATCTAACTAGAAGACTAATGATACACTGTTCTACACACCTTCATCTTCCTTTCCTCTGCTATTTATCGAGCTCAGATACTTTGATACTTTCTTTAGCTTGCTGACTTGGCCCTCTAGCTAGCTGAGCTGGACTAATGTAGCTATACCAGTAACTTGGGAAGAGTGAAGAGTGAAAAGGAACTAGAATTGGACTGGGGGCTGAAATTCAGTGATGATAATGTCTGACACAGCAAGGTCTGTATCAATGCCCCCTTCTTAAATTGACCTTGTCTTAAGGTCAAAGTAAGGATAATTCCTTACAAACTGTTCATAAGGCACCCATGATGCATTATCCTTGGTCCTATCTTTTCACTGAAGTAGCAGATCAACTGCTGCTTTGTTTTTCCTTTGCACCAATCTTCTTTCCAAAATGTAATCTGGTTCTAGCACCAACTCTTCTCTCTGAGTAGGAATACCATTTTGTATGTCAGTGTTATGCCCTACCTTCCTTTTTAGCTGAGAAACATGGAACACTAGGTGAATTTGAGTTCCTTCTGGTAATGATAGCTTGTAGGCCACTTCTTCTATTCTAGCTATGATTTTGTAAGACCAAAGTATTTAGGGGACAATTTTTTTGGCCTCCTTTGAGCAACTGATATCTGCCTGTATGGCTACAACTTCAAATATACTCAACTGCCAACTTCAAATTCTCTATCAGTTTTATATGAGTTGGCTAACTTCCTCATTCTGTCTTGAGCCAACAGTAGATTATCTTTTAACAGTTGAATTGCATTATCCCTGGATGCCATAGTCTCAGCAACTTCTTTGCCATAAATTGTCAGGTATGTAAGTGAGTAGATATGGAGGGGCCCTTCCATATACAACTTCAAGTGGGGTGATTTTTTTAGAAGTGTGCCAATTGGTATTAAACCAATACTCTTTGTCCAGGGAAGAAATTTGATCCATTCTTTAGTTCTGTACATCTATTGATCACTTCAGTTTGGCCATATGATTGAAGGTGGTAAGCAGTGATGTATTTAAGTTCTATCCCTTGTAGCTTAAAAAACTCTTTCCAGAACTGATTAGTCAATATAGGGTCTCTATCTGATACAGACTTGGGCATGCCATGAAGTTTAAACACTCCATCTAAAAAAGTTTAAGCTACCATAGCTTCTGCGTAGTGATGGTTTAGTGAGAACAAGTGCACATATTTGGTGAGTTTGTCAATTACCACTATAATAGTTGTTTTGTGATAGCTAGTGGGAAGTTCCTCTATAAAGTCCATTGACACATCTTCCCAAACTTTATCAGATATGGGCAATGGTTGTAAACTGTGAGGTGTGGCACACCTCACAGGCTCTAACATAATCCCTGACTGACTTCTTCATCCCTTTCCAATAGTAGACTCTCTTTAGCCTATGGAGGGTCTTTAGAGTTCCTGAATAACCTGCCTGTAATAAGTTATGGTGTTCCCTCAACATGGTATTAACAAATTTAGACTTAGAATCCATTAATAACCTGCTTTTGTAATACAACAATCCATTTATTTGGGTATATTTATCAGTATCTAACAATCCCTGCTCCCATTTCCTGTGCAGATCCAAATAGTAATCAGATTTGTGCATTTGTTCCCTGAACTGATGTAAACCAATCTGCATTTACCATAGAAATAGCATTTAGGGTTGTCTCTTCTCTCCTAGGTAAACTGTCTGATGCACCATTTTGCTTCCCTTTTTAATACTCAACTTTGTAATGGTAGCCATATAATTTAAGCACCCACTTATATTGAGCATCAGTGTACACCCTTTGCTCTTAACATATGTTTGAGGGACTTATGATATGTTCTTATTATAAATTGTTTTCCCCCGCATATATTGGCTCTATTTTTATACTGCCAACAAGATGTCTAGCATCTCCTTCTCATAAGTTGAGAGATGCTAGACATCTTCTCTTAAGATGTTGACTTAAGTAAGATATTGGCCTGCCTTTCTGCATTAACACTGCTTCTATTCTCCCTCCAGAAGCATCTCATTCTAGTACAAACTCTTCATTGAAGTCAGGCATAGCTAGTACTGGAGGTTGAATTAGTGGAACTTTAATTCTTCAAAAGATTTTTGAGCCTCTATCCCCCATTGGAAAGAATTTTTCTTAAGTAGATTAGTTAGGGGCCCTGCTATTGTTCCATAGCCTCTGATAAACTTCCTATAGTATCATGTGAGCCCTAAGAAGCCCCTCAGTTCCTTAATGATTTTTGGTGCAGGCCACTCAGTTATGGATCTTATTTTCTCTTGATCAAACTCTACTTCTTTTGCTGAGATAATATGCCTCAAGTAGCCCACCTGTTCTTGAGCAAAATAGCATTTACTTCTCTTCACCTTCAGTTGATTTATTTCCAGCTTTCTGAAAATCTTTTCCAAGTGCTCATAATGAGTAGTAATGTCTATGTATATACTAGTATGTCATCAAAGAAAACCAGGACAAATTTCCTCATATAGTCCTTGAATATTGTATTCATCATAGCCTTTCATATTGAATTCATCATAGCCTGAAAGGTGGATGGGACATTTATGAGCGCAAAAGGCATTACTAAAAACTCATAATGCCCCTCATGAGTTCTGAAAGCTATTTTATGGACATCTTCTTCTGCCATTCTTATTTGGTGATACCCTGCCTATAAATCCAGTTTAGAAAAGTACATTGTCCCATGAAATTCATCAAAGAGCCCTTCAATAAAAGGAATAGGAAATTTGTCCTTAACTGTGTGCTGATTTAAAGCTCTATAGTCTATACACATTCTCCATGATCCATAGGACTTCTTAACCAATATCACAGTTGAAGAAGAAGAACTATTACTAGGCCTTATGATGCTTGTGTCTAACATTTCTTGCACCTGCCTCTCAATCTCATTTTTATACACATAAGGACATCTATAGGGTATGCTACAAACAGGAAATGAGCCTGGTAAGGGGGGAACCTGTGATCAGTCTCCCTTGGGTGGTAACCCCTTAGGTTTCTCAAATAACTGTTTATATCTCAGTAGTAGTCTGGACAGTTCTGTTTCTTCTTTTACTTCTTTATTTTTACTACATCCTTCCTAAGAACATAACTGGATAACATATATTTGAGGTTTTTGTCTCACATCCTTAGTATCGGGTTCTTGATACTGATTACCTGTAGCCCTTACTCCTTGGAACTGTTGAGCCACTCCCTGCTCTTCATCTCTCATTGTTAGGGCTTGAAATTTCCAAATTATGTCCCCAGGGTGCTAAGCCACTTAGCTCACAATACTGTGACAGCTAGTAATTGGTAATTGCATGAGGTCTGCTTGGCAATTGTAGGGGTAGGAGTAGCGGTTATGAGGGGTCCAGTTTTGGATGGTTTTAAGTTGCGGCTTTTAAACCAGTCCAACTCATGCTTGGTAATTCCTTAATGAGCGGTTTTGAAAGTTGTTTACACGAATAAAATTACCTATATGTCCATATATAAATAAAATGATAGAAACACACGAAATAATAGAAACACCTAGATGAAAGTAAGAGAGAAGTTTGAATATTTGATCAAAATAATTGAAAGTCATGAAATAATATAAACTCCTGGATCTAAGTAGGATTTTAAGAACTTACCATAAAAAGTAGCCGTAGTTTGGAAGAAATAGAAGAGAAACACGGATGAAAAAGAAAAAAAAAATAGGATAAGGTATTAGTAGTTATAATTATATATTTTTGGTGAGGGTATAAATGTAATAAAATAGTAAAATCACTTAAAATCCGTCGATTTGGGGTGTTTATAAAGACACCCAAAATTATATTACACCAATTTTGGGAGGTTTTTGAGCCGACCAAAACCAGTGCCATAAAAAAATTAACAAACAGAATTTTTAAAACACTTCATAAATGGTCGGATCAAAAATACCTCAAAACCAGTGAAAATACCGTTACCATGCAGACCCTTACTAATCTCTCCCCATTAGCTACCATAACCTCAAAGGGTTTACTGTTAGATAAAGGTAGTCCTAATCTTCCACTGAAGCTTGTATCAATGAAATTATGAGTAGATCCTGAATCAATCAAAATCATAACTGGTTTGTTTGTTTCTTATGGCTCCTCTGAGCTTCATAGTAGATTGATGTAGGCTTCCTGAGAGGGATTATAAGGATATTTCAAATAGGCTCTGGTTATCAATATCCTCATTTTTTTTCATCAGCTACTAATATATAGTCTTTTTTCCTTGCATCTATGCCCCCTTGACCATTTTTTATCACACACAAAACATAAGCCCAAAATTTTCCTCATCAGTTCTGTGGGTGAGATAGTAGCAGTAGGTTGCCCCATAGTAGTCTGTGACTGTATCCATCCCATGGCTTAAAACTTCCCTTGTTGATTCAGCATTCATAGAAGAAGTACTACTTGTAATATTCTGCTTCCTGTGTACGTATGGGCTAGGTCTATAGTTTTCCTTATAGCCAATAATTTGGTTTCATGAAATTTAGCTACCTGCATTGCAGTTGGCAAATTGATTGGATTAGCCACCTGTACCTCTTTCCTCACCTCCTCTTTCAACCCCCTATATATTGACCCACCAAGCATTTCTCAGGAAACCCATGCACCCTTTTTGATAGTTTCTGGAACTACAAGGTGTACTCATGCACTGTCCCTTCCTGATTTACAGCTTGAGTTCTATGACATGGTCAGTAAACTGGGCATATTCCATCCTAATAGCTTGACAAAACTCCTCCCAATTCAAATTTCCTCCCCTAATTTTCATTAGCCAATCAAACCAATAAGTTGATGTGCCTTTCAACTGGACTGAGCAAATCTTGATCCTATCCCATACAGGAACACAATAGTAATTGAAGTAATGACTAGCTCTTAATAACCGCTCCTCAACATCCATCTCCCCATCAAAGTCAGGAAGCTTGAATCTCACTGTAGGGTGTCCCTAGGCTGGGCTTCCTGTATGTATTCCATACTGAGTTCCAATGTGTACAGGTGTAGACAACATAGGGGTTGAAGGAGAAGGTATTCCTTGGCCATTGACAGTAGGAGGTCCTGGAGTGGTTCTAAGGTTGGGTATAGGAGTCTGTTTTCCATCGTTTGATCAAATTGGGACATATGTGAGTGTGAACAAGTAGTGGTGTTTCCAAAGGATTAATAATAGGCAGTGGAGGTGTCACCATGGATGGTGCATACTGTGGTAGAGAGTATGAGAGGCCATAGGTGATGGAAGATGTGCTCTCATGGCAGGATTATACTGAGCAGTCTCAAAACCCCTCCTCGATCTCATCAATTCTTCTAACAACTTGTCAAATTTGTTGTTTAGGTTGATAGCATGTGATCCGCCTCGACCGGTGGCCGCCTTCCCTCCGGAGACTCCCGGCGGTTGCCATGGCTGCTCGAGCTTCTCTCTTGACTGGACTCGAGGACCGGCTCTAGTGGCCCTGATACCAAATTTATACATCCCCTTCCTGTCATACTCGAGATTGGGGGGGGTGATCGAACAGAATTAGCCATGGGAATTCAACAATTAACAAGGAAATTTGGAAGTAGTATCAGAATTAGGAAAGAATTTAGGGTTTTATTCGAACATAGAATTGGGGAAGAAGATACAATGATAGTAGAAACTAGGAAATCTAAACTAGAAGACTAATAATTACACTGATTCTGCACACCTTCATCTTCCTTTCCTCTGCTATTTATAGAGCTCAGATACTTACTCTGATACTCTCTTTAGCTTGCTGACTTTTGGCCCTCTAGCTAGCTGAGCTGGAGGATGAGCTGGACTAATGTAGCTATGCCAGGAACCAAGTTACTTATTTCAAGAGTGAAGAGAGAAGAGTGAAGATTGAAAAGGAACTGGAATTGGACTGGAGACTGGAATTCAGTGATGATAATGTCTGATACAGCAGGGCCTGTATCACTATTTTTGAATGTCCGTATCCCGTACGGCCGTACCTGTATTGTGTTCTTATAAAATAGAACGTAGAGTATTACCATTGACATTTGTATGCTCTTTATATCCTGAAGCTGCCAAAATGAAATTATGTCAAGCATAGAGAAGTGATAAAAGTGTGCTAAGAAGTTAGAATCAGGCGTTGCTTCATCCAGCAAAAGTGATCTGCAGAAGTTTATGTTTCAGAGGCATATCTTAATTGCTCAATCCTGATTTCGTTTCATATTCTGTAGATGATCAATTGTGTCTGGATATCTACCTATACATGGCGCGTAATCATATTTGCCATTGTTCTAAACTATTTGTTGGATTGTATCTCGTTTCCGGTTGAGCATTCAAAAGAGGGTGTCAATGAAGTTGATAATTTAATCCCACATCTAGGAAGTGGATCATGATGTGTAGATAATTGGGATTGATTGAGGCCTTACATGAAAATTTTCTTTTAAGGCATATGGTCTAGTCCAGTATCACATCTCATGGGCCAATTCTGGTTCGGGTCACACCGCGTTCTCAACACGTGATATCAGAGCCAGGTTGGTTCTGCTGATACCAACAAAGTGGTGTCAAAACTAATATCAGGTGTCAGCGTTACAATCAACAAGGAAGAAGAGATGGATGCGAAGCTTATCCACATGGTAAACCTAAATGGTTCCGTGAAGCCGGTGCCCACGGTAAACCTAAACGGTTCCAATTACCACTATTGACGGAGAAAGATGAAGGATTTTTTGTTCAATTACCACTGTTGGCGGAACAAGATGAAGGATTTGTTGTTCGTCAAGAAGATGCATCTTCCGATATTTGCTTCCGAAAAATTCAGTGACAAATTCGATAAGGACTGGAAGTTCGAGCACATACAGATGTGTGGGTATATCAGGCAAGAATGTGTACAATCACATCGTCAATATTAAGCATGCAAAAACACTTTGGGAGAAGCTGTAATCCTTGTACGCGAAGAAGACTGGAATAAATAAGTTGTTCTTGATCCGACAGATGATGGGTCTGAGGTATAAGAATAGTATGTCCATTACAAATAATCTTAGTGAGCTCCATCAATTAAGATGGTCCTATCATCATAAAGTGTATGCATTAAAAAATGAAACTTGGTGCGAGATTAAGTATCTTCCTGACTTATGTAGGTATGAGAACAATATTGGTGCAGCATATGTTCTGTTTCCTACTAGATATAATATGAAGAGTAGAAACTCTCAACACTTACTATTTTGTTAAGTAGAAACTAACAGTCTGATTTTCTTGTGTGGATGCTTCAGATGGCAGCAGTAGCAGCGCTCTGCGTTCAATACGAATCCGACTTCCGACCTAATATGACAATTGTTGTGAAGGCTCTACAACCACTTCTTTCGAAAAGCGGCCAGGAAAACAACATGTGAATTGTTTACTAGTAAAGACTTAGTCTTAGTTTTAATAGCTTAATTGATTCAATTCCGTGTCAAGAAAAGCTATGACAAATGAACATTGAGCGACTTTTACCCAAGATATTTATGAAAAAATTAGCCAACTTCGTCGTGAGTACTACTTTTCTTTTCTTGCATACACATGTAAGTGTTATTGAGGTAACTTTTGCATTTCTCATTGTAAAGCATGAAGTTTGACGACATAATTGAGATATATCTAATATTCATGGATTCTATGTTTGGTTTACCAGTTAAATGTTGTTTGAAGTGAATGTAATTTGCGGAAGAGGGGGGAGTTAATTAATTTTCTATGATATCCCAAAAAAAATAGAACCCACAGATTGGTTTAGTTGTTTTAAGAACTTCCACTCTAATTAAACATGACTACATACTACTTCCGACTTGATTTTCGTACTTCTACTTTTCTATTTGTTCATAGTTCATAAATATCTTAGGACAAGGAGTCCCATAGTGCTTTTATTGGGAAGATAAAAAATTTTAAATTCTCAACCCTTATAACAAATCTAGGCTTTTGGTGTAGAAGGGTTCAGTAGCGAAGCTTGACTCGAACTCTAAATTATATTTTTGGAGGGTCCATGCCCCATGGCCGAAGCTCCGCCTCTGGAAGGGTTGATAAAAAATATTGAAAATTTTATCCTTTTGTCAATATGAAATAATCTCCTATAGGTAAATGACATAAATGCCAACATAAATTTCTTCGTCTTTATAACATATTTTGCAATTTTATCAAGCCAAATCATATTCATAGATCTGAATGTTAGTTTCTGATTGAAGAAGCCGGAATCAAATATCTTGTACTGACATATTCAAGCAAAATAGATAGTATGTAGTAGTTATCCCCCTAAGTGGCTAAGGTGTGAGTCATCTCCAAAATGGTTGTGGGTTCAAGATTTGGAAGATGCAATTTAATTCAAGTGGTTGAAATTAAATTGAAAACACAGCGGACAGTGTGGGCTAGATGCAATTGTAGAAAGATACTACAATTGCAAAAACAATGTCACATAATGCAATTAAATTTAATTCCACCGTCATTCATTTCAAAAACAAGGTCACAAGATTTGACATAGTATGGAAGTCTATTAAAAAAAAATGATAGTTAAATCCTTATTTCTTAGCCCAAAAGTAATAATAAATAAAAATAGGGAAGGTTCTTACACGGAAGTATGAATTTGACTACTTTCAAGTTACAAAATATCACATATCCAAACATTGAAAATCATTTTCAACGGACAAGAACTATATGAAACTCAAAAGCAAACACATTTTATTTTCACACGACAATAAAGTCACTTTCAAACAACCCCCCAAGTAAAAGAGTGAATCTTCTGTCCTGTTCCCAAGCAAAAGAGTCTGGATCTTCAGATACTATGGGAAGTGACCTTATAAATACGAAACGTCATAAAAGGAGTTCCCAAGCCCTACTTTCATCCAGCAGCCAAACCCTGAATGTTTTGATCTAGTCCACTTTCAAGATAAAACCCAAATCCAAGTCAACACCACTTGCAGGTTACCAATCAACCACTGAATGCAAGATACTGGATTCTTGCTTCTCTATCTATGAATGTGATTTTGATCTACCTGTATCTGTCAATGCAAGATATGGAAGAAATTTGTGTTTGCATCTGTTCTATACTATTATAGTAACCAGGGCGAGGGGTGCTGCAACAGATTAGTTTAAAATGGCCGAAAGAACAAGCTTAGTCTCAATAAACAATTTTCGACCTAGATGTAACTCAAACGAGATGGACTGGCGCTGGCCAAACATTGAATGACAATAGAAAGAATATTATGCACATGCCTATTATAAAAACAAAATTAGCAAAGTACAAATCTTGAACAAGCTAAGCTGATAGCCTGATCCTCTTGGTCCAAGGATTATCAGCATATGGATTCTTTTGAACTTTGTCTAGTAAAAGAACAGTGGACAAAGTAGCCATCGAAGACTTCATAATAACCAGAAATTGATAATAAATGACTAATATCACGACAAAAGTTCATTTCAAAAAAATCCTGCATTTCTACATAAAAATTACTGTGCAATTGAAATACAAGTATAGCTAGTACCATTCATACATGTCCATGATTAAGGTATGTGCCTAATGGCAATACAACGTGAAGGCATTAATGATGGATCAGCTTTCAGTTTGACCCTGGCAAATCGAGATGTGCCTCCAAATTAATTCTTTAGCGATTTCGAGCTTCTTCAATCCTCCAAGCTCTTGTAAATGAATCTGCACAAGCAGAAGTTTCTTCAGAAGACATTTCTCACGTAACACCCCCACTATACATAAAGCCCAATGGCTCAGAACTGGCTATTTAAACATAATGTATCATGACCATCATAGATATTCGAAGATGACAAGAGCTTCGACCATCACTTTAAAGAATATGCAAATTCTCAGGAAACACAAGTGAGCACATATATAGTTGGCAACCATGGGTTCATAGATATGATACATACTCCCAAACACTTAAATTCACATCACAAAAACAAAGTCATTTAAAGCATTAACTAATATAAATCAGGTTCTAATGCTAGACAGAATTGTCGAAGATTCAGGACGTAAGCTTAAACATGACGGTGCTCAGTTATAAATATAAATATAAATATGTTTCAAAATGATGGTGATATACCATCATCGTCATCATCCAAGCCTTCTTCCATCTGAATGGGGTCTCGCCATGGAGCATAAGGGTCCGCTAACACTTTTATGACTGGTTGCTGGACCGACATCGACCCTCTATGTCGGTGGCAAATTCCCAGTTAAGATTGATATGAGCATGAAAATTGTCATGTCTAATAACCTAGATGGCCAGTTGGCGATTAAGTAGACTTTGCATCTACCTTTCAGCTATGCAGTTTAAAGCTCATACAACCTTGGAGAACCTCCAATTTTCCCCTTGGAGAACCTTGGAGAACCTTGGAGAAAGCTCATACACTATAAAGAGGGATGATTTAAGATGATACAATTTGCCAGGGAATCACAATCATCTCCATGACACATCAAGCACAAGAGTAAAAAGGACTTCTGTTCCTATATATTCTAATATTCACAAAATTGCATGTCAATTTTCTCTGATTGAATCAGACAAGGTCACAAGCAAATAACACCTTTCTTCGTTACTACATATATATCACTAGCAGCCAACTGCCACATACTCATCTCACTTCCTCGTAAATCGCACTGATCTCAACTATTATACAATGAGCTTTTCATATGAAATCTTGATCACTACAAATTGAGTAGCCATCAATCAAATGCCTAGTCTTTTTGAAAGAGAATCATTTCTGGCATCAATCTTAGATCAGCCTAATACATAAGCATGGGATAAATTTTATGTTGTAACCGAAGAGTTTTGATGGTGGAATTTAGTTAAGAGTAAAGAAAAAGTATAAGTCGACCGTACTTCTTTCTTTAAGACAATATTTGCCCCATGTATCACAATAAGTTTATGGCAAATTTGTCTACAAAAACAAAACAGGCACCAAAACTAATTTTGATGTTGAGTTTGTGCAGTACAAATCTCGAAGTGAAATACACAGAAGAAGAAAAATAATTGGGCAGTCTGGAATCTGAATTCTAGAATTCTTCTTTATGAATTATGGAACTATTGATTCTGAAACTTGGTTATTTGAGTGTTTGGAATTCGGGATTCCAAATTTTGGATTCTGAATTCTTGATTGTAATTCTGGAATATATAATGGAATTATGTGGTCATGGAATAACGGTGT